>CM069903.1:158368415-158676789 GCA_036172215.1 Camellia granthamiana | reverse complement strand
TTTAAACAAACAATTTCATCAACATAAATAGTAGCTAATCGGTATGCATCATACGTAGTTTTTACAGGCAGGAAGTGTGCAGATTTAGTCAATCTATTAACTATAACCCAAATATCCATATCTGCAGGTGTTCGAGGTAGGCCAACAACGAAATCCATGGTTATATGTTCCCACTTCTATTCCGGAATAGGGAGAGGTTGGAGTAAACCTGACGGTTTCTGGTATTTAGCCTTAACTTGCTGATACTGAAGACATTTAGACACATATTTCGCAATCTCACGTTTCATATTTAGCCACCAATAACTTTGCTTTAGGTCCTCATACATCTTGTTGTTACCTGGATGCATAGAAAACATCGATTTGTAAGCTTCATGGAATATTCGGAACAAACAATCTGTTTTGGAATTTTAACACTCCATTTACAACATTGTGTCTCGGTTTCAGATTCGTTTCAAATTCATCAACTATTTTTTTGAGGACTTCATCCCATTTTTGTTCCTGTTTGATCTACTCAATGATTGTTGGTTCAACTGAAATGGCGACTATCAACCTGTTCTGCTCATGTGATATTACTTTAATTTCGGAGTTCTCAAAATCTTGCAAGATTTCTTTTTATTCAGTAAGTGGGCAAGCTAAACTCTCTATCGATTTTCTGCTCAAGGCATCAGCAACTGTGTTGGCTTTCTCGAGGTGATACTGAATTTAAAGATCATAATCTTTTATTAGCTCAAGCCATCTCCTCTGGCACATATTCAACTCTTTTTAAGTAAAGAAATACTTCAAACTTTTGTGATCTATATAAACTTTGCATTTTGCCCCATACAAGTAGTGCCGCCAAATTTTTAAGGCAAATACAACTGCGGCCAATTCCAAGTCATGTGTTGGGTAGTTCTTCTCATGTGGCGTTAATTGTCGGGAAGCATAAGCAATTACCCATCCTTCCTGCATTAATACACAACCCAGACCCTTATAAGATGCATCACTATAAATCACAAAGTTCTCCGTACCTGCGGGCAATGTTAACACTGGTGCAGTTGTCAATCTTGTTTTCAGTTCTTGGAAGGTAGATTCTCTTTCATCATTCCATTCAAATAGTGTCCCCTTGCATGTTAATTGAGTAAGAGGTACAACTATTTTTGAAAAATTCTTGACAAACCATCTATAGTACCCGGCTAAGCCCATGAAACTGCGGACTTCCGTTATATTTGTTGGTGTAGGCCAATTTATAATTGCTTCTATCTTCTGTAGGTCTACCGAAATCCCATCTCTGTTAATGGCATGCCCTAAAAAGACAACCTCGTCTAACCAAAATTCACACTTCGTAAGTTTAGCAAATAATTTATGTTCTCTAAGTGTTTGCAAGACAATTCTCAAATGTTGTTCGTGTTCAAATCTATTATTTGAATATATCAAAATATTGTCAATAAAAACCACAACAAATTCATCAAGATAAGTCATGAAAATCCATTTCATAAGATCTATAAATGCTGCAGGTGCATTCGTCACTCCAAACGGCATAACAAGAAACTCGTAGTGACCATACCTTGTTCTAAATGCAGTTTTCTTAACATCTTCTGCCTTCACTTTCAACTGGTAGTAGCCGGATCTCAAATTGATTTTTGAAAAGACTTGTGAACCTGGAATTGATTAAATAAATCGTCAATTCGGGGTAATGGATATTTATTTTTTACCGTTACCTTATTCAATTCTCAGTAGTCAATGCACAAACGTAAGGTTCCGTCTTTCTTCTTCACTAACAACACATGAGCGTCCGATGGTGAAGTGCTTGGTTGTATAAATCCCTTGTCTAGTAAGTCTTGCAACTGTTCTTTCAATTCTTTCATTTCTGCAGTGGACATTCTATATGGAGTTTTTGAGATAGGTTGGGTACCCGGGACAACATCAATGGTAAATTCTATCTCCCTGTCCACCAATCCCACTGGCAGTTTGTTGGGAAATACATCCAGGAATTCTCGGACCATAGAAATATTATCCAATTCAACATTCACAAATTGTTCAGATAATACACTACACAAATAACCTTGGCACCCTTTCTTGATCAATTTACATGCTTTTATTGCAGATATCAAATAAGGTGGAGGCACTACCCCATTACCCACAAATTCAAATTCAACATGATATGGCGGTTTAAACATAACCCGTTTCGTCACACAATTGATAGTGCACAATATTTTGATAGCCAATCCATACCCAAAATTATATCAAAGTGTCGAATGTCCACGGGTAACAAGTCCACATATAAGGTAGTATTACCAATTCGCATGTCACAAACATAATACAAAGATGTACAAAACACAGATTCCCCAGATGGAGTAGACATACATAGCAAATATGGCAATGATTCTAGAGGTCTAGTCAATCTAGATGCAAATCTAATAGACACAAAGGAATGTGTTGAGCCGGAATCAATTAACACAAAAGCATCTTGATTACATATAGAGATAGTACCTGAGACAACAGCTTCGGTATTCCGTGTGTCACCTGGGACAAGTGTAAAGACTCTCCCCTATCTCATCGTGTCTTTGGTGGTAGTAGGCTTTGTGGTATTACCCGGTTTTAGGATAGATCCGGTTGAACTGACAGCTGGTTTTCCACCTCTTTACTGTTCAGTTTGGGTGCAATCCCTTGCCATGTGCCGCATTTCCCCACATCTGTAGCATGCCCCAGATATACAGTAACAAACTCCACGGTGCTTCTTACCACATTAAGAACATGTTGGTGCCGTATTTCTGGTGGAGGCCGAAGTGCTTGAAGGCCCTGTGTTTTGTTTCTTTGATGATTTCTTTCCTGAGAAAAAGCCTTGCCTTTTAGCCTTCCAGTCGGCTGGTGGCTTCCCTCAGTTGGCCATGTTAGCTTCTGACATTAAGGCTCAATCTAATACATCAACATAAGTGGGCAATTTCAACACATTCACTATTTCCAGTATGTCATTGCGAAGACCATTTTCAAACTTCCTTGCCTTTTTATAGTCGGTGTCAACCATATGTGGGGCGAACCTAGCCAATTCGGTGAACTTGGCTTCATACTCAACTACTGTTAGATTGCCTTATTTCAGTCCTTCAAATTCTAACACCTTTCTATCGTGGACACACTATAGAAAGTATTTCTCATAAAAGAGTGCAAGAAATTGTGCCCAGTCAATGTCTTTGTTATTATCACAGATTAGCATCCACCATCTTCTTACTTCGTCTTCTAATATGAAAGTGGCCAATTGTACTTTCTATGTCTCCAGTCATAAGAATACCTCAAATAATTTTTCAATAACAAGGACCCAAGCTTCAATCTTCAATGGGTCCACACCCCCATGGAACATTGGTGGCTTCATTTTCTTGAACTCTTTAATCAGGGCTATTGTTCGGTCATCATTTTGTAAATCTGGTATGGGTTGCACTAGAGGCGGGATTTGCGGGTGTTACCACTGTTGTTGCCTTAGTGTTTCTGCCATGTCTTGCATCATTCTCTCCATTCGGTCTAGCCGAGTAGTGGAGGACTCTTCTAGCTCATTAGCTCTTGTTCTCACCATTATCTAATGAGAGTTGTATTATATTTCACATAGAAAATATGCACAATATTCATATACAAAAGAACAAAAGAACACATTTGCACAATTAGACAACAGTTATATATATCATATAGTTGCATACTTCGAGTCACTTAGCGATTTGTCAATGCTTTTCGCATATATATTTATTATATGAATGTATCTTATGTCTTTTCTAGACACTCTATTACTCATTTGGACAAGTGTGTGAGTTATTTCTCGTGCTCCGATACCACTCTGTCATGACCCAAACCCGCCCCTATGGATTAGAGTCATCACCGGCCAGTAATCATGAGATTACCTACGGCCTCAGTCAAAAATCAAACCATACTTAAAAACATGGGGCCAAACTGTGGAAGCAATACTTACAAAAATTGTCCAACGAGCTGTGCATACATGGTTTAATCAAAAACTTTCTCATATATATATATATAATAATAACTCACATCATGCAATATTTACACTATGTATGTACCACGTACATCCAGGATCATTCAAACAGTATCAACACCAAAATCCAAAGTTATACACTAGGTTGGTCATACATGACCATAAGAAAACAAAAATAAAAGTAAGCCTCTTGCGTGAGGCAACCTTGGTTGACTCCTCAAAACATGGTTTCTCATGGCTCACTGGGGTTGAGGCTGGATATCCCACTGCTCACCTACATACATATAAATAAAGAGTGAGCTAACGCCTAATGAATAATACCAAAGTAAAGGAGTTCATGAATGAGATTCATTTAATTCATAGGTTATACCCAAACTTGTGAGTCAATACCAACGCAAAGCAACCTTAGGTCCAACATATCATATGTCTCATCCATATTCATATACTAAACGACCTCGGGTCCATCTCATGCTTGCAAAATGACCTTGGGTCCAATTCATAGGAAAAATGACCTTCGGTCCAATACATGCAAAACGACCTTAGGTCTATCATATGTAAAGGAACCGTGGATCCAATTTACACACAAAATGACCTTGGGTCCAACTAATCCATTTTCCCATTTATGCGTATTCATGATCCATGATCATGTTCACATTCATCTCCGCATTCAATTCAAAACGATCTCAGGTCTAATCATTCCCTTATTCGGAACGGCCTCTGGCCCATTCAACAATTATACTAAACGGCCTTAGGCCCATTTCATATACATATGGTCCATATAATCAAATACACGGGACGGCCTTTAGGCCCATTTAATATTCATTCAAAATGAACTTTGGTCCACTCAGGTGATTTTATACTTATCAACTTCGTTATAGTCTTACACAATTAGACGAGGAGAATACTCATCCATAATTCAAATTCATAAGTCCAGAACACTTACACATGAGTGGTATTAAACAAAAATAACATATAAAAACATGTCTTTACTAAAGTATTGCTCACAATGTTTTGATGCTTGATTTCGTCCTTGCACTTGACCCTACATAATTCATTTCCATTCTTTAATTTGATTAATACTCTTAGGCTTCTTTCGTGTCCTTTAATTCATTTCAAATGTCCAATGCATGCCTAAAAGTGCTTAGAAAGGAAAGAGAATGGAAAATGAATCAAAAAAAGACTTTTCAAAATTTCTGAAACAGGGTTCTCCGCTCAAGCGTGCTCTGGTCGCTCGAGCAAACTGTAAAACTTTGTAAAAGTATTGGTTATATGCATTTCAAGCTTGAGCGAGATTTTTGACGCTCGACCGGGGAGTCTTGCAAAACAGGGTTCGCTCGAGCACAGAGTTTGCCATTCGAGCCACCGTGCAAATTTCTGTAAAACTTCTAGGAGCTCAACTTTCATGCTCGAGCGATGCTTTCCTAGCTCGAGCGAACAAGTCAAATTCTAGGTTTTCCAGAACTCTATTTGAAGCTAAAAACTTAATTCCAAAGGCTTAAAGCTCGCAGGTTGATGCCAATAACATGGTAAAACATTGTGTAACATGAACACACTCTCAATTTGAAACCAATTACTCAAAATCATGAACTATTATCCCAAATTCAAGCTTAAATCATGAGGCTGAAACCATATGTGATATGAATTGCACTTTTTCTTTTCAAATCTTTTCAAAACTCTCATGCATGGGATGAAAAGTCGTAAGACTATAAAGCATCTCCAAAAATGTCAAATGTAGCTTCATGCATGTGGATATTTCCATGAAATTCAAGCTCAACTTGGTGATTCATGTATGCATGTACACAATTCAACTCAATTCTTCTAACTCAAATTAATTCGTGCTCCCATTGGTAAATTACATGCAAATGAACTCAAGAATTAGATGGATTCAACCTCTACATGTCTTAATTACAAGAATCAAAGTTGAAAATCATACCTAAGGCTTGAATTCAAGTGTATCCTAGTCCAATTCTTCAAATCTCCTCAATTCCTTCACAATTCTTCTCTCTCTCTCTCTCTCTCTCTCTCTCTCTCTCTCCCTCTCTAATTGTAGAGTTCTCTCCTTAGAGTGTATGAACTCAGCCAAGAGGTGAAAATCAGCTTAAAGTTCCTGAGCCTAAGCACTACCTATACACATGTATAGTGGTGATTAGTTTGACTAATCATATTTGCTTAGAGTTAACCAATTGTACTTAACTTAATCAATTTAATCTAACTATTTTGATTCGAATCAGTTTTCATTAAATTTCACCATAGGCTCTAAAAATTATGCTAATCACAAGAATACAACCAATTTTGGTTTATGTCGCCTCTACGGCCTTTAATTTAATTTTTATAGCAAAAAATAAAATAGATTTTCCTACAGTGAACAGATATAAATTCACAAACACCCGTAATCATATAATTAGCACTCAAAATGATATTAAGCTCATAATTATAAGCATAATTAAGATTAATTAGCATAAACTAGAGTCGGATTATCACAGCTAGCCTAATAAACTAGAACAAGAGCATATAATGTCGATAAGATTCATATCGTGATTAGTAGAGACCGATCCTTGATCGGGCTGATCGGGCGAGTGGCAGTGCTCAAATGTATTCATGACGTTCCCCTCCCGTCCCTAAGTTTTCGAGCCGAGACAATCATGGTAATGACGGACACGTGGCCTTTGGCATGAGTTATGGGTTTCCTAAATTTTTCAAAAATATATAGGTGGCGACTTTGTATCTAGCAAAGTAGTCCATTTTTAGCAATTTGATTCAAAATCAATTTTTCAAAAGATTTGCCAGATTTGGACTCTTTGGTGTTTGTCAATTTCACATTTCACTTGTGAGATTAGATTCAAAGCTGCGGGAGTCCGAACTGTAGGGGTTATTTCGTAGTTCCGAAAGGGGGCACAAAAAAGTTGAGCTACAGTTTCTGGCGACTCTGCTGAGGATTTAGAGAACTTGACTCGAACTCATGATATGAAATTTTATTTAAACTTATATGTTTCTTTGCATTGCATTTGCATTGGTGCGCTTAAGTCACTGTGTTTGCCATCTGTTATTCCTGGACGGTTTGCCGAAGGCTTACTTGAAAAGTCTACCAAAAGGCTGACCGGTTACGGGCTCTACCATGATAGGAACACAACCCTTGGATCTGGACTACCATTATACCGTTTGATCCTTCTTTCACTTCTCTGTGTTAGGTGCGAGAGGTATATTAGGTAGTCTTGCTGAGATACCCTTTTTTGACCATTTGGCCTAGTTGCATATTGAAAGCCATAGAGACTGTTCCAAATTAGGATATGATGCTCACCTGAATACAGGATTGTGTGAAACCGCTTTGTTTGAATAGTGAACCCTAGTTCCTGACAAAACTGGGACAGGGTAACCCTACCCCCTCATAGGGGTGTTTTGGGTCTCACTTAACTGGTATGTGCTTTACAATGAAACTATACAAGAATATGCGTATCAGTTGCAAGTTGGGTATCAATTTTAGGGGAATAATTCAATGTTGAGTGCAGTCCTACAGCTTTGATTACATCTGTGCGTTGTTAACATCTAAGCTAAGGTGATGTGCATTTTCTAATTACTACTTTTGTTTTGCTTTATTTCTTTTTCCTAGGTAGCATAACATCATAGCTTCGGACAGTTCGGATACCCCCCAAGCGCTCTGGACCCGTGTTAGGAGGCATTACAGATTCGGAGATCTTGTTAGGGGACAACCTGTGTTTGCTTGGCTTCCATCGGTTTCTAGACAAAGAAGAGTTAGGCACAATTCACCAGTCCAGCAATCACCTGCACCTAGTCAGGCTCAGTTTTCTACATCCAGTCTAGTACGAGATCACTTGCCAATTCTGATGGCACAATATCCCCCAGTCAGCATGGAGGACCTGATCCACCACCTTCAGCAAACAGTTAAAACCATGCAGCAAGACGTTGCTCGTCAAGCCGAGGTCATAGCATGTCAGGTTGAGGTCATAAATAGGTTGCAACAACAACAACCACAGCCGGCAGCGACTTCTGCATCTCATGCACCTCCTACGGGTGTCCCAACACCCGGAGCCATAGTCCATACTACTAATGCCCAGGCTGAGAATCATGGCAACCCGGTAGAGCCGATCCCACCACAAGCCTCTAAAGCGCCTGTGTATCAAACCGAAGCTCCATTTGAGTTTGAGGTTGACCCGACTGAGCTTAAGGTCAGCAAGTTAGAGAAGCTTTTCAAGAGAGCACATGGTGTTAATTCTAATCCCGACATAGAAGATGGGTATACCGACTCTGTAGTGACATTGCCAGATCAGTTCAAAATGCTGCATATCGATAAATTCAATGGTTTTGCAGACCCTATGGTTCATCTTCGGCAATTTTCAGACATCCTACGGCCAATGGGCCTGACCAGATTACAAAAGCTCTCTCTCTTTGGCTGGACCTTGTCAGGAATAGCAACTATCTGGTATGCGAAGCTGGAAGATTCTGTGAAGCAGAGTTGGAAGGAAATGGTTGAGGCCTTTATTGTATAGTACTCCTACAACACACAAATCCAGGTCACAACCCGTGATCTCGAAGCAACGCGCCAGGAGCTAAAGGAGGGCTTCTCAAAATTCATGACAATATAGAGGGCTAAGGCTTCAATGATAACTACACAACCTTCAGCGAAAGATCAAATAAGAATGGTAGTCTGCAATCTGCATGGGAAGCTGTTGTAGAAAATGATCGTCCTACCCTTGTTCACGTTCACCAAGCTCCATGAGATGGGAATTCAAATTGAAGAAGCCATGAAACAAGGCTTGATTACTGATGAAAAAGAGCAAGCCAAGAGGCCTTTTGTGCGTTGTCACGACCCAAACCCACCCCTAAAAGTTTGGTTCATGACCGGCCTGTACAAAGTCCTCAAAATAGAATTTTAAAATTATACTTAACCAAATACGAGGCCTTAAGCGGAAGCAATATCAATAAAAGACAACATCCATTGAGCTTGTGCATACATGATGGCTTAATTAGATTAAAGCATTCACATACACTCCCATATATACATGTACGATCACATAATTTATATAGATCTCACACACACTTACATAATACTTAATAATTTATATGACTCCTAACAGAAAATCAAGGCCTCCACACGGAGGCATACCCCAGGTGACTTGGCAGACAGGCAAACCTCAGTACAACTCTAGTGTTAATCTCTGATGGCTCACCTACAGAAATATACATAAAAATGGAGTGAGCAAGGCTCAATGAATAATAGCAATGTAAAGAGGTGAGTTAAACGAGTATAGGCTTAGAGAATGTAAATATGCATATCAAACCATACAGAGATCTTATTCATAATCATATTTTTAAACGGCCTTAGGCCCATATGTAATACAGAACGGCCTCGGGCCCATATATAATACAGATCGGCCTTAAGCCCACATATGATACAAAACGGCTTTAAGCACACATATGATACAGAACGGCTTTAAGCCCAAATATGATACAGAACGGATTTAAGCCCAAATATGATACAGAACGACTTTAAGCCTAGATATGATACAGAACGGCTTTAAGCCCAGATAACGACAGATGTCCACACATTGTAGGGTAGGTAGAACATCGACATGTACACTACCTCCCTTGGCCTCTAGCCACGAATCATAATCATTTTATATCATAACGGCCTTAGGCCCACTTTTATTAACAGAGACAGAACGACCTTAGGTCCATAACAGTGTCATTGTTCAATCGTATCCATTAATTCAATCACAGCACAATAGCAGTTGTTTATGTCATTCTCAATAACCATATATAAATCATAAGCACCAGAAGTAAGTATAACATATCGTTACACTACTATTACTCACAGTGATAAGTTTCTGACAACAGCGGGACAATGTCCTCGTCTGGACCTACAACACAATGCACATAGCATTATAAGAACATACCCGATTCCTTACTTTACTCTTTAATCAGTTAGTCATATCGGTACTAAACTCATTGGTGTTTAATAAGTCATAATCCATGTCTCAGAAGATAGGAGGAATCGATAGGAAAATGGTTCAGACGAAGAAACGGTACAAACCGGTAAACAGAAAGTGAACAATCGTCACTAATTTGGGCATGACTATTTCTGTATTTAGAATTTTGGAGTGAGACCACCACCATTGGAAACTAGACTTCCGGGGCTTGATTTTAGGCTCAAGAATCACTCAAAATGGAGTTCGGATGAGGGACATATGCCTATTTGAAGTTACACAGTATATGCTGAAACAAGGATAGCCGCTCGTGCGGTGACTGGGCCGCTCGAGCGGGGGACTTGGCTGCTCGAGCGGTGGGTTAAGCAGAATTCAATGCTCTGTTTTTTTCATGTTCCGCTCATGCGGTGCCCGTGGCCGCTCGTGCGGTCTGGGCAAAATCAGACAGTCCGAAAATGGTTTTTGCTCAAACACTTGGTCTTTCTATTTTTTAAGCTTGGTTTCTAACATAAATCACTCAAAACATGTAAAATTGCCCCATAACATGATAGACTAACATCAACCAAGTGTAATTTCATCTCAAACAAATCAATCTTTGCCTCAAAGTTCAAGATTAATGCTTAATCTTTGATGATCTTCAAGGTTCTTAAAACACACCCCACAAACCCACAAATGCACTTGATTCTTGCATAATCTAAATTTCATTTCATGATATCCATGAGCTTGAGCTTCACTCATAAACAAAATTAGAGAACTCAATTTCTAATTTCTCAAATTAGCTCAAGCAAATACATACATAAAACCTTAACCCCAAATGGGTTTAAATCTTCCAAGATCTTATGATTTTACCAAATTGATACTTAAAACACAAGTTTTCAAGATAGATTATCATACCTAGCTCAATCTTTATCTATCTCTTAGCTTTCTTCATCTTTCTTTTTCTTCAATTCCCTTCAATCATCTTCAAAGCCACCATGGATGCTTGAGAAGATTTGCCTCTCTTCCTTCTTTCCCTTTCACGGTTTCCTCTCTCTCTTCTTTAGATATTTTTAGGCTCCCAAAAGATGAGTTCAACAACTCAAAGGCACATCTATATATATAAATATACACACACATAGGCTTAACACAATAGGGAGAGCCAAACGCGACCTTACGAATCGCACGAAATCAAATTTCAATTAAACTTCCCAGGTGACTCTAAAAATTGTGCTGATCATAAATATGTCCTTTGTTCTGGTTTCTGAAGCCTCTAAGGCCTTCAATTTACAGTACCAAGGTAACCACCCAAATGTGCATTAACGAATCAGACAAATTAGATTTCCAATTAATTTTTCCAAATAGTTCTAAAAATTCCCATTAACATACCCAAGTACTCAATTTTGATTTCTAAACCCATAAAGGTCGGTAACTTCGATTCTAAAGCTGTAACTCAACAGATAATTTCTCAATTTGAACAGATATCATTAAATTAAAATGCATTAACCCACAAGGACATAAAAGTAATTTCAGATACGGATTTTGGGGTCGTTACATTCTCCCCACCTTAAGAAGTTTGGTCCTCCAAACTTGATTCACCCTGTCGCAAGTCAAGTTTCGTCTTGGGTATACAACACTCCCCAATTATTTAACAAATCACAATCCTATACAGTCAATTTCAATGGAGTTTGCTCCCAGAATCACAAGTAATTCATCTTTACTGGCTAATTGGTAACCCAACTGATAATAATACTCAATAACATCCAAACATCATCTCATTATTCATGACCCTTGTACATTTCAATTTATTGCTCCACAAGTCATGTCTTCCAAATAATATAACAACTTAAGGGTATTCATAAATGAATTCATTTCAAGTATTTGATTGCATGCGACTCATAAGCTATCAAACATAATTCAAACTCTTTAGGTTCACAAACAACCCCCATTATCATAATTCCTCAAAGGTTAAGGAAACATTCACTACTCAATCGGGTTTCAAGTGGCACAAACATACTACAACAATTAGGCCCAGAATAAGCAAATGAGTTCTACATTAACGACTTTATAACCCTTGCTCACTGATAAATTAAATATTCAGAACAATGGTTCCAGTAATTTGAAGTATCCCCAAGCGCTTTACTTCCATAACAGATGTGATAAATGAGGTCTAAATTTTGAATAATCAAATTCAGGTTCAAATCCTCAACTTCAATGAAGGCTCAAATAATCAGAATTAAACTTATCAATTCAAATCAGATTCCTAACAGACTTCAAATAGTAACCCAAATTCCAAAATAAATTGTTCGTAAAATCAAATACAGATCAAACCTTAGTTGTCACAATTCCCAAATTACAGTAAGGTAATAATCATTTAAAATCCATGTTTGCTTGGAGGATCTTAAAGTCAACATCATGACACCAAGCATAAAACACATTAACCATAAAGCTACTATATTCTGGTTCTAATAACTTCATAGTAGGCTGAGCATCGTATCTGATTCGTATAATAGTTCCATACTTATTGTTGATCACCAAATATCTTGATCTCAATAATTCTAATTCACATAATTCCCAATATTCATAGCTCAACCTCAAATCTCTTTTGTTTCCACGACTTCAGAGAAGATTAAACGTTTACATAACCTTAATATGAAATGCAAATCTTAGTCCACAAAGTTCTTACCCACCTTATCCAGTTACCTCAACAAAACTTAACTTTCATTCCATCCCTACTCCTAGAGCCATAAGATGCAGACTGTTAACACATCGAGTATCATTCATTAATTACTCCACAACACAGTTTCGCATACCTAGTCATAACACACATAAGCATACAAGGATATGAGTGGGGCAGTTCCTTTATTTCCACTTCTTATATCAAACCATTCTCAAGTTCCATACTCGTTATTAATCATTGCATTTTTCAATGGCCATAATTCCATACACTTCAGTGATTCAAAACAATCCCAGTTTCCCGAAATTTCTCAGGTTAATTTCACATGTAGTCCATATAGAAGCTAAGTTTAGTCTCTAGTCACATCACATTTCCACAATCATGCTCACACTTTTCAATTTTAACTAAAAACACCAATATTCCACATCTTTCATAACTTGAGCCTCAACATCATACTCATTACACAAACCCATTCTCATTTCATAACAATTATCGAATCCTCCTTAGTCACAAACTCAATCTATGAAACAATAAATACCGATCTCCTTTTGTACTCCAAAGTCCATAAGAGATCAAATTCTCAGGCTCAATACTTAACTGATTGTATAAGCTCACATACTTCTTTCAAAATGCACATCATCTCATTTCGTTACTGGATACATGCAACTTAAATGCATTCTAGACACTCTAATGCTCAATGGACACGTGTGTGAGATCTTAACTCGTGCTCTGATACCACCTGTCATGACCCAAACGCGCCCCTAAAAGTTTGGTTCATGACCGGCCTATACAAAGGCCTCAAAACAGAATTTTAAAATTATACTTAACCAAATACGGGGCCTTAAGCGGAAGCAATATCAATAAAAGACAACATCCATTGAGGTTGTGCATACATGATGGCTTAATTAGATTAAAGCATTCACATACACTCCCATATATACATGTACGATCACATAATTTATATAGATCTCACACACACTTACATAATACTTAATAATTTATATGACTCCCAACAGAAAATCAAGGCCTCCACACGGAGGCATACCCCAGGTGACTTGGCAGACAGGCGAACCTCAGTACAACTCTAGTGTTAATCTCCGATGGCTCACCTAAAGAAATATACATAAAAATGGAGTGAGCAAGGCTCTGTGAATAATAGCAATGTAAGGAGGTGAGTTAAACGAGTATAGGCTTAGAGAATGTAAATATGCATATCAAACCATACAGAGATCTTATTCATAATCATATTTTTAAATGGCCTCAGGCCCACATGTAATACAGAACGGCCTCGGACCCATATATAATACAGATCGGCCTTACGCCCACATATGATACAAAACGGCTTTAAGCCTACATATGATACAGAACGGCTTTAAGCCCAGATATGATACAGAACGGATTTAAGCCCAAATATGATACAGAACAGCTTTAAGCCTAGATATGATACAGAACGGCTTTAAGCCCAGATAACGACAGATGTCCACACATTGGAGGGTAGGTAGAACATCGACATGTACACTACCTCCCTTGGCCTCTGGCCACGAATCATAATCAATTTATATCATAACGGCCTCAGGCCCACTTTTATTAACAGAGACAGAACGACCTTAGGTCCATAACAGTGTCATTGTTCAATCCTATCCATTAATTCAATCACAGCACACTAGCAGTTGTTTATGTCATTCTCAATAACCATATATAAATCATAAGCACCAGAAGTAAGTATAACATATCGTTACACTACTATTACTCATAGTGATCAGTTTCTGACAGCAGCGGGACGATGTCCTCGTCTGGACCTACAACACAATGCACATAGCATAAGAACATACCCGATTCCTTACTTTACTCTTTAATCAGTTAGTCATATCGGTACTAAACTCATTGGTGTTTAATAAGTCATAATCCATGTCTCAGAAGATAGGAGGAATCGATAGGAAAATGGTTTAGACGAAGAAACGGTACAAACCGGTAAACAGAAAGTGAACAATCGTCACTAATTTGGGCATGACTATTTCTGTATTTAGAATTTTGGAGTGAGACCACCACCATTGGAAACTAGACTTCCGGGGCTTGATTTTAGGCTCAAGAATCACTCAAAATGGAGTTCAGATGAGGGACATATGCCTATTTGAAGTTACATAGTATATGCTGAAACAGGGATGGCCGCTCGTACGCCCACTTTGGCTGCTCGTGCGGTGACTGGGCCGCTCGAGCGGTGGACTTGGCCACTCGAGTGGTGGGTTAAGCAGAATGCAATGCTCTATTTTTTTCATGTTCCGCTCGTGCAGTGCCCGTGGCCGCTCGTGCGGTCTGGGCAAAATCAGACAGTCCGAAAATGGTCTTTTCTCTAACACTTGGTCTTTCCATTTTTTAAGCTTGGTTTCTAACATAAATCACTCAAAACATGTAAAATTGCCCCATAACATGATAGACTAACATCAACCAAGTGTAATTTCATCTCAAACAAATCAATCTTTGCCTCAAAGTTCAAGATTAATGCTTAATCTTTCATGATCTTCAAGGTTATTAAAACACACCCCACAAACCCACAAATGCACTTGATTCTTGCATAATCTAAATTTCATTTCATGATATCCATGAGCTTGAGCTTCACTCATAAACAAAATTAGAGAACTCAATTTCTAATTTCTCAAATTAGCTCAAACAAATACATACATAAAACCTTAACCCCAAATGGGTTTAAATCTTCCAAGATCTTATGATTTTACCAAATTGATACTTAAAACACAAGGTTTCAAGATAGATTATCATACCTAGCTCAGTCTTTATCTATCTGTTAGCTTTCTTCAATTTCCCCCAAGTTTCCATGGGTGATCTTCTTTCTTTTTCTTCAATCCCTTCAATCATCTTCAAAGCCACCATGGATGCTTGAGAAGATTTGCCTCTCTTCCTTCTCTCCCTTTCACGGTTTCCCCTCTCTCTCTCTTCTTTAGATATTTTTTGGCTCCCAAAAGATGAGTTCAACAACTCAAAGGCACATCTATATATATAAATATACACACACATAGGCTTAACACAATAGGGAGAGCCAAACGCGACCTTACGAATCGCACGAAATCAAATTTCAATTAAACTTCCCAGGTGACTCTAAAAATTATGCTAATCATAAATATGTCCTCTATTCTGGTTTCTGAAGCCTCGAAGGCCTTGAATTTACAGTACCAAGGTAACCACCTAAATGTGCATTAACGAATCAGACAAATCAGATTTCTAATTAATTTTCCCAAATAGTTCTAAAAATTCCCATTAACATACCCAAGTACTCAATTTTGATTTCTAAACCCATAAAGGTCGGTAACTTCAATTCTAAAGCCGTAACTCAACAGATAATTTCTCAATTTGAACAGATATCATTAAATTAAAATGTATTAACCCACAAGGACATAAAAGTAATTTCAAATACGGATTTTGGTTTCGTTACATGCGCAGTTCCAATGCAACGACCAGTGGTAGCACAATTACGCAGTCGTCGAAAGTGAGTGTTGTCACCACCGCAACCAAGACCGCTAATCCCTTTGCCAGCACAACCCCACAAACTTCAAATAACCTGGCACGATCCCAAAGGACCTTTACCTCACTTTACATGCCTTTATCCCAAGCCATGAGGGTGTTGATAAAAAAGGGGCACCTCAAGCCGTTAGAACCTCGCCCACTACCTGATCCTCTTCCACCAAAACACAACCCAGCCAAGTACTGTGGGTTTCACCCGTAGCATGGTCACGACATCGATCAATGCTTCAAGCTGCGTTATGAGATTCAACACCTCATCAATAACAAGGTGATCGCACCACCCCAAAAGCCAAATGTTCCCCACCTCACAATCTAAATCTAATCCATACACTGGTCCTCCCCTACGACCCCAGCGTATATATTACCCCTTCCCATCTACCCAGACCGACGTTGTTCATTCTTGAAAGTACAGATTTGTGCATGATGGGCATGTCCACACTTTAACCTAAACCCGTGGTGGTGACAGTGGTAGAAGAAGGGAAGTTGGCCTTAGAGGAGAGTACGAGTCTGCTACCTAAGTGCTCTGACAATTTGACTGAGGGGGAGTATGATCCGTGCTGCTACATTGTGCCGATTGATCAAGTCAAGCTGAAAGTGGTATTGCCAACTATAGCGGAGGTCAATGTGGTTAGGGAGGATGGCCTGAGCGAAGGTTTGGATGATCTGGTGGAGCTTGAGGAGGACTTAGACAACTTGCAGTTCTTCGATGAACAAGATCAAGGGAATGTACAGATTGACTAGTTCAATTTGAATGGGTCGACGGATAACTCTGGGTGGTTGAGTGATGAACTGGACAGGGAGGAAGGAGCTGAAACAAAACCTGAGGAAAGGAAAGCAAAGCAGGGATTGCTGTAGTGGCCGATGGAAAGGGAAAATTGCTGGAGAACACCAACGTAAATGATTCAGCTCAGGAATTAGGCACTGTGAGTACTGTGGACACAGAACAGGAAGCTACGTTGAAGCAGTTTGAACAAGAGAGGATGGAAGACAACCAGAAAGCTGAAATAGCCCAACACCCTACGGGGGATACTTATGATGTGAGAATGATCAAAACAGAGCCAAACAATTGTTTGTCAGTTGTCGGAGGTGTATGGTGGGAGGATGACGATCTACATTTGGCCCACACCGATGAAGACTGAGATGAGTCCCTTCCAGATAACACTTGGTATACAGAAAAGATAGACCACATGACAAGAAATAGGCGCTATTTCAAGCCACCGCACTTAGATCAAGCTGAGGCCTCTGGGAAAGATAGAGAGGTTGAGAAGCAGAAAGAGAAGCAGTTGGAGGAAGAGGCTGTGTTGAAGCAACTAAAAAGGATCGAAGCCGACATCTCAATTTGGGGTTTGCTCATGGTCTCCCGAGTGCATCGACAGGCTGTACTATCAACAATGGACAAAAGTAAGTTATCCATTGGCACTACCCTTGAACAGCTTATGGGATTAGTTTTCCCAGGTGGTACCAGCCCAACCCTAACCTTTTTAGAGAAAGAACTCCTCCCGGAAGGCTCAGCTCACAACAAACCCCTATACATATCAGTTGAGTGCAAGGAAAAGTGGGTACCGGTGGTGTTGGTCGACACTAGTTCTGCTATCAATGTCTGTCCTCCTCGCACAACTTATGCCATCTTCTTGAAACTAGCAAATTTCGTGCCTACAGCCTAAGTGATCCAGGCATATGATAATACCAGCAAGGAGGTGATGGGCACAGTACAAATTCAAGTTCAGGTCGGCCTAGCTCAACAAAATGTCGAGTTCCATGTCTTGGATGTGCTGGCCACTTTCAACTTATTGCTAGGGAGGCCCTGGCTGCTCCTGGTGAAAGCAGTCTCTTCTACCCTCCACCAAATGCTAAAGTACCCTCACGGGAAAGGAGTCGCGATTGTGTTCGGCAATTCGTCCATACATCCTCCGCCAGAGGTAACTACACCAATACTAGAGATTGTTCATGGTGAGGAAGGTGTATTCCTTTCAGGGTTTACTCTGGCCGAGGCCCGAGTGGTGCAGAACATCTTGGCAGTTAATGAGGGCATGTATGTCAACTCTCAATCAATCTATTTCATGAATAAGCTACAACATGTGCCAAGAATGGGGTTTGGAAGAAGTGGCTAGAAACGTGTCACAGCATTGGCCGATGTGCTGTATAGTCCACATGCCTTTGGTCGGGGATATGTACCCGCCAAAAAGGACTGGGTTAGGAAAAATGAAGAAATGACAGGCAGAGTTAGAGCCAAGCAAGCCAGGAAACACTATGAGCTAGTTCACAGGCCAATCTGGGGAACGTTGAATGGCCACTTTGTTCGGGAGGACGAAGACTTCCCATTTTGCGGCTTTCTTGAGCCCTTGTTGAATTCAGTAGAGCAGCGTATTCCTGGCTTTGAAATCTTCTTCGAGCTGCAATTGCAAGATAGTGATGCCGAGGAAAAGGCTGAACCAAGTGCTGAAGCTGAACAGAGCATAAAAAGTGACTCGAACAACAGAGAGCTTGGAATAGGGACAGCACTGGCATGTCTCCTTGCAGATCCTCCGGCCGACTCAGAGAGCTTAGGAGATAACCTTACCATCTCCATGATCGGGGACCAGCCGGGTGTGAACCCATCCAGTAGCATTTTGGATGCATTTGAAGCACCATCTCTTGTCTGGCAACTAGAGGAGGGCTACCTATCTAGTTCTGAGTTGGGTAATGAGCCAGAATTTGATTCCACAGAGTCTGTGGAGTCGGAATCACATTCCGGTTCTTCTGAGTCTGAGTCTAGTATTCCTAAGGGCGATAACTCGAATGCCAAGGTCCTGTCCAGGTCTTCTTTTTCTTTTGCTTTTAAGTCGGTTGTAACCGAAGAGCTGGACCTTATAAATGAAAACGCTACTGATTCTGAGTATTTCTTAGTGCCGCTTGTTTATTGCATTGACCAAGATTTTCAAAATTTTAGTAAAAACGATGAGGAAACAATTCCTCTGGTTTTGAAAAACTTGATTAATCGAGAGGATGAGAGGTTTGCAAAACCCCTTACTGATAAAATCATTGCTATTAACGTGGGTACTGAGAAGGATCCGCGTCTGGTCGATCCATGATAAAACATTGATAAAATATGTTTAATAAAACATGTTTATTGCATTGATAAAAGATTTCTCAAGACTTTTTTATTGCATTGACCAAGATTCTCAATACCCCTTACTGATAAAACAATTCCTCTGGTTTTGAACGCTTAGTCACTTTATTAAAAGATTTCATAAATATTTTCACGTGGTCCTACAAAGACATGCATGGAATTGATCCTGAGATTGTACAACAACGGATCCCTCTTAACCTTGAGGCTCGGCTCGTCAAGCAGAAGTTGCGTAGAATCCGTTCGGATTGGGCATTGAAAATCAAGGAGGAGGTCACCAAGCAGATCGAGGCAGGTTTCTTGTTAGTATCTGAATATCTGACTTGGTTGGCCAACATTGTCCCAGTGCGGAAAAAGGATGAAAGAATTCGAGTGTGTGTGGACTTCAGGGATTTGAACAGAGCCAGTCCAAATGATGACTTTCCCCTACCACATATTGATGAATTAGTGGACTTCACTGCGGGCCATGCATTGCTATCCTTCATGGATGGGTTTTCTGGGTATAACTAGATTTTGATAGCCCTCGAGGACAGAGAAAAAATTGCGTTTACTACGTCATGGGGAACCTACTACTATCGGGTTATGCCATTTAGGCTGAAGAATGCTGGGGCTACCTATCAAAGGGCTGCGACCACTATTCTGCTTGACATGATCCACAAAGAGGTCGAGGTGTATATGGACGACATGATTGTTAAGTACAAAGAAAAAGAGAGCCACTACACCGCCTTGAAAAAATTCTTTTAACAGATCAGAGAATACAGATTGAGGTTGAACCCGCAGAAGTGTACTTTCGGTGTAATAGCAGGGAAAATACTGGGCTTCTTGATCACACAGAGGGGCATCGAAGTAGATCCTTTCAAAATCAAGGCCATCTTAGAAATACCACCACCAAGGACTGAAAAGGAGGTACGAGGCTTTCTGGGTAAAATGCAATTCATAAGACAGTTTATTGCCAAATTTAACTTGACTTGTGAACCACTTTGTGGTCTCCTGAGGAAATGAATGAAATTTCGATGGGATGATCGATGCTGATTCGCTTTTGAGCAGATTAAGCAGTATCTTCAGAATCCGCCCGTGTTGTCACCGCCAGAGCCGGGGAAGCCTTTGTTCCTGTATTTTTTAGTAACTGAAACAACTATGGGATGCATGCTTGCTCAGGAATCTAAGGATAGGGTGGAGAAAGCCATCTACTACTTAAGCAAGAAAATGCTGGAATAGATCTATTATACTCTGTTGGAGAAAGCTTGCCTAGCCTTGGTATGGGCTACCAGGAAGTTGAAGCACTACTTGTTACCTCACTCTATAATTCTGGTTTCGAGATTAGATCCTATCAAATATCTCTTTAAGAAACCAGTGCTTACGGGTAGTCTAACCCGTTGGTTGCTTCTTCTCTCCGAATTCAATCTTAAGTATGTCACCCGCAAGTCGGTCAATAGGAGAGCCATAGCGAAGTTTCTAGCAGATCACCCAATAGAAGGGGATGAAGTAGTAAAATACCTGTTCCCAGATAAAACCATTTTGCAAGTTGAGGAGAAGACTTGGACAATGTACTTTGACGGAGCATCCAATCAATATGGTTATGGGATAGGTGTGTTGCTGATAGCACCCGACAATTCCCATATACCTTTAGCCTTTAAACTCCGGTTCAAGGTCTCCAATAACGAAGCAGAATATGAAGCGTGTATCGCTGGTTTGGAAGTCGCCCTGGAACTGGGGGCAAAAATGTTGGATGTTATCGGGGACACGAACCTAGTTGTTTCTCAAGTGAATGGAGCTGGAAAATCAAGGAAAAAAAGATGAAGGCTTATTATCAGACCTTGGACGTTCTGATTCCTAGGTTTGAAAAGCTGACTTTCATGCATCTCCTAAGAGAGAACAACAGGTTCGTTGACGCTTTATCAACTCTATCTTCTATGATAGACATTCCACGTGGAGTCCGGGTGCGTCCAATTATCATTGAGCAGAGATACACGCCAGCCTGTGAAACTATCGCCACAATAGATCAAGCACAAGATCAAAACCCTTGGTACTATGATATCTGGTACTTCTTGGAAAAGGAGATTTATCCACCACGGGCAAATGCGAAGGACAAAAGGGAAATACAGTGGATGGCCGTTCAATTTATCATCTGTGGAGGTAAACTGTACAAGAGATGTCATCTGGGAATGCACAAGTTGTGTGTCGAAGAAAAGGAGTCAAAGCGCCTGATGGAGGCTATCCATGGGAGAGAGTGCAGAGCACACATGAACGGAGTGATGTTAGCCCGGAAGATCCTCAGGCAAGGTGTAGACGTCCCCGAACGTCCCGGGAAAATTTCGTTTTGTTCATTGGGCTCACTACAGTTCGGACTTAATGTCACGGTTCTGAATCTAATCTCACAAAGTGCAATGCAAGATCGATAAATCACTGAAGAGTCCAAATCCGGCAAATCGTTTTGAAAAACTGATTTTTGGAAAGAAGTGCCAAACATGGACTGCTTTGCCAGATACAGAGTCGCCACCTAAATATTTTATTTTGGGGGAATTTAGGAAACCTTGACTCGTGCCTAAGGCCACGTGTCTGTCATCACCAAAGTTGCCTCGGCTTGGGAACTTGGGTACGATTGGGAAATGTCATTTCATGAGCACCCCCGCTCGCCTGATCAAAGATCGGCCATTACTAAGCATGATATCTTGTTTTTGAAAACACATGTGCTCTTATTCCGATTATTAACCTAGAATTACTATGTGATGCGCATAGCATACAAGTATAGACTAGATTGCCTAAGTTGGAGCAAAGCATTGCATATCCATTTATTTTGAAAATGGATTGAAGTTTGCTACTCGCAAGTAGGCTAAAACACGGGTTTCGACGAATTATTCCAATTCAAGCAACCTAACCTTCACCCACAGGCATTCAGACAGTTATATCATATAAGCACATAGCCTCATGGTAAGCATGCTATCATGGCAACACTCACACGCATGCGAGATGCTAAAGCATAAAAGCTTACCTAGTACTCCGAGCCAAAATAGAAACTAGTTAGTAATCAATGCATGATCCTAGTTCATGTTAAGATGGCTAATGCAACGCATTCAAAATGCAATCGGAATAGGCTCGGCTAATCTAAGAATGGCATGTGAAATGCGACAAGTAGATACACGTATTCAAGTTGGAATTGAAATACTATGCAGTTAGTATGATGCGCCGAGCCCGGTGCATGCAAAACAGATGAATGGATGCAGACATACGAGCATAAGGATGCTAATTGAAACGTGCCCTAAAACTAACCATCATAAGCTGGTAAATGAAAAGGAGAAAGACGTGGGGTTGGAAGACATACATCACACACACGCACACTTATTACAACATTGCCCTCTCTCAGAGGGTCGAATAAATAATACAGAATTGAATTAACTAATTATTACACAACACTAGCTAATCAACAAATTAACTAAACTAGCATGCAAACTATGTAAAATGGGCTGCCTCAGCTCTGCTTTGAATGATAAAGGATGCATGCATGCTCGAGTCGCCTTGTCGGGAAATCCATCGCGATGCCCCGGCTCTCCTTTGTTTGCAATTGATTTTAGAAACTCGCACAAAGCTCCAAGGAGATGAAACTCTACCCTGGGAATCTAGGGGGAGGCTACCGACCAGCTATAGGCATTGGAGACCACCTACCGACCACCCTTGGTGGTGAAAACCAGAAAAGGTGGTCGGCCTGCCAAAAAACCTGGTCGGCCGACCAGTTTCTTCTTCTGGTTTCTGCATTTTCTACAACAAAGGAAAGAGAGAGAGAGAGAAAGCAAGGTATTTGCAACACATGTGTGCACGACCACTCTCCCCATCATTACATAAGCTCTAGGGAGTGTAGTCCTTGATCCTCGGGCCACCAATCATGCATCTCGATGCATGATGGCTGAGGAGTCGAATTGCACAACTCAATGTGAAATGAATGCACATATAAACACATAAATGTCTAAACTCCATCATGTGTTAGTCAAGAGTGTCGGCGACCGAGAATCGAGGCACATTTCATCACTTGGAGTATGAAACGTCCTTCGTTTCCCGTGTTTGGACTAACTCCTATTCCAAACACAATGCAACAAGTAGAATGGCATGCACAATGCGACTTTAGTATGCAATCCTAAATGTGATGCGACTAAGTGATGCAAACATGCAGAGGATGACATGCAAGCATGCAACTAGCATACACAATGCTATGAACTAATCAAGGGCATACTCAATGCACGTGGATTATATGGCATGCATACACAATGCACTAACATACGCAATGTTATGAACGAGGCATACGCAATGCAATGATCGAACATGCGATAACATGGACTATATGGCATACACAATGCAAGATGGACTTAAACCAAGATGGATGGACCTCAGCCGCACCCAAATCAATGGCCAAACATGATGAAAACAGGGCAATGATACACACACAAGCATGCACAATGCAAGGGATCAAAGCCTAAGGTACGAGATACAACTCTAGAAAAGCATTGAAAGGATGAAATATTGCATACAATGGCACAAGTTCTAGCTCTGAAATAACATGTAACAGGGTCCCGAATCACATAAACAACTCACACAATGCATATTAGGAGGTTCAAATACCGAAACTAGTGAAGCACATTACACTAGAGGTATGCAAAGCGATGCTCAAATGACCAAACCAACCCCAAACAATCCCTATGCAGGCCCAAAACAGTAGCAAAATGGACTAAGATGATGGTTTGAAAGGTACAAAAATGAAGCTCATGCAACGGTCCATAAATGAGGCATACAAGCACAACTCTCAAACGCATTTAAAGAGTGATAAACATGAGAATATGGCAACCTTACACGCTCTAAAATATCATGCTCAATGATGCCAAAACATAGAAACACCTCAAGTTAAGCATGCAAAGGGGGTTCAAGACTCAAGGCTAGGCAAGGGTATTACACTACAACCATGCATGGCAAGCATCATTCGATCAAGAGGTCTAAAAATAGAGCTGAGGCAGCCCAAAATATGAACAAAATCAGTTTAGAGCATGGCCAAAATGTGCTAGAATCAAGGGCCAAAACCACATGCAATGTAAGCTAATGAGCATGATTTACACTACAAGCATGTGAAGCATTCAAGAGGCCATTAAACCAGCAAAAGACAGAGGTATGACATGCCAAATAATGACCAAAAACCCACTGAAACATGACCAATGCATGCAAGAATGACATGTTCCTTTGATAAGCTATAAAGAGGGTTATTCTACACATCTAAAAGGCAAACATGAGGTGACCAAACCAGCCCTGGATAGAGTCTAGATAGGTCCTAAGAGTCACTAAAAATGGCCTGAACCAAGGCTAGGAAGTATGAAAATATAGGCTCCTTGGAAAGGCCAAATATGCGAACAAACAAGGCCAAAAGAGAGAGGGTCACCCCCCTCTGATTTTGGCCCTTAAAACAGCATGCCAACCACTGAAAATCCGCTAGATTTCAGTGGCTAAAAGTCCAAGCAAAGGTCAACACAAAGGCCTTAAGGCATGGCTCAAAACAAGACTAAATGAAGCATGTAAGAGGGTAGATGACCTCCAACAGGAAAATAGCCTTAAACAAACATGAAAAACACTTAAAAATGAAGCTTTTTTCAGTTGACAACAAACCTCAAATAAGCATGTAAATGAGGCTAAGAGAAGGATCAAAATAATGCTTAAAAGAGGGAAAAGAGATTACCCTTGAAGCTCAGCAAAAACCAGCAAGTTTCTGGACCAAAAACTCAACCCTTGAGCTCTCTCAAGACCCTCCAGCAACTTAGTAACAAGGTGAGGATGTTCGGCTATTAGGTTGTGTGCAATAGGTAGAGAATAACACCCTTTTTTGCTCAAAGTATAGAGATATAGAGAGATATATATTTTTTGCCTTAAACCAAAATCTAAACCCTCACCAAGGAGGGGGAGGCCTTCCTTTATAGAAAAAGGAGGCCAAAGCTTCTCAAAGAAGCTAAAAGCCAAGGCCAAAGATCCTCCGTGTATGGAGGATGCAATATGTGCCTTCCAGCTGGCATAGCTGGCAACAACTTACAGAGACAAAACTAGAGAGAGTAGGCCGACCAGTTAAGGTGGTCGGCCGACCACTTCCCCTGGTCGGCCGACCAGGGTGAGTGGTCTCCCTCAAGGAAAAGTGGTCGGCAGCCCCATTTGGTGGTCTCCCAACTGAATGCAAGCTAGTGGTATGGTGGGAGACCAGCAAATGTGGCTCAAAAACCAAGGAGACTAGCTTTCTAATAAGAAAATCGGCTGGCGGGGAGAAAGGTGGTCTCTAAGAGAAAAGGTGGTCTCCCACCCTTGTACCACTTTTCAAACAATGAAAACAAGGTTCATGCCAAAAATGAACCAACACCGATGCAAAACGAGGGTTCGGGGGGCAAAACGCGCGACCGGGTGCCCCGAAAACAGGCTGTTAAGCACCAAAAGTGGCGTGCGACCACAAAGGTGGTCTCCCGGGCTGCAGTGTCCCTCTAGACAGAGGAAACAAGGTGTGTGCCAAAAACCGTGCCAAACGGAGAATGTTAAGTGGTCCCGAACCGAGGCGCGCGGCTGACGGCTCCGAAAATTGAAAACTGGTCCCCAAACGGGAACAGTGGCCTGCGACCACGAAAAGTAGCCTACGGCCACTGAGAGATGGTCTGCAAGACCTCTCCCTCCCTCCAGGAAGAGAAAGCAAGACCTGGTCTGCAAACCGAGGCAAAGCATAAAAGGGTCCCGAGGTCCGGGGGTAAGGACCTCAGCCGAAACTCCGAAACCTCAGAACGAGCACAACATGCGCAATCACCAAGCGCTCAATTGATGACGTCTGAGTCTTAAGGTCGGTCAAAAATGGGGTGTCTACACAAGGTTACTACTGGTCCACCATGGAGGAGGATTGTATTTGTTTTGTTCGGCGATACCACAAATGCCAAATTCATGCTAATCGCACGAACATCCCACCGTCAAAATTGTACAACAAGACTTCACCATGGCCTTTCTTAGTCTGGGGAATCGATGTCATCGGCGCAGCCACACTAAAAGGGTCGAATGGGAATGAATACATTCTGGTGGCAATTGATTACTTTACAAAGTGGATGGAAACTTAGTCTTATGCAGTGTTGAAAGCAGCGCATGTGGCTAAGTTCATAAGGAATAACAACATTTTCCGTTATGGGGTCCCAAACGAGATCATTTCAGATAATGGCTCCCACTTCAAGAAAGAAGTGATAGACTTGTTGGAGAAATACAACATGGCTTTTCATAAGTCATCTACATATAGGCCGCAAACCAACGGAGCTGTTGAGGCTGCCAACAAGAATATCTAGAATATTTTGCAAAAGATGATTGAGACCTACAGTGACTGGCCAGATAAATTGCCATTTGTACTTTAGAGCTATAGAACTTCAATCCGGACGTCTACATGGGCAACTCCTTATTCTCTTGTCTACGGGATGGAAGTTGTTTTGCCAATTGAAATAGAGGTCCCGTCGCTGCGGGTTATGGCTGAGTGTTAGATAGCAGAGGCGGACTGGCAACAGAGCAGATTTGAAGAGCTGATGTTGTTTTATGGGAGAAGGCTGAAAGCATTATGTCACATTCAGGGCTATTAATGCCGAATTGCTAAGGCTTTTAACAAGAAGGTTAAGTCTCGGAATCTCAAAGAAGGAGATATGGTGCTAAAAGACAACCGAGCTCCCATCCATGACCCTAGGAGCAAGTTCAAACCCAATTGGACTGGTCCTTACATCATCAAAACTATCTGGTCGGGTGGAGCTATTATTCTCATGGACTTGGATGGCCTGGAATTTTCCTAACCGATCAACATGGACAAATTGAAGAAATACTATCCTTGAGAGGCTCGCTAGGTCAAAAACCCCGAAGGGTGACCTAGGCAAAAGTTAGAGCATAAAAAATTAGAAATAAAGAAAAATTAAGCTTGCAAGGTTGAAAACCCTAAAGGGCGGCCTTAGCAAAAGTTAGAGCGCAAAATGAGAGAGTTAATACTCGAGTGAACCTGAACCGAACTACGTAAGGCTTGATTCCCATTCTTAGGATACGTAGGCAACTTCATCTTGAAGCTCGGCCATAAGCATCTCCAAATCAACTGTCTGTCCATGTGTCTGATCAGGTCATCTTTGTCTATTCTTTACCTAAGAGTTCGGTTGTGATCTTTACTCTCAGAGAAGAGCTAGTTACAATGCTGAGCAGTGGTGTTCAATCAAGGGGCAGTTACAATCTTTTGATTTGGGGTTGTACATCTTGTGGATTGATTCTGTGCGTGTCAAGTGGTGATCCTTTTCGAAAATGGTTTTGGAAAGTTTTAATAAAAATTGATTTTGTTCAAATTTTACCTTTTACAACTTAGACCATTTTTGGACCAAAAGGGAAAATTTTCTGTGCTCACAACTTTAATTTCATTGATTTCAAACACAAAGTTCTCCAACTCTTTGATACAAATCAAAGTTGCTTTTAGTACATTAAAAAACTTGAAAATAAAGATCAAAGCAATAAACTAAGGGCATAAATGAATCAGGTGCTCCTGCGTCCCCTACTCGTGCTTGTGGAAGCTTCTGAAGCTAAAGTGGGCCCGGTTTGTGCCTTATCCTTGAGCCAAGCCAAACGCTCACCAGAAAGGGCGCAACTGAAACTAACGGCAGGGGCTAGAAGCTCTCTCGTCCTCCAAGCAGTGAGGTACCTAACTAAGTGTGAACCTCGAATGGGGAATGAAACCGGGTACTCTACCCCCTCCTCCGAGCTAGTCTGATCATGCCCAAACTGACATCTGAACCTGAACGAGAAGTAGAATACACAGTGTGTGAGGCCGATTAGCTGTATCCCAGGTTGCCAAGCCATGTTGTAGCTCATCTCGGTCAGATTCTGCCAGGGGCAGCGCCAAGCTATGTGAGCAATAGATCTATTACACATCCAGTTGCACTACTAACCCTCATTCGGGAAATCTACTAGTCAGTGGTGGAAGAAATAGCCACGAGCTGAGTATTCAGGGCAAGAGTCCACTACTTTCAGCCTATCCATAAGCCACACTTGGGAAGAGATGAAAGAAAAGAGAGAATAAAGAATAGAGAGATGTATGTTGGGAGAAAAGGGCTTTGGGAGAAAATTAGAACATGAGTGCCGAGTGATGTGAGAAAGGGTGGGAAACATTACCTGAAGAAGTAGTGGCTCCCCGCGAATTTGGTAGTCTCCCGTTGATGAAAGGCATCTAAGCCCATCAAGGTCTCAGCCAACGCCAAGCCAATGCAACTCTTGCCTTCTTTCAAACCTTGGGCCACTTCGATCAAGCGAATGCTGGACCCGCCAATACTAGAGGCAAGAAGGAAATGTCCAAGCATACATAAGCAGAGGGCATGCTACCGAAAACCCTGCCAGAGAAGGTTGTCTCGGTTACCAATGTCAGAAAATCGATGAATCAAACTAGGTATGTCTAGTTCTCTATTATGGGCCAGAGATCAAGCCTCGTGCAGTGTAAGCCCGCATATCCAACCCAAAGCTTGGGCGTGGCCAAAACAAGGCTGAGGCATGATTTCCTCGTCGGGTTGGGATTCCATTAACGCCTGAAATTCTTCAATTGTCAGGCACATATCTTGTCTCCTGAAGCTAAAGATGTGTGTAATCGGGTCCTAGCATCTAGCCGCAGCATGAAGAAACGGAAAACAAAGTAGAGTTCGGCTCAACAAAAAAAGTGCATTTATGTTGAAACCCCGAAAATTCACCTTTTTCGAGCCGTCCAAAGTCAGAATTCAGTCTGAGAGCTTTTCGGCGAAAAATGGTTCCATTTGTGAAGAAATTGTAGCTAAAATGAAGTTCTGGAGAAGAATTCACGAAGTTCAACCTTTTATAGAAGATAAGGCAGTGAGTGGAAGCCAACTATCAACAATCTAGAGGTTCTTCACATTGATGGTTGGCAGGTGGCCGGCAGGATACTTTAGTGGCTGGTAGGCCATCTCTTGTGGTCGGCATATGGCCAACAAGTTCCTTTCCTGGTCGGCAGCCTTCCTTCCAGGACTGTTTTCCACCTTTGTGCTGAATAATGCTGAAAGCATGTGTTTTGTTTTGCTCTTTGTGTGTTTTGAAGGTCTTGTTTTGAGTCTTTTTGGTTTTAGCAAGTTTTTTTAGTGGTATTTGAGTTGTTTTGTTTTGTTTATCGAGTTGTTATTTTGTTTATCAAGTTGTATGTTGCATTTTGTATTTTAGTTGTTGGTCGGTTCGTTACCCGATTAAGAATTTTGTTTCAATCAAGTGCTCTTGGCCATTTCAATTCCATGTCCATTTCATGCTAATATGGTGCTCATGATAAAAGAGTGACAACACTTCTGGCCTACCGGCCACTGGTAATTTTGGCCTTTTCGAGTGGTTTGACCCCCCTTGACCCCCCTAGTGATGTGCCGGCCACAAATAGTAGACAGACGACCACCATTAGTGGCCTGCCGACTACATTTGTGGCCTGCCGGCCACTGGTGCAAAACAAATAGATATTTTCGTGCCAACTGTTGCCAGCTGTTTCCAGATTGTGCCACCTGTCCCTATATAGATATTTCGACTTGAGGCTCTTGTTTTCTATATATAGAGGACCTATCTTCTTGTTTTAAAGGTTAGAAAAGTTTGGGGGTTAAAATTCTCTCTCTCTCTCTCTCTCTCCCTAAAATTTCTCTCTTTCTACAATTCTCTCTCTCTTTTACAACTTGCATAGCCTTAGCCCAAACACTCTAAACCAAACCTAGAGAGCTTCTTGCTGAGGTTATTTAAGCTTGAATTTGAGCTGTTGAAGCACTTGAGAGTGTGAAATTGGTGGTTTGTAACTTAAGGGTTCATTCCTCTTCAAGAGTATATCTTCTCTTGCTTTTGTACCATCTTTACACCACTTGTTTTCCATCTTTTGTACTGATTTTTGGGCCATATAAAACCTGTATTTTTGGGCTAAAATTTGTTGTTTTAAGGCCAATAATGTTGAGGGGTGGTTCACCCTTCTTCATATCTTGCTCTCAAGGCCTTTACCCTTATGTTTCCCACATTTGCATTATCTTTTTTTGAGCTTTTAAACATTATTTTTTAGAGTCATTTCAGTGGCTAAAATCATGTTTTGAAGTCCAAAATTGGAGGGGTTAGCCTCCCCTCTTTGTGTTTTGTTTGCTAGCCTAGATGGCTCTATGTGTTAGCATATTTTTCTAGCCTTTTGTACCTTAATTCCAGCATATTTTAGGTTGTATTTTAGACTGTTTTGTCTCTATTTTGGGCTTTTAAGTCATTTGAGTCTTGTTTTGCATGCTTCTAGTTTAAGTGTCCTCACAAGCTTGGTGTTTTAGGCCTTTAGACACCACTTGTTTGAGTTAATTACATGTTTTAGTGCTTTTCTCACTTAATTTCAGCATGCTTAATCTCTGCAACCTCCCTCATTCTTGGTTTTTTTTTATTTGCTTTAAGGGTTGTGTCAACCTTAGGATTGTTTAAGCTCGAGATTGAGGTCCATGCTTAATGGTTTAATCCTCTTTTGGGGGTTCATTATCAACATGACACCTCTCTCTTGCCTTAAACTACCCCTTGTTTGACACTCCCTTCTCTTTTAGAGGACTTAACTCACCAATGGACTTAATTGGTTAAAGAATGGAAGGGTAATTAAAATGAGTAACTAAAAGTTGAAACTAAAATTGTGCAAAAATAAGAATTTGGTCGTGTCTTGGTGTGTTCAATCAGACGTTAATTGAACACAAGAAAAATTGGGGCATTTCATACTCAAAGTGATGAAATGTGCCAAGTTTCCTAGGTCTCCATTACCCTTGATCATGCATGATAGGGTGAAGGTTGTGGGTCTTGTTTGCGCATTTATTAACTTCTACACCTTGGTTCTTCAGCCATCATACAATGAAATTGCTTGATTGATGGTTTTTAAATCAAGTGTATCACTCCTTTGAGCTTGTTTTGATGATAAGGAAGGATACACAGTACAAACAACCTGTGAGAATACCCTCTCTTTGCTTTGTTTGCTCTCTGTTACAGCAAGAAATGGTGCATCATCAATGGTCGACCGGCCACTGTTCCTGGCCTGTAGGCCATTAGTGTTGGATGACAACCCCCTATTGGTGGCCGGCCGGCCACCACTTCTGGCCTGCCAGCTGTAACACGTCCGCGAGGGACCCCGCGCTACAGTTCGGACTCAATTTTTGTCACGGTTCTTAATCTGAACCAAAGAGTCCAAATCCGGCAAATCGTTTTGAGGAAACAGATTTTGAAAGAAGTGCCAAACATGGACTGCTTTGCCACATACAGAGTCACCACCTAAATATTTTTTTTAATGGGGGAATTTAGGAAACCCTGACTTGGTGCCAAAGGCCACGTGTCCGTCATCACCAAAGTTGCCTCGGCTCGGGAACTTGGGTACGATTGGGGAAGGTCAGCTATGAGCACCCCCTCTCGCCCGATCCGAAGATCGGCCTCTACTAACCATGATATCCGTTTTTGAAAACGTTATGTGTTCTTATTCCGGTTAATTAGCTAGAATTACTATGTGATGAGCACAACACAAAAGTATAGACTAGATCGCCTAATTTGGAAATAAGCATTGCATACCCGTTTGTTTTTGAAAAATGTTTTGGAATTTGCTACTCGCAAGTAAGCTAAAACACGGATTTTAATGAGCTATTCCAACTCAGACAATCCGACCTTCACCCACAGGCATTCAGGTAGTTTATAACACATAAGCATCTAGCCACATGGTAAGTATGCTATCATGTTAACATTCACACGCATGCAAGATGCTAAAGCATAAATACTTACGATGTACTCCACGCCAAAACAATAAACTAGTTAGCAAACATGCGTGATCCTAGTTCATGTTAAGTGCCTAATGCAACGCACACACAATGTAACCTAGAGTAGGCTCGGCTAATCTATGGATGGCATGTGAGATGTGACAGTTAACATGTATTCAACTTAGATTTGGAATACTTATGCAGTTAGTACGATGCGCCGAGCCCGGTGCATGCGATACTGATAAATGATGCACGCATGCATAGCATAAGGTATGCTAAAATAAATATGTCCTAATACTAACCATCAAAGCGGGTAAGTAAAAGGGAGAAAGAAATGGGGGTTGGAAGACATGCACACACGCACCCACACTTATTACAGATTTGCCCTCGCTCAGAGGGACCAAAAGAATAATACAGTTCGAATAATGAATTAACTATCCTAGCTAATTAATTACTATAGACCAACTAAATTAATTAACCAAGTTAATTAATCTAAGAAAGCAATAAACAGCAGCCTCGGGGAGAGGGTTCGATGCAATGCATGCTCGGTCCCGCTCAGAAAGTCACTGCCATGCGCAAGCTGCCTCTGTTTTCCCTGCTCTGCCCCTTTGGAGACTGCCAAAGTCTCAGAGATGCTTCTCTGGACATTGGGAAACACCACCGGCTGAGGAGAATGGCCACCGGCCGTAGTATGTGATCATCGGCTGTTGATTGAGCTATCGGCCACAGATAGATGGCCGGTCGGCACTAAACACTGCCGGTCGGCCAAGAATTCCTGCAGAACCTGCAATTGACAGCAGCAGAGGGCAAGGCATAGCATGGCAATGCATTTCAAGTAATGTATGCACCAATCACACCCCTTATCATGTTTATGACTCAAAGGGCCATGATCCTTGGTTCTTGGACCATCAATCGCGCATTTCCATGCGTGATGGCTCAAAGAATCAAGTGTGCATTTTGATATGGAATGCAATGCACATAAACAAACCAATGGGACTCAACCTCTATCACAAGCATTTCAAGAGGCCAAGCATGCATGCAAATGGAATGCAATCCTAAGCATGTGAGCTAAGGATGCGACATGGAAATGCATGGATGCTACCAACATGCATGCAATGTGTAGTGCCAATGTGCACACATGCAAGGCATACAACAAGTTAGACAACTTGGCAAGGAATGCATGCTAAATGTACTACCACCTAAGGATGCAACAACATACCAAAGGGGCCAAATGTATTACAACGTACAAGGTAAGCATGCTACAACATGCAAGAGTGGTCCTAGACTAAGTTAGGCAGCCCTCAAACTAACCTAAAACAGTGACCAAGGTGCTAAGGAATGAGGACTAATTGGCATACAAACATGCATGAAAACATGGACCAACGTTCAAGCATTAAAGGGCAATTCCCAAGCACACTCAAGAGGATGCCCAAACATGGACAAATAGCATGCAACAAAAGCTCTGAAATTATGTTAAAAATGGTGCCATACCAATTAAACAAAGACAAGCCAAGCATGCAACATGGTCCAAAACTTAAGGCTAACAAGCCAAAATGCAAAGAAGCTATGCAATGCATGCTAAATTCGACCCAAACAACTAAGGACAGACCTTAAACATGGCAAAATAAACATGAAAGCTTCACAAAGCCAAGCCTAAAGCATGCTAGAACAATGGTTTACAACCTAAGGCATGTTAAGGCAACAAAATGACATTACAAGGCATGTATGCTAAGCAAGCATGATGTACCAAAACCAACTTAAAACAATGCTATATCATGGCATAATAAGCATAAAAATAGCCAAGGCATGGTCAACATGAGCCTAAGCTAGGTGCTCCCTCAAGAGGCAAAAATGATCCTTTTCAAGGACAACAAGGAGAGGGGGTGGCCCTCTCCTTCTCGGGACCTCAAGGCACCATCCTCACCTCTGAAATCCCTCAAGATTTCAGTGGTGAGGAGGCCCAAACACCAAGGTCTCGGAGCTCACCCAAAATGGCACAAAATGGAGCCTTACAAGGCTTAAGAGGGGTCAAACAGCCCCAAAGCTCGAAGTAACCTTAAACAACTATTTAGAGGGCCTAAAAATAGAACTTTTATGTATTATATGTTAAGCTCAAAAACAGTTGTAAGGTAGGCAAAAATACAATGCAAGAAAGGGGTAAAAAGGGGAAAGATTGTTACCCATGTAGCCCTTCTTCAAAGATGGTGGACCAGCAGCTTCTTTGAGCTCAAACCAGCTCCAAAGCTCCAAAAACAAGCCTCAAGGACCTCAGTTCCAAGAGGATGGTGTGATGGTGGGTGTTTGTGTACAAAACTAAGGCTTAAACACACACAATACAAGAGAATGAGAGATATAGATATAGGATAGATATAAAACCCTAAACCTAGAACCAGAGCTCTCTAACTATTTTTTCTAACCCTAATGCCAAGAGAGGAAGCCTCTTCTTATAGGCAACTCCCTCTTGTAAGGCTTCCAAAACAAGCCATCCAAGAGGGAAATCCCTTCATACACGTGTATGGAGGGGAACAGAGTGGGTGCCAACTATCACAGCTAGCACAAAATATCTACTAAAAGTAGATGAACAGTGATCGGCCATCCAAAATTGCCATTTTGACAAAATAAATGGCCGATCGGCAACAAAGAATGCCGATCGGCAATATACATTGCCGATAGCATAGAATCACTGGCCGGTGGCCTCGAGCCATGGCCGGTGATGTGTGGGGATGCCTCACAAGGCATTCCCTGCCCCTTCAAGGCAAAACACAAGTGTTTGGTGCAAAACCAGACACAAAACAGTCAAGTCGAGAGATCCTGAGGCAAGGCGCGCAACCGAGACCTCCGGGAACTCAAGACGAACACAAACATGGATGATCACCGAGTGTTCAGGTGGTGACGTCCAAGTCTTGAGGATGGTCAAAAATGGGGTGTCTATACCAGCCACTAATGAAAATTGAGCAGAGTATTTGTAAAGCAGAGCAGAGTTGGTCTGGAAGAGGAAAACCAGTGCAAAGGTTGTGTAACAGAGGCTTTCACAAGCAAATGCTGGAAGTTCTTCAGGTGGAAATCGAGCATGCATTGGGCCTCCCTCGTTCCCGGGACTAGTTAATTAGTTTAATTATTAATTAGTTAGTCATAGTTGTGTTGTGTCTAATTAAAGTGTTGTAATTATTTAATTAGATTAGTTATTTCATGTTGTAATTAATTAGTTAACTAGTTTAATTAGTTTTTTTGTAATTAATTAGTTAATATAGTTAGCTAGTTAGCTTCGTAATGTACTTATTTAATTAGCTTAAAGTAGTTAATTAAATTAGTTCGTCATTGTTATAATAATTAATTAGCTTAGCATAATTAATTATTTACTTGTTGTAATAATTAATTAGCTTAGATAGCTAGCTTATTTATTCAAGTTTTTTAATAATTAGTTAAGTAGTTTAGCTGAGTTAGTTCATTCATTCGGACTCTCCTTCGTGAGAGCGCAATGTTGTAATAATGTGTATGTCTTCCAATCCCACGTCTTTCTCTTTTTTATTTATCCGCTTTTGATGGTTAGATTAGGGGCATCACGTTTCAATTAGCATATCGCATGTTTGCATCCATTCACTTGTCTTGCATACATCAAGGCTCGGTTCATCATTCAAACTTGCATTGTCGTTTATTACCTCGTTGAATACGTGTTCAAACGCATGCTATGAAATTGTTGCAAATAACATGTTAAGTAGCCGAGCCTATTTTAGTTGCACTATTGCATGTGTTGCATTAGCCATCTTGTATAGTTAGGTATCATGCATATTTTTCTAACTTTTTTGTTTTATCTTAGCTCGGAGTACTAGGTGATTTTTTTTTAGTGCTTTAGCATACTTGCATGAGTGTGAGTGACTGCCATGACTAGCATACTTGCCATAAGGCTAAGTGCTTACTTGTTAAACTGTTTGAGTGCCTGTGGATGAAGGCTTGTTGCTTGAATTGGAATGACTCAATAAATGTACATTTAAGCCCACTTTGTTAAGTGGCAAATTTACAAACTTGAAGCCTACTTTGTTAAGTGGCAAAATCAAACCCTTGTCGAAAAAAAAAACATGAAATTGAATTGTTCCAATTCAGGCAAATTAGTCAATACCTTGTGTGTGCACATCACATAGTAAATGTTAGCCTAATAAACCAGAACAAGAGCATATAATGTTGATAAAAAATCATATCATGATTAGTAGAGGCCGATCTTTGATCGGGCGAGCGGGGGTGCTTAATTCATGACCTTCCCCTCTCGTACCTAAGTTCCCAAACCGAGACAATCTTAGTGATGACAGACACGTGGCCTTTGGCACAAGTCATGGGTTTCCTAAATTTTCACAAAACAAAATATTTAGGGGGCTACTCTGTATCTGGCAAAGCAGTCTAATTTTGGCATTTTTGATTCAAAATCAATTTTTCAAACGATTTACCGAATTTAGACTCTTTGGTGTTTATTAATTTCACATTACACTAGTGAAATTAGATTCAGAACCACATGAGTCCAAACTGTGGGGCTTATATTTTAAACTTTCGAAAGGGGCGCGAAAAAGTCGAGCTACAGTGGGATCTGAAAAGACAATTGTCAATATATCAGTTTCAGTGTGTGTATCAGATGCAAGCATATGCAGAATGAGTGTATGCAGAAGTCCGATATAGTGTGTAAGTACAGTGTGTGAATGCAGTGTATCAGCGTAGTTTGGGAAGTTTACAGTTGAAATGTCAGTGTCAGTGTATCAATGGAAATTTGATAGCATGGAGTGCAAACTGAAGAAATTACCGAGATGACGTAGAGACCGAGCAACGTCTCCCTCCTCTATACCATGCCCATCAATGAGGCTATCAGCTCGAGAGCGCTCCCCGTGTACTCAATTGATGCCTGCAAATGCATTTGGATGATCAGTGTTCGTAATAAACATATCTGAAATGAAATGGGGGGTGCAAATTGTAAAGAATGGTCCATACTTGAGTCGGGCATCGAACCCCGACAAGCTCGTGTCCGGCTGCGACAGGCTCAATCAGGACCTAGTAAGCATCCCCAGTATGCTGCCAGCATGTCAGTGCACTGGGAAGCTCGGGCCAACCGGTCCTCTGCCTCGCCCGGAAAGCCCCTCTAGCACAGGTCCTGGTTGCTTTGGTCACTCTAGGTACCACTCTCGCAGCAAGAGCTCTCGCTCCCTCACCTCCACGAGCGCCTATCAGAGGTGGCATGAGGTGTGTCTGAATGAAGGTCGCATAGTCGCCCTCTGCCATGAAGTAATCAATATCCAAGCTAACCATAAACTGAGTGATTACATCTACGGTAAGGCTGTCTGCTGATCTCATAGACTCTGGCAATGCCATCGGGATGATCGGGTCAGCTAGGCCCACAGTCTGGCGCACGAACCGCTCGCTCAGGAACCAGGCCCAACAAACTTGGCCCTCGAGTAAAATGCGGAAGAGAGAAGTGGCCCAGGCCCCGGCGTACTGGTCCCGAATCCCAGCCGACATGATGGCCCATGGCTGCCACATAATCTGTAAATAGAGGTTGTACAGATTATTAGTTGTTGTCAATTGCTAAATGTGAATCAAAACAGTTGTAAAACAAAAATGATTGTGTTTTGGGTTACCTCATGAGCTGCCACAGTGTCGAAGTAATGGCGAAAGAATATGAAGGTCTCGCGGGTCCTACGTTGGAGCCATCCGTCATACCCCATTGAATAAGAGACTGCCAATAGGAGCTCCTCTGTAGGTTTTGGAGCTAGAGCTGGAAAATATGCATAGACCCACAGTTGCGGAGAAAATGTAGTGATATGTAGGCACAAAGCATGAACAGATGCAGAAAGTGCAAAGTAGAAAGCACAAGTGTTGAATAGATATAAAGCATAAAATGTAGAGCAAAAAATGTAAAGTGCAAAGAGGGAACTGAGATGCATACCTCCCAGGCTCACCAGTAGCCTCCGATCAAGTCTCCTCTCAAGTGGGAGGTAGAGCTCATGTAGCCATACAAGGTAGCGAGGCCAGCTCCGCCCCAGTCATAAAAGCGTACCCGAGAAAGGGTCACCAGGGCGCTCAGCAGATATAAGCCTATGGTATTCCATCTGTTCAAAAATAAGATGGTACCGAAGATAAACATCAGAAAGCCTCTGGTATACTACTCCATCTCCTCTATTGTCTCGAGCTCACTCCCTCTGAACTGCTAGGCAAACCACTTATATCTAACCATGCCTTCCCGATACAAGGGTGGATGCGCTCCCAGCAGCTCAACCCAGGCTGCCTCCCACTCCCCTATGTCTAAATAAAAAAGGATCGGATCGCCTCCTACTCCTAAGCCCGTGATCATGGCGAAGTCGTAGGGAGTCATCGTCATCTCCCCAGTAGTGGAGACGTAGAAGGAGTTGGTGGTGTCCTATCACCTCTCCACAAGTGCTCTCAGAAGTGGACAGCTAGCAATGATCCACGTCAGGCAGGAACAGAATAGACCAAAGCTAGTCTCGTCTATAATGTCACGAACTCTTGCAGGGAGTTCGTCGTACCAATCTCGTGCAGTCGTGACTCCGCACCCTCTAAGGACATGAGACTCCCCTTATGGCAAAGAATAGATGAATCAGACGAAAGGCAGTGATGAAAGTGCAGTCAGATAAGGCAATAATGAAAGTATAGTCAGAAAAGGTAGTGAAAGAAATGCAATTGAAGACAGGCAGGAATACATGAAAACAGAGCTCATACCTCAACGGCAATGGACGAAAGGTGAGAAGCCGGCTCCCTCAGCAGGAGGTCCTCCAACACACCGAGAACGGAGTCGCTAAAGCACCTAAGGCCACCGGCTGGTAAGATATATGTCCGAGGATGGTACCTCTTTGGGTCAAATGACCGTACCCTCACTGGTAGTGGCTCTGGCTCAGGTTCACAGGTCCTACACTTGAGTTAGCCATCATACCGCCTCGAATAAGGGACTGCCAATAGGAGCTTGTCCATGGGCTCTAGAGCCAAAGCTGGAAAATATGCATAGACCCACAGCTACGAAGAAAATGCAGTGACATGTAAGAACAAAGCGTGAACAAATGCTGAAAGTGCAAAGCAGAAAGCACAGGTGTTGAACAGATGTAAAGCAGAAAATGTAGAGCAGAAAATGTAAAGTACAAAGAGGGAACTAAAATGCATACCTCTCAGGCTCGCCAGTAGCCTCCGATCAAGTCTTCTCTCAGGCGGGAGGTAGAGCTCATGTAGCCATACAAGGTGGTGAGGCCAGCTCCGCCCCAGTTATAAAAAGCGCACCCGATGAAGGGTTACCAGGGCGCTCAGCAGATATACGCCTACGGTGTTCCATCTGTTCGAAAACAAGGTGGTACCGAAGACAAACATTAGAAAACCTCTGGCGTACTGCTCTATTTCCTCTATTATCTCGGGCTCGCTCCCTCTAAACTGCTCGGCGAACCAGGTATATCTGACCATGCTTGTCCGGTATAAGGGTGGACGCGCTCCGAGCAACTCAACACCGGCCGCCTCTCACTCTCCTATGTCTGAATCGAAAGGGATTGGATCGCCCCCTAATCCTAAGCCCATGATCATGGCAAAGTCATAGGGAGTCATCATCATCTCCCCAGTAGTGGAGACGTGGAAGGAGTTGGTGGTGTCCCACCGCCTCTCCACAAGTGCTCCTAGAAATGGACGACTAGCAATGACCCGCGTCAGGCCGTAGCAGAATAGGCCAAAGCCAGTCTCGTCTACAATGTAACGAACTCCTGCAGGGAGCTCGTCGTACCAATCTCGTGCAGTCGTGGCTCCGCACCCTCTGAAGGCACGAGACTCCCCTTGTGGCAAAGAACAGATGAATAAGACAAAAGGCAGTGATAAAAGTACAGTCAGATAAGGCAGTAATGAAAGTATTGTCATAAAAGGTAGTGCAAGAAATGCAAGTAAAGACAAGCAGGAATGCATGAAAATAGAGCTCAAACCTCGACGGCGATGGATGAAAGGTGAGAAGCCGACTCCCTCAGCAAGAGGTCCTCCGGCACACCGAGAACGAAGTCGCTAAAGCGCCTAATGCCATCGACTGGCAAGATATGTGTCCGGGGATGGTACCTCTCTAGGTCAAATGGCCGTACCATCACTAGTAGTGGCTCTGGCTCAAACTCTGTCTCGAGATCTGCCTCAATACCTCCAGCCGCCTCGGTAACGACTAGCTCATTCGCCTAGAGAACAGGTGGAAATACGGGGGAACCTCTGGAGGGGCCCCGTCATGTGGTGAACCATCCACCATCAGGAAAATGGGTGAAAAGTTGGTGAAAAATGAAGAAAAATGGAGAAAATGGGGTAAACTTGGAAAAAGTCAACCCTAGGAGAGAGAAAATGGAAGAAAAAGTCAAAGCCCAGAAAAGTTCATGAAATCCAAGAGAAACTCAAGCGAAACAAGCCTAGTAAGAATGGCAACGGGGCGGGGCGGGGCCGGGGATCACCCTCCCCGTCCCCGATCCCCGATGGCAGAACTCCCCCTCGTCCCCATCCCCGTCCCCGTCCCCGTCCTCGACGGGGAACCCACCACCACCCCCACCCCTGCCCCCTACGGGGATCCGGTTTCCCCGACCCCGAAAATCCCCGGCCAAAACAACAACATCAACATCTCAGTGAGCTCAAAAAGCAACATTAAGAAGATCAAAAAAAAAACAAAAAAAAATCTGTCATAGATATATATATAACAATCATCAAAAAAAATTAATCATAGATATATATACAGATATATATATACACAACAATCAGATTTGTTCTTCTTCATCAGATATATATACAGATCTGTTCTTCTTCTTCAGATTTTCAGATCTTCAGATTTAATAACAAATAACAAATACCTAAACACACCCAGATCTTCAGATTTAATACCAAAAAAGAGCTTCAGATTTAATACCAAATACCAACACCCAGATTCAACAACACACCCAGATCTGATCAACAACACACCCCGTGAGCAAGGAGTGACGCCGTGAGGGAGAGAGGAGGAGCGGCCGACGCCATCGCCGTGAGCATCGCAGCAGAGAGAGGGAGAGAGGCTGAGAGAAGAGAGGGAGGAGTGACGCCGTGAGGGAGAGAGGAGGAGCGGCCGACGCCGACGCCGACGCCGACGCCATCGCCGTAAGCATCGCAGCAGAGAGAGGGAGAGCATCGCAGATTCGCAGCAGAGAGAGAGAGAGCATCGCCTAGAGAAGAGAGTGTGAGTGGGAGAGAGGAGTGAAATGAAATGAAATAACCTAAACACATATACTATATATATTCGGGGATATATACGGGGTGTACTCGGGCCGGGGCCGGGGTTGGGAAATCTATCCCTGTCCCCAACCCAAAAATGATCGGGGGTTTATTTTTTAATACTATCCCCGGCCCGTGGGGAGTTTTTTTCGGGGAAAAACCGTCCTATTCGGGGTCGGGGGGTTGGGTCCCCGTCGGGCCGGTTTCAAATTGCCATCCCTAAAGCCTAGAAAGGTGAAAATGAGGAAAAGATGGTCGAAATCAAATTCCAATCGGTTCAAAGTAAAGAGGATCAAGAGGGTTTAGCGAATAAAGTTTGCGTGGGGCATTGGAAATCGCGTAAAAAGCTCGGATCTAGAGAGGAAAAGGGTCTAGAGAGAGAGGGAGAGCAATTTCGGATGCGTGGTAGTAAGAAAATGAAGGGCCTTAACCTATACTTAAAGACCCGTGCATGAAAAGTCAAGTTTGTCCCTGAACTGCCATCAATGGCCGGCAGGTGGCCGACGAGGCCTTTCCCTAGCCGACAGGTGGCCAGCAGCCTTCTCTTATGGCCGGCAGGTGGCCGGTGGTTTCCCTCTGTGTCATGATGCTGTTTTGTGTCCTAGGTTCTTAAGAAGTGTAAGGAAGGTTCACTGTTGTGTTTAGATTGTCTTTACAAAAGCTCAAAACTGTATTTTCAATGCACAATGTTCATCACTTGTCAACATGAACAAGGTGTATCCTTCTTTAAACTTGTTGCAATTCCTCTGGGAGGTAAATTGGAAGGTGTCGTTGAATGTCGCTTTTGTTTGTTTTGCTTTCGTTCTTCTTTCGTTCTCTATTGTTGCGTAGAATATGCATTTCGTATATATTGTTGTATAGAATATGCATTTCACCTGTGCATATTGCATGCGTGTCTCGCACCTGCTCACTTTGTGCATCTATCGCACTTGCTCACTTTGTGCATCTATCGCACTCGCTCACTTTGTGCATCTATTGCATACTAACCAGCAAACGATATTGTATGTACGGTTCATTCAGAGGAATTCTATGCATTCGTGTCTCAACATGAGAACCTGCATGACTTTACAGGTGAGATTGTTCGTGCATCTATTGCACACCTCTCTTATCTCAAGACGCGTGATGCGCGGCTCTAGGCGGGTTTCATCTCGAGACGTGCAAAGCACGAGCCCGAGCAGTTTTCTTATTATCTCAGCACGCATGACACGCGGCCTGGGCGGGTTTCATCTCGGGACGTGCAAAGCAAGAGCCCAAGCGGTTTTCTTGTTATCTCAGGACGCGTGACACGCTGCCCTGGGCGGGTTTCATCTCAGGACGTGCGAAGCATGAACCCGAGCGGTTTTCTTGTTATCTTAGAACGCGTGATGCGCAGCCCTGGGCGGGTTTCATCTCGGAACGTGCGAAGCACGAGCCCGAGCGCGAGCAATTTTCTTGTTATCTCAAAATGCTTGAAACGCAGGCCCGAGCGAGTTCTCTTGTTTCTCGGGACGTGTGAAACACGACCCCGAGCGATTTTCTCTGTTTCACAGGGTGCGTGAAACGCAACCCTAAGCGGTGTTTTGTTTCCTCATCTCTTATTTTGACGTGGTTAGATTACATTTTATCTTTTGTATGGAAATATGTGTTGGTTTTAAGCTTGAAGTTGCTCATTCATGTGTTGTTATCCTGCTTATTGTATTCATTCTTGCTTATTGCATTTGTTATTGCCTACTGCATCATCTCGAAGTGTGTGAGTTTAGCTTTCAAAGGTTTTGTGCATATCCTTTGTATTTTGCCCCAGAACTACGCTGGTTTGATTCCTTGCAAAGGGATACGTAGGTAGGCTGTGGGTGCAACCATTTCTTTCTGTCTTGATTGTTCATCCAAGTCTTACGACTTTGCCAAAATGGGTTGTCTTCGGACTTTGACATTCACTCAAGTCATTTCATGACTTCGAGTCCTGTCAAAGAGGGGCAAGTATAGACACCCCATTTTGATGGCCCTTACGACTTGGACACCATTGCATGCCCACCCGATGATGAGTTTATATGATCGCCAAGTGCTCAAAGTCCTCAATGGAATGCCATAACATTGAGCCTTTCAAACCATGTACCTTTGTTGTCCCAGTTTTGGACCAAGCCTAGCTTTTCCAACCTGCAGCCTCTGGTGGCCTGCCGGCCACCTCTTTTGGGATGCCGGCCACCAGTGTATTTTGCAGATATATTATGTCAGTTGTTTGCACAGAGGAATGCATCTATCCCCACATGTAGGGCTGGATCTCCTTGAGGGAATTTCATGTTTTCTATATATAGGAGCCCCCTCTCTTATGTTTTAAGATTAGAAGATTTTGAGATCAAAAATTTTCCTCTCTTTCTACCAAATCTCTACACTTTTGCCTATAAATCTTCAACCTTTGCCTATACACCCTTATCCAAATCTTCTCATCTTTGAGCTGAGATATTCTTGAGCTTGGTTTGAGCTATTGAGGGTGTTATTTGCTTGGTTTTGTTGCTTGAATTGCTTCTTCTCTTCAAGAGGTATAAGGCTTTGCCTATTTGCTTGCTTTATCTAATATTTTTCCTACTATTTTTCCATTGTTTTGAGCTGTCAAAACTCTGTATTTTTTGGGCTAAAGCTTGGGTTTAAGGTCATTAAAGGTTGAAAGGTTGATAGCCCTTCTCTATACCTTGTTTTGGAGGCCTTTGCCTTGTGTTTCCCACCCTTTTACTGTTTTTTTTTCTTTTTCTTTTTTTTTTCTTTTTTTTTTTTTTTTTTGAGCTTTTAAACACTAATTTTAAGAGTTTTTCAGTGACTAAAAATCATGTTTTGAAGTCTAAATTTGGAGGGGTTAGCCTCCTCTCCTTGTGTCTTGCTTACTAACCTAGTTTGTGCCATGTTTTAGCATGTTAATCTAGCTATTTTTAGCTCAAGTCCAGCATGTTTTAGAACTTATTTTAGACTCTTTTAGCATTGTTTTGGGCTATTAGTTAAATTTGAGCTTGTTTTGCATGCTTATAGTGTAATAGTCCTCATGAGTTTGGTGTTCTAGGCCGTAGACACCATCTTCTTTGAGTTGATAGCATTTATTTATGCTTTTCTCACTCATTTTCAACACTTAATCATCTCTGCAACCTCCCTCCTTTCTTGACTTTTTGTTTTTCTTTGAAAGTGGATCAAACTATTTGTTTGTTTAAAGCATGAGATTGAGCTGTCATTCTTAATGATTTAATCCCTTAGGGGTTCATTACCAATGGTATGATGTCTTTTTCATGCCTACAACAACTTTTAGTTTGAGCCCTCTTTCCATTAGAGGACTTAAACTCACCCTTGCACTTAATTGAATTAAAGGATGAAAAGATAACTAAAATGGAGTAACTAAAACTTGGAATTAAAAGTGAGCAAGATAATAATTTGATTGTGTTCAATCGGACATTAATTGAACACATGGAAACTCGAACCATTTTATACTCATTAGTAATGAAATGATTTAAGGATGAAATGATTCAAGGTTCTAAGGTCACCACTTCCCTTGATCATTCATGAAAGAGAGGAGGTTTGTATCTTGTTTTGCATTTATTGAACTTGCACACTTGGTTTCATAAGCCATCATGCAATGAAATTGCATCCATTGATGGTTTGTGAACCGAACTTGCTACTTCTTTGATTTGCTCATGAAAGGAGGGGTGAGTTGTGCACACAAACCCTTGAAATACCTTGTATATGCTCTGTTTGTCCTCTGTTGCAGCAAAATGAACCTGTGCAGCAGTGGCCGGGAGATGGCCAGCCGACCATCGCTGGTGGTCGACAACCTTCATCATTGGCTGGCCGGCCACTGATGCAAAATTGAGCAATGTGTTGGTAAGGTGGAGCAGAGTTATTCTAGAAGTGGGCAACAGTGTTGGTGTTCAACTGCGCAAACAGAGGCATTCAGAAGCAAAACGATGGTCTTTTCGGGTGGAAACCGAGCATGCACATGCACATCCCTCATTTCCTAAGGCGTAGTAGTTAGTTGTTTAGTTTAATTACTTATTTTAATTGCACTTACGTTGTACTTATTTAATTAGTTAGTTAATTTAAGTGTTGTAATAATGAGTTAAGTAGCTTAGCTAGTTTATTCATTTTGGTTTGTAATAGTTAGCTTTATTAGCTTTAGCTTTAATTAGCTTTAGCTTTAATTAGCTTTAGCTTTAATTAGTTGACTAGTTAGCTAGTTCATTCATTCGGACTCTCATCCATGAGAGCACAATGTTGTAATAATGTGTATGTCTTCCAACTCCACGTTTTTCTCTCTTTTATTTAACTGCTTACAATGGTTAGTTTAGGGACATCACGTTTCAATTAGCATTCTCCATGTTTGCATCCATTTGTATTGCATGCACCGAGGCTCAGCGTATCATTCTAACTACATTGTTATCGCTTATACTTCTTTGAATATGTGCTTAGACCATATTCTATTTAATTGATTCATATGCTATATTAGTAGCCGAGCCTATTAGTCGCATATCGCATGTGTTGTATTAGTCATCTTGTATAGTTAGGAATCATGCATTTTTCTAACTCATTTTTCTTTTGGCTTGGAGTACTAGGTGAGTCTTCACTCGCTTTAGCATGATTGCATGAGTAAGATTGTTGCCATGTTTAGCATGCTTGCCATAAAGCTAAATGCTTAAATGCTATAACTACTTGTATGCCTGTGGATGAAGGCATATTGCTTGGATTGGAATAATTTGAGTAAAGTTCATATGCGATCACTTTTTCAAGTGGTACATATTTCAAAACAATTCTGCAAATAAACATGACTCAAAGTGTTCCAATTCTTGCAAGTTAGTCTATACTTGTGTGTGTGTACATCACATAATAATGCTAGCCTAATAAACTGGAACAAGAGCATATAATGTAGATAAGCTTCATATCATGATTAGTAGAGGTCGATCCTTGATCGGGCGAGTGGGGGTGCTCAAATGCATTCATGACCTTCCCCTCTCGTACCTAAGTTCCCGAGCCGAGACAATCTCGGTGATGACGGACACGTGGCCTTTGGCATGAGTCATGGATTTCCTAAATTTTTTAAAAATATTTAGGTAGTGACTCTGTATCTGGCAAAGCAGTCCATTTTTGGCAATTTGATTCAAAATCGATTTTTAAAAAATTTGCCGGATTTGGTCTCTTTGGTGTTTATTAATTTCACATTACACTTGTGAGATTTGATTCAGAACCGTGGGAGTCCGAACTATAGGGCTTATTTCGAACTTCCGAAAGGGGGCACAAAAAAGTCGAGCTACAATCATCACCACACATCTTATACCCATCAAAACGATTAGGAAAAAAGCCATGACTAGTGCCAAATGACCTAATACGATCTTTAAGAGACCATGTAATAACTAGCTCCAAAAGGACAACTCATATAAGCATTTCATCAAACAACTTATATGCATATAATAATTAAGCAGTTTTAGTAATGAGTTGATCCTAATAGTCTTTTCAGCATTGTACCACAGATTAACAATCTATAAAAAAATAAATAAATAAATAAATAAATAATTATGATATAGAAAGATATTGCTTTAAATCCAATCATATTAGTATCCTAAGATTCATCAGATTTATTGAATGAAACAAATATCAATTACTTAATCATTCTGAATATTCAGGTAAATTTGGGAAGTAGATCAAATGCTAGAGAATGGAACCAAATCCAAAGGCACAATCACAAGAGAAAAACACAAAACAAAACACACAGAAAGCGAGATGAACAGTTTGTAAGGAATTTGACAGAGCAAAACCATAACAATAACATAAACATAGTTAAGCACACTGTAGAATGTGTTCCTGTAAACATTCATGAGCTTATGGATACAAATATTTTACCTTAAAATCGACCTATCTCTCTTCAATGGCGATTCAAGTATATTCCAGATCTTTCCGCTTCGAAGAATCAAGCTAAGATAAAATCGATACGATCGATCGAGATTTAGGGATTCGATCGATCGATTAATCGAGACAGACAGATAGACAGACAGACAGGTGTGGTGTAGAGAATGAAATGAAATTCCGTCTTGACTATTGAAGTTCAAAACAATGAAAATAAAATAAAATAATGTATGAGTTAGTTTATTGGGGACCAATTAAAATTGTTGGTAAGAAGTTACTAAACTCTTTGCTACTAAATAGGTTTGTCTTTAAAATTAAATATATTTTTTAAAAAATTCTTTCATTTTGTCCTTAAAATTATAATTTTTACAGGCAAATTATCTTTGTTATTAAAAATTTTGTCCCTAAAACTTTAATTTCTTGTAGTGTGTGTTGAAGCACTCGTGAAGACCAATTTCTATTGTTGTCAATGTGGCAGGGTTCCAAATGGTCTGCAGATAAAAAATTTGATATTATCTAATATGACCAATCTGTCTCATGGGTTGTCTCACCCCATTTGAGTGTTTAGCCCGTTCCAACTCATAAATGATGATTTAGGATTTTGGATGGGTAAGTCTAGTGTTTAGTTTGATTTATTTATTTATTTATTTTTATCTGATGTTTAGTTTGATTTTTTATTTTTTATTTTTTATCTAATGTTCAGTTTGATTTTTTTTTTTTTTTGTTCTCATATTTAAAGTTTTTATTTTTTTTCTTTTCATCTTTTTTCCCTCCGCTTGTAGGTATTATTTTTTACTTGATTATTTTTTTATTATATGAGACGTAAAAAGGTAAAAAACATGAAAATAAATAAAATCAAAATACTTGAATTATGTTGGAAAGTAAATAAGAAAAATAACTAATGAAAAGATTAAAAATATGTTAATAAAAAGTGTAAAACTTAATAATATAGGTGTAATAAAACATGTGTAGTCTGGTTCGGTTTGATTTTGACTCGTAAGATTTGGATTCCTGGATGGGACGTGGTTTTAGTTTTTTAAATAAGTTCGACCCGCACTAACCCGTTAATTGGTTGAAAGCCGAAAAACCTATTAAAATATGAGATTTAAACACAATAATTGTGGGATAAGTAAGCCCCCGCCTGTCTCATTGATGACTTGTTAACGTGGGTTTGTTTTCTTCTCAAAGTTCACCCAACCTTTATCTTTGTTTGGCCAACATTGTTGCACATTTGGAAAAGCTAAATGTGACTCTCAATTTAAATTTCACAGTTTACTCATAATGGTATGATAGGAGAGATAAGACTTACACAATTATTTAATGTGAAATTTACGTTTGTCTCACATTTATGTTTCATTAATTATTCTATTCATGCCAAGTTCATTATAAATTTTATATAATAGTATAGATATAATATAAACTTATTTGAAAGCAAATTATATATAAATAAGGATGATTCAATTGTCAAGTCAAATGATTTTGTATGATTTTTTCCCCCATAAATTAACAAATATACATTTTAGTGATTCACAAAAAGATTTTTGTGTGTGTGTGGAGAAAATTTAGTACATGGTAGACAATAGTGGGCTAGAAGACCTTTGATCTTCCAAGAAATTGATCAAACTACCCATTTAAATTTTTGCTTTTCTCTTCTAAGTTTGCTCATGTGGGTGGGTTGGCAGATAAAGATAAGAGAAGCACTAAAAGTAGTCGCATGGTAGGGCTCTAGGAGGGCAATTGAAAGGTCTCATAGTTTACAATCTTGACCATTATTCATATTCAAATATGAAAAGACAAAATTAAATCTTTGCCATTTTGTCTTTCTATTTTCTTTTCAAAGTGAGAAAACTTTAGTCACATGGTTATATGCGGTTGGTCTGATTTTTTGGAGCTTTTTGTAATAAAATATAGTCTTCTTTTTATTTTTTATTTTTTTTATTATTTATGGATTAATTATATTTTTAAGTCTTTAATGTATGAGTTTTGCATCATTTTGATATATAAAATTTAAATTATATTAATTTAATTCTCAATATATAAAAGTGTTTCAAATTGGTTTTTCATGTTTAAATTTTATCAATCCAACAAAAACATTTTTTTATACATTGGAGACTAGATTAACACAATTTAAACATTGAGAGTCAAATGTGAATCAAACTGTATAATTTGGTTTGGGCTAGACTTATTTGCAAGTTTCTTAATTTTTTTGTTCAACTCAAATGTTGTGTTTGAATTATAGATATAGATAGAGATTTGAAAAGAAAAACGAAATTGAAAAAAATTTGACTTATATTTGATGCACATTTCTCTCACTTCTTTATTTTCCTTTTCAAATTCCTACATAAATTAATAATTTAAGGATATGTAATAGACTCACAAATATAGAATACACAAATCCGATCACATATAAACTGGTGACAAGTAGGGATGGCCACAGAACGAGTTTACCATTCCCCGCCCCCACCCCCGGGGACAAATCCCACCCATACCGCCACCCCACCCCCGTTACGTGTGGAATTTTTTAACCCCATCCCCTCTCCACAGATACCCGCGGATACCTGACCATATTTCAAATAGCCAAAAAAATTGATAATCGTTTTAAATCCTTAGCACACTAAATAATTTTTTCTGTTTCCATATATATAAACAGTAAGACTTTCAAAATTATTATTTATTTATATTTAAAAAGAACCATAGACATTTATTATTCTTTTTTATATCTAATTATATTATTTATTTATATATTATTAATTATATCGGGTCGGATTTAAATCGGAAGAGGTGATACCCACCCCTGTCCCACTTCCGTTGCGGGTGACCAAAATATAATCTACTCCTAACCTACATAAATATTGAAATAGGTAAAATTCGCTCCATTCAAACGGGTACAGACAGGCCCAACCCTAGTGACAAGCCTTATCCATACCATTTATCTAGCAAGTTCCACAAAGTCCAATCACATATAGACTTGAGAGAAGGTTTATCCATCTCATATATCTTTCAAGCTCCACTATTAAATCTAATAGTTATATGGTATTTCTAATTACATTGGGACGTAATGCTAACTTCTTGAAATAAATGAATACATGTTTATGACTAAACACCATTTAGTCAAATTAGCTTTTGGCAAAATGGATGACATGACTTTTAACTTCTCAATTCATTTGAAAAATATTGGAAAAACTTGCTAGAAAAAGGCAGCTGATCCCCATCTGGAAATAAAAAAAGGCAATTACATAATAAACCCTTGCTTAATATTTGATCCTTTTCTTTATGAACAGAAAATTTATATAAAAATTAAAAAAAATTTATTCATTTATTAAAAATAAAAACACCTTTAAAAATTTTATATTATTTATAAAATATTATTATCACATTATTCTGATAGAGTTTTCTCTATAAACATCTTATTTGCAAATCATCTTTCATATTCTTTGTTACTTAGTATGTTTGATTAGGCTCTAAAAATAGGAGGGGAATCATTTTTATCCCCTAAATTTTTCCTTCAAAAATCAATTTACCCTAACCTAAGCGTATTATCAGTTTACGAAGTGAACTATTTTAAATGCCTATCAATGTGACCTTTGTTGATATCTTATATTGAAAATTCATGCGACAACCTTTGTCATGAAAATTCATGCGACAACCTTTGTCATAAAAAATTCACGAATCTCGTCCATAAATTGATTATTTTTTGATGAGACAATTCACATTGATCAATAATGTGGGAGTAAAATGAAATTTTGTCTTCAAAGTGAACCAGTCAAATTTTAAGGAAAATATGTGATTCTCCACAAGTAAATTAATCAATGGGAATAAAAATTAATGCAGAAAAATTAAATCAAAAGCAACACAAGAATTTGACGTGGTTCCCTCAATGTGAGGTAAGTCCACGGGATCGAAATCCGATTCCATTATCAACCAAATAAGTTTTCAAACGATTACAAACGAGACACGAATGGTCTCACAAACTACCCTTAGGTGAATTCCAAATAATTACAAATAAATAAAGAGGAAAGACCTCACCAAATAGATGAACAAAAATTTTTAAAATCAGAATTGAAAAAGATCCAAAATAACGAACTAAATCAGCCGAACACACTGACAATTCTTCAAAGCATCCAATGATTGAAAATCAAGGACTTCCAAGCATGAGTCCGAAAAAGGCACCACCGAAGGAAAAAACAATATTAAGCCACTGCTACCGCTAGTTTTCGAAAGACTGAATAATAAGGCAGCCGAATATCACATTTTTTTCTTCTTGGGAAAAACCAATACCAATTATATATATATATATATATCTATAATTGAATATTGGGTTTTGTAATCAAACCTTAATTGTTACCGAATTGAATTGAATTGAATCTCTAAAAATTAAATATAATATATTAAAATATATTATACCTAAACCAAACCAAATTAAAATTCTTTAACAAACCAATTGGGTCTCAAACTCCACTAAGGAGATATCCCAACAATTCTCCCCCTATCGACTTAGGTGAAGACATCAACCATACCCGCCAAAGTTCGACACTTTAAATATTTGTCTCTCGACAAAGTCTTTGTCAACATATCTGAAATATTATCATCTGTGTGAACCTTTTCAAGTTGCAACAACTTTGAATCTAACACATCACGAATCCAGTGGTATCTCACATCAATGTGTTTCGATCTCGAATGAAAGTAGAATTTTTACTCAAGTGAATAGCACTTTGACTATCACAATAAAGCACATACTTTTCTTGTTTCAAACCTAACTTTTGCAAAAATTTCTTCAGCCATAACTCTTCTTTGCAAGCTTCCGTAATTGTAATAAATTCAGCTTCGGTAGTTGAGAGAGCAACACATTTTTGTAATTTAGATTGCCATGCCACAGCTTCCCCGGCAAAAGTCATCAAATACCCCAAAGTAGATTTCCTAGAATCAACATCACTGGCCATGTCAGAATCTGTGAACCCATCAAGCATCGGCTTACCATCCCCAAAACACAAACACACATTCGAAGTCCCTCGAAGATATCTTAGAATCCATTTTACCGCTGCCTAATGTTCTTTACCCGAATTAGAAAGAAAACGACTCACCACACCAACGGCGTGAGCAATATCCGGCCTTGTACAAACCATGGCGTACATCAAAGAACCAACTGCTGAAGCATAAGGAACTTTCAACATCTCTTCTTTGTCTTTCTCACTTGTAGGACATTGATTCGAACTAAGCTTGAAATGACATGCAAGTGGACAACCAACCGGTTTTGCTTTATTCATGTTGAACCTCTCAAGAACTTTTTCAATGTAACTTTCTTGAGAGACAACCAAATCAGCCCATCTTTGCGATCATGAACAATTTTCATACCAAGTATTTGCTTTGTCGGTCCCAAATCTTTCATAGCAAAAGACTTGCTCAATTCCAATTTCAACCTGTTAATCATGGTAGAATCTTGACCCACAATTAACATGTCATCAATATAAAGCAAAAGAATAATAAATTTGCCATCTGGGAAATTTTTCACAAACACACAATGGTCCGAAGTGGTTTTAGAAAAACCATTATTCATCATGAAAGAGTTAAATTTTTTTGTACCATTGCCGCGGAGCTTGCTTGAGACCATACAAACTTTTCTTCAATTTGCAAACAAATTTCTCTTTCCCTTTTTCCGCAAAACCTTCCGATTGCTCCATGTAAATTTCTTCTTTAAGATCACTATGAAGAAATGCGGTCTTCACATCAAGTTGCTCAACTTCAAGGTTCATACTTGCAACCATACCAAGTACAACCCGAATAGAAGACATCTTCACAACCTGCGAGAAAATCTCATCAAAGTCAATACCTTTCTTTTGCCCAAAGCCTTTCACAACAAGACGTGCTTTGTACCTCAGATTCTTACTATCATTCTTTAATTTGAAAATTCACTTATTTTTCAGAATTTTCCTCCCCTTAGGCAACTTCACTAAATCATAAGTGTGATTTTCAAGTAAGGAATTCATCTCATCTTCCATTGCCTTTTTCCAATCATTTTTTTTTTGTATGCTCAATTGCTTCTTGGTAGCTCTTAAGCTCCCCTTGATCGGAAATCAATACAAATTCATTGGGAGGATACTTTCTCGAAGGTTGTCGATCCCTTGTAGATTTCCTCAACTCAAGTTGTGATGGCGGTTCTTGAATTGGATGCTCTTCCTCAATTTCTAACTTAACTTCATTAGGATTAGTATCATCCTCCATATCTTCAATAGGTGGTTGCACATCTCTTCTATTTTCATCATTCACCGAAGATGAAGGAGATGGATCCATATCAATTAGATCACTAGTTTTTGGCTCCTGTTGATCACCTTTGCCAAAATCTTCAATTGTTTGGTCTTCAAGAAACACAACATCACGGCTTCGAATAACTTTCTTGTCAATCGGATCCCACAATCTATACTCGAATTCATTACGCCCATAGCCAAGAAAAATACATTGTCTTGACTTACTATCAAGCTTGGACCTTTCATCCTTTGGAATGTAAACAAAAGCTCGGCAACCAAACACTCTCAAGTGCTCATAAGACACATATTTGCTAGTCCAAACTCTTTCAGGAACATTACCATTCAAAGGATAGCAAAGAGACAAATTGATCACGTTAACCGCTGTACTCATTGCCTCACCCCAAAAGGATCATGGCAATTTAGCTTGTGAAAGCAAACACCTTGTTCTTTCCACAATGGTACGGTTCATCTTCTCAGTAACGCCATTTTGTAGAGGAGTCTTCTTAACTGTCTTTTGGTGTCGAATACCTTGGCTGCAACAATACTCATCAAATCGAGTCCGAGCTGTAGCGAGGTCCCCCCGTGGACTTGTTACAACCACCATTGTTTGATCGGATGCACTTCAATTTATGCCCTGTTTCTCTTTCAACCATGGCCTGAAAATGCTTAAATACTTCTAGAACTTGATCTTTAGTTTTTAGTAGAAAAGCCCAAACTTTCTTTGAATAATCGTCAATGAAAGTAACAAAATAAAGTGCACCACTATGTATTTTAACTTTTAAAGGACCACAAACATCCGAATGAATCAACTCCAAAACATTTTTTTTTTTTAGAAGCAACATTTTTCTGAAAAGAAACTCTATGTTGTTTACCCGCCAAACAATGAACACACGTTTTAAGATGTGTACCTTTCAAATCGGGTAGAAGCACTTTCTTGAACAAAACTTGCAATCCCTTTTTACTCATGTGCCCAAGTCGCTTGTGCCACAATTCAGTAGAAGTATCATCTTCAAGTGCATTAACGACACCTTTACAAATTTTTCCTTCCATCGAATAAAGTGTATGAGTCTTCTTGCACTTAGCCACCACCAAAGAACCCTTTGTGAGCTTCCATATTCCATCACCAAATTTGTTGTTAAAGCCTTCATCATCTAGCTTCCCAGTAGAGATCAAATTGAGGCAAATGTCGGGAGCATGCCTCACACCTTTAATCAATAACTTGCAGCCCAAATTTGTTTCCAAACAAATATCACCCATGCCAATAATCTTGGACAAACCTTCATTACCCATTCGAACAGAACTATAATGTCCTTTGGTATAGGTAGTGAAGAAATCAACTCGAGAAGTCACATGAAAGAAGCATCGGAATCAATCACCCAATTGCTCTCTTGGCCCACAAAATTGATACAATCATCTTCACAAACGACCATGAGATCATCGGTAGTAACTGCCGTTGTGTCTTCTTGCTTCTTATCCACACTTTTGTCACGCCTTTTCTCCTTGTTCTTGAGCTTTCGGCATTCTCGCTTCATGTGCCCTTTCTCATGATAATAATAACACTCAATGTCTTTCTTTGAAAAAGAACCATCTTTTGATTTGTCACGGCTTTGATCACGGCCATGAAGAGTCTTACTCCTCCCCCTTGTTTTGCTTCGGCCTCTCACAACAAATGCTTCTGAATGAAAGGAACTCGCTAATTTTCTTCTAGTTTCTTCATTCAACAAGCTACTAGTGACTTGGCCCATTGTGACAACTTCATCAGGTGCCGAATTACTAACCGTCTCAACCAAAGTCTCCCACTTTCGGGTAAAGAACTAAGTAGCATTAGAGTCTGCAACTCATCATCAAAAACAATTTTCATAGAAGTAAGTTGGTTAACAATACTCTTTATTTCATTCAGATGTTCCGGAATAGAACTGCCCTCTTTATATTTTAAATTAACCAACTTATAAAACAGAAAAGCTTTATTTGTGGCTGATTTTCTATCATAAAGGCCTTCTAATTTTTTCCATAAATCATGTGCTGAAGTTTCAATAGCAATATGATAAAACACACTGTCATCAATCCATTAACGGATAACACCAGCGGCTTTTCGATTAAGCCTCTTCCATTCATTGTCTTTCATATCATCAGGTTTGCCACTATCACCCTCAATTGGCTCATACAAATCTTTACATAATAATAGATCCTCCATTTTAGTTTTCCAAGTTACCCAATTGCTTCCATTAAAGTTAGACATATGACCAACATTCCCCTTCATTGATTTACACAAATAAATAAACCCCAATAAACCGTAAGCTCTGATACCAGTTGTTAGGGAAAATATGTGATGCCCCACAAATAAATCAATCAATGGGAATAAAAACTAATGCGGAAAAATTAAATCAAAACCAACACAAGAATTTTGCGTGGTTCCCTCAATGTGAGGTACGTCCACGGAATCGAAATCCAATTCCACTATCAACCAAATAAGTTTCCAAACGAGACACGAATGGTTTCACAAACCACCATCAGGTGAATTCCAAATAATTACAAATAAATAAAGAGGAAAGATCTCACCAAATAGATGAACAAAAATCTTCGAAACCAAAGTTGAAGAAGATCCAAAATAACGAACCAAATCAGCCGAACACAATGACAATTGTTCAAAGCATCCAATGATTGAAAATCAAGAACTTCCGAGCATGAGTCCGAAAAAGGCACCACCGAAGGAAAAAACAATATTAAGCCACTGCTGCCGCTAATTTTTGAAAGACTGAATAATAAGGCAGCCGAATATCACATTTTTTTCTTCTTAGGAAAAATCAATACCAATTATATATATATAGTTGAGTATTGGGTTTTGTAATCAAATTATTAAATTAAATTGGGTCTCTAAAAATTAGATATAATATATTAAAATATATTATACTTAAACCAAACCAAATTAAAATTCTTTAATAAACCAATTGGATCTCAAGCTCCACTAAGGAGATATACCAACATCAAATGCATTGCTGTGGTCCATGAACCACTTCATTTTCCCTAAATATCCAACTCATATTGTTACAGTTTCCAAATATGAAAAATATACTTAATATAGTAAATATGATGTTGACGATAATGGTATAGAAAATGTTGACAAAATGATGATACTTGTGAAGTGTCGACATTGTTTCTCCAATGGTGGATGAGAACGAGGACCATCAATTTCTAGGTCCATTTTTCATCACGTCATCGAAATGTTCTAAACTTAAGTTTTACTACCTTTCAAAATGTGGGTAAGAATCAATCAATGACCTAGAGCATACATATCATTGTTTCGGAATTTTATCAAAATAGTCCATTATTCTAAGACGACCTAGACCAGTCGATGTCAATCAGATAATGAATGAGATTATATAATTGTAGAATATTTGTTATTGAATAAAAAAATGTTATAATATTTAACGTGGCAGATTGTCACTTGATCATCTCAACCAAAAAATATAAAATAAAATAGTTTGCTTGGTGAATCATGTCCGCATAATTTCATTACATTTGTTTTAAAAAAGTAATATTTTATTTTAAAAATATATATATAGGATGAAAAAATGAGGTTACATTTATTTGTTCAAAATATATATTTTTTGATATTATGAGTGAAATATTAATGCTTACAAAATAAATGATTCGGATGATTGAAACATGGCCTATATTAAGCCTCATGGGCCTAACTATTTCTCTCAAATCTGAACTTGAGAGAATTATTTGCTCTTCTAGGGCCATCAATATATATCCTCAATGAAAAAAATTAAATCGATTTGATAATTATATAATTTTTATTTTATTTTATTGGGTTTGTCTCCCAGAGAATTGACAAGAAGTTGAAAATAAACCATCCATTTTTTTGAAGCAAATGTGATAAAATAAAAATATTACGATTGTCGAATCAACCTAATTTTTTAATGAATAATATATACGAAAAATCTTACAAAATAAATAATTCAAATTATCGAAATAAAATATATAGGATCAATTATAGATACACTATCTGAGATTTGCTTAAAATACAGATTATCCACTGTGACTTGAAAATTACACTATACCCCTTCAAATTTCTAATGGCATAACAAATGACAATTTTTATTAATAATTATTAAGTCAATTAATAATTTTTAATAATATCAAAAACATATTTCAATTAACAATTCTATTAATTTTCTTATTGTATAAAAAAATAATTATAATTTTTTTTTATCAATTTTATTAAATAAATTTTTTAATAAGATGATATTTATAATTTTTAAAACAATAAAAAGTAATTCCTGTTTTAGTAAACTTAAGACATAGTAATAATTTATGTATATAATAGCCCCTGAGAGTCAAAATTTTAGTTTAAATTCCTAACACATAATGAGTTGGTCTCAGAGTTTCTCTCTCTTCTTGCATAAAGTTTTCGTACTGTGTTCTTTGTTTTTTTGGCCAGAACTGAACAGTAATGCTAAATATCATGAAAAACTTTTCATGAAAATAATCATGAAAATTTCTTGACTCTTAGATTACACTTAGAATAAAACACTACACACTAATTAAGGTAATCCAAGGATCATAAATTTTTCATGATCATTTTCATGACAAAATTTTCATGATCCCTAACTTTTTCCAGAACTGAATCATTTATAACAAATTATGGTGCATTGGGTGTTTTCGGAAGTGTCCTTTTTGTTTTCTTTTTTTGACTTATTTTTATTTTATTTTATTTTATTTTTAATTTTTCAAAAAGTTTAAGATTTCTAAATTCAGTTCGACAAAACGAATCACAAAATTATAATTTTTAAAAAAAATTCAAAAAAAATCAAAAAGACAAAAATAAGTCATCTTTTTTGGTTTATTTTCATCTTTAATGATTTTTCTGGAAATTTTCAAAAAAAATATATTTTTTAGATTTATCTCGATAAGACAGACTGAAAAAATAAAAAATTGACATAATTTTGGAAAAAAATGCTAAAAAAAAAAAGATATGGCTTTTTGTTTTTTTTGGCTGCCAAAATGGGTCTAAATGCAGTTGCTGGATTCATTTATGGGGGTAGGACGGTTTTATTTCATCCCTTTTTTTTTTAACAGACTTTTATTTCATCGTTTGAAATTGTTTTTTAGTAATTAGATATCTGGGCTGCTTATGTGTATCTCGATTAATTTTAAGAATCTGAAATTAACGGCCAAATAAATTTCTAGTAGCTCATTGGATAACTTAAACTCGGCACCTTAAATCTTATTATCAAGCTTTACAGCTCCGCCAACCACTAGAGATTAGCCTGTGAAATTGTGAAATGTGCGTTGGGTAATTAATTATTCATTAGTTTAATGTTCTAAGTTAATTATGTGATGAAATATTTTATAACATTTTGGGTCAATTACACTGAAGTGTAATTTTTCAAAAATAATTACATATAGGTAGAATTATGTGAGTTTTTTATTAGTTTAATATTTTGGGTTAATTATGTGAGTTTTTTTTTTTTTTTGGTGAATTTTTTTAATATTTTACCTAAATTTTTTCACTTTCTAAATACACTTAATAGATACACTTAAAAATTATAATATTATTAAAAAATCACTAAAATATAAAAACTTAGTACATTTTCTTATTTTTGTGTATTTATTAATTTTTTATATTTTTTTATTTTTTAAGTACATCTAAAAAATAAAAATTTTCAAAAATAATTTTCAAAAAATAAATAAAACCAACCAATTTTTTTGTAATCCTCCCCCCCCCCCCCCCCCCCACAACCAAAAAATTTTTTTTTTTTGATTTTTTAATTTTTTTTTAAGTTATATTATTCATTTCTTTTTTTAATATAATTTTAAAAATAAAAAAATAAAAAGAGTTGATTTTTAACCTACCTCAGTTGCAAAGTTTACGGTGCATGACGTGTATTTCAGAACTGCCTCTGACGGAAGTCGAATTGACCCAAGAAGAAACTTCCAAATTGTTTTGGGAAGTGTAAAAATAATTAATTTTATTTATTTATTATGAAAAAAAAGTAATGCTAAAAATTTTAAAAATTCTATTAAAATTTTTATTCAATGTTCACATGGGTATGAAATTCAGATAATGTGAGTATCCTACACCCATAGAGATATTCGGTAGAACTTTTATTTAGTGATAAGAAAATTTAATAATATATTTGTATAGCATTTAAATTAATATTTACATTAAAAAAATCATTGAAACCTTGAAGGAATTAGGATAACATATTGCATATGAACAAGGGAATTCATTTGTTTCACATAATGGAAAAAAAAAAAAAAAAATTCATTCATTCATTTAAATTAATATTAATAACACCTTGTACCGTGCTATTACATCAATAAAGTATTTTTTTTTGCTGATCCAAAAAAAAAATTAAAAAATGAATAAAATAATATCACCTTAAAAAGGGAAAATGTTCGAGCTTACAATGATTGACTTACAAGGTACAATAAAGGGGTACAAATTAAAATATATAGTATGCTTCAACATAGGATTGCAATCTTAATTCTATTTGCCACACTTTTAGTACACAGAAGTCAACCACAAAAAATAATAATAATAAAAAATATGCTATGCAGAACTTACATCAGTTCTTTTAAAAATACAAAAACTAATCATAGAATTAGACACAATAACCTTATCCAAGAAAACCATAGCAAGCACTAGTCTAATTTGGGGAGTAACTTTGGGATAGACTTGATGAAGAATCCTAAAAACAAAGGCACAAGCACTGCAGTTGGATTCCCCAAAAGACAAGCAGCTATTGTGCTAATGAATATGCTTATTGTCGTCCAAATATTGTTACCACCACTCCCACCATTTCTGTTCTTGGTTTCCACAGGCTTCAAATCCATTTTTTCAAGTGCCATAGCGAAATCATCAGTACTTCCATCGATATCACCATTCATCCAAGCTTCGTGCACCATTTGAGTTATGCAATACACATGAAAATTATACTTCTTGCATGTAGAAACATAAGAGCATCCCGGATTGCGCGTTTTGGTACCCAAAGGTGTTTTCTGGTTGCACCTCTTGCACTTTGATGATGATGAGACCTTGTTGTGAAGAATGAAATCCATGCCACTGATGCATAAGTTGGCTTTTAGGTTGCTACAACGCGGGTGTAAAGCTAAGTTTCTTGCATCGCAAGCATAGAAATAGCCTTCTATATAGTTCCCACATGCATCACAAGACCTGTGTTTTGTTTATTGATCGGCAAAAAAAAAGGTAATGTCTTACTAATGATACTAAAACATTACAAAAGGGAGGAAATTTACAAAATATCTAATGACTCCATATGAAGTTGTGCTATAATAGATTGGTAATAAGTACTTAGTCGAGTCGAGATTTTCATTTATGGAAGATTTTTACTCACCTAAGTACTTAGGTACCAAAAGACTGTGTGAGAGGAAAAAAAAAAAAAAACTCTATTAAACACAAAGAAGAAACGGTTAAAGTTCAGCAACAAATAAATTCATATTAAGAAATGCTAGAGATTAGTAACTCAGACACAAAAAATAAATATATAAAAACAAAATTTCAACAATACCTTGAGTGTGTCGAGGATGGTTGATGACAAAATTCAAAGATGGATCTTGGGAAAATCTCAGGGGAAATGGAATGTTCAGGAGACATGCACTCCTCGTGTAGCTCATAGTCACAGTGCTCACATCTGTATCCTGATCCAAACCCTTTCTGTTTGCATCCATCGCATGTGAATCGTTTGTTGTAGCTTTTCTTCTCAAGCTTATAGCCATGCTTTGGGCAGCAGCCTCGAGTTTTCTTCACAATCGATTTGTCAATTTCAGGAGCTTCAAGGGCCATCCCATCAAAAAGAAAAAAAAAAACCGAAGTTAGATTAAATTCAAATTACACAATCATATTTTCTAGGTAAAATTATGGGTATTCAATGTTTTTGAATGAAAAATGCTACATGTCACTTTTGTTTTGGGTGACCACGCTCCTTCTTTAGAATTAACAAAATAATAAAAGTAAGTAATATCTTGTATATAAAACGGTAAAAGAAATTGGAGATATATATGATACTCTTCAATGGAGATATCATATGTTGCATACCAAGAACAAGTTATAATAAGTTATGGGTGTCAATAAATCACAAAGGCAGAAAATAAATTAAAATTTATATCCAAATTCTAAACATACATGCGTATATATATAAGCACATAAACAAATGGAAAATCTTGATGTTACCTGGCTGCTGAACTACCATACATCGGTCATGAGTTTCTGAAACTGGATTTTGTAACACAATTTGCATTTCCTGGTTCTTGATTGGCGAGGTTTGCTCAAAGAGCTTAAACGCTTTTTTTTTGCTCTTCGAGCTTCTTTATGACTTTCTTTGGATCTCCGATAATTAAAATGGTTACCTTTTTTTCTTCATCATCTACATCAACTGATTTCACTCCAAGAATTTTTCGATATCCCTCCAACTTGCCCTGGCATCCGGAGCAGTCGCAGTGGATATTCATCTTGATGACATAAGTCTTCATATCATCAACCTTCGAGTATGCCATTTGAGACTCAGAATAGCTAGGTTTTCACAAAGAAATCCACCGAAAAGTATAATAATTAATGAAAAAATCACAGTAATTTAAATAAAAACTTAGTTTACTAGGAACATATAAACAAAAAACAAAATACATACACGTAGAATGAAATTTTACAGAATTTGACGTATCTCCTAAAAAATTCTTCTCCCATATTTTGTACCTAATTTTCTGATCGATTGTTGTATTTTTAAAATTATTGCGAAAACGTAAGTGTTGAAAACATAGGATTTGTATTCTTACCTTGATAGAAGAGTAGCCTAATCGAAAATGGCAAAAAAGAGGACTCAGGCTTAATCTCTGTGTCTGTGCTGCATATGGCAAAACTGTAGGCTTTTTGTGTCTTTTAAAGCAACGTTTAGGGTTAGCTTTGTCTTTCGGCGTGTAAAAAGTGAAGCTTCATGGGAAACTGTACCTTAACGTACAATACTAGGAGTCTAGGAGAGGCGAAGGTGGTGAGCCTCGACAATTCGTCTCTCTTTCTTCTTTTTTATTTTTTTATTATTTGTCGGTTTGATTTGGTTGGTTTTTTTTTTTTTTTTTTTTTTTATTTTTGTTTGAAAGGGTGGTTATATGTATAGGTGTGTCAAAAAATTAGATTTCTCGCACCAATTTAGCGTGAGTTGGATTAGTTAAGTGATAAAATTTATTAATCAATTAGGCTGATTGGTTAAATTTATTTAGGAGGGACTCGTACAAAATTATATCAAATTAACAAATTTTAACTAGTAATTTTATTGATCAATCAATTTTATCATACAATTAGTCTAACCTAATTTAGTCAACTTATAAAATCACATAATTTTTTTGATACACCTCTACACATAACTATCCTTCCAAAAAAAAAAAAAACAAACCATCACACGCCAACAAATAAATAAAAAAATCAAAAAGAAAGAAAAAGGAAGTCGAGGCATCCCAGCCTCACAATTGGAAACATTTCCCTTCCAGGTCTATTCATTCAACTAATAATTTTCTTCCCCTTAACAAACACGCAAAATGGGCGGTTAGAGAAAGAGAGTGGATATTCCAATGGAAAATGAAATATGGAATTGATGGTTATTTTGGTAACACGATTAAGAATTAATTTTTTAATTTTTAACCTTTTTTTAATGTTTTTTTTAAAATGTCAAAAATAAAATTTAAAAAAAAAAAATCACTTTTTAACTTACTTATCAAAATAGGCCAATGTCTTCGTATCTCATTACGTAATTGAATCAAAATTTTAAAATTATTGATTTCAGATGTCTATTTTATTTTTATTTTTAAATGATAAAGATTTTTATTTTTTTATTAATTTTAAATTTGAGCCATTAATTTTTGGAAAATTTATTGGAAAGTCCTATTTTGGGAATTTCTGTGCCATTTGGCCCTATGTTTTAAATGGTTGATTGAAGAGTCCATATTAGGTGTACTGTGATCAGTAAGTCCTTTTTTAAACGTGGATGGATATTGATTAGACAAATATACCCTCATTAGTTAATTAGGGAATGTTTGTTTTTTTTTTTTTTTTTTTTTTTTTTAGAATGTGTGACAAGTATGGTATGAACACGAAATACATACACAATTTATTTCTAATCTCTCCTTCTAAAACGGAACACAAAATACATACACAAAATAGAATTTTACAGAATTTATTTTTAATCTCTCCTAAAAAATTCTTCCCTATGTTCTGTATCTAATTTTCTGATCGATTGTTGTATTTCTAAAATTATTGCGAAAACATGAGTATTGAAAAAATGGGATTTGCAGTCTTACCTAGATAGAACAGTAGCCTAATGAAAAATGGAAGGTTTTTTTTTTTTTTTTGATACCCAGAACACTCCCAAGGCAGGACCCTTAGGATCCACCCTTACAACCCAAACCGGAGGAAACTAACCGATCTACCTAAACCGTCGGACTTTTACTTGAATAGTAAGAGATTCGAACCCTAATTAATAAGAAGATGAATATACTCCCTTACCAACTAGGATGCCCTTGGCTGTAAAATGGAAGGTTTTGACAGTTTGAAATGGCGAAAAGGACAGGCTCAATCTCTGTGTGTCTGCTGAATATGGCAAAAAGTGGCTTGGTGTCTTATACCATCATCCTTGGGTAAGTTACTTACCCAGAAAGAAAGTGAAGCTTCATGGGAAACTGTACCTTAACATACTAGGTTGCTTCCTAGAATAAGAAAAAGTCTTTGTTTGTTTAGCAATGATTGGTGGCCTGAAAATATGTCACTCGAATGACTCAGAATATTTTAAACGATGTCAATTTACGTGTAAAACGACGTCGTTTTGCCATTTTCGAGCCATTCGAGCCCCATATTTTCGGGCCACCAAACATTTTTCTTGTTTGTTTGAGTGTGTGTGTTTTTATTTAGGTGTTGTTTGGCAAACTTGATTTATTGGTTTTTTTGACTTTTTTCCCCTGAGACTTTTTTGTTCGTTTGGTTTTCTTATTTTGCTTTTTTGGCTTTTTTGCATTGAAATGACAAAATTGTCATCTATTTAGAAATGATGCTTTTTTGACTTTTTATTTGTATATGAATTAATTTGGAAATTTTACATCAAAAGTCAAATATTTTGTTGTTTTGTGATATTTTTTTTTAATCTTTATGTGCTTATTTAGTCCTAATATACTTACCAAACCACGGCTTAATAGTCAGGGATAACGCCATCATCGTACTTCTATCTTTTTCATATCACTTTATTAGATTTTAATTTGAACGGGTACAAATGACATGAATTGCCTATTTCATAAATTTTATAATAAATGTTATTCACACACACACAAAAAAAAAAAAAAAAAAAAAAAAAAAAAAAAAAAAAAAAAAAGAGTTTTATTAAAAAATTATAAACTTAAGAGAAAAAAAATCACGGTGCCAACCTAGTTGGGATTGTTAAGGTTAGCGGTGATACTTTTTGCACTTCCCTCTTTATTGATGTAAGTTCTTTAGCTTGTTTCGCTTTCTTCATCAATAAAGTTATTTTGCTTATCAAAAAAAAAAGAGAAAAAAAATCACATCTTATTTTATAAAATAAATGATAATTATAAACTTAAACTATTTATTTTATAAAATAAAATATTTTTTTCCCTATGTCTATATTTTTTGATGAAACTCATTTTTTATATGGATTATTACGAAATTTACGAAATAAACAGTTTAGATCATCGGTGTAGGTCCGAATTGGGATTTATAAGAGAAGTATGGAAAGGTATGGATAGATGAAAGTACGGAAGGGAGCCTATCCCGAAAGTCAGTTGTTAGTTATTATATTAATATCTATGGAAGTTAACCTTTCCACGCATGCAAAGCACCAAGTAATTGCCTCATTATTTAAGTTCCCTTTAGAGAGACATGACATCTCTCTTGAGACTAAGCCTTTAAAAGAGTTATGATGGTTAATTAGGTTGGGCCTAGTTGATTAAATTCTCGGTTTGTTTGATTTGTTTCACTAATTTCACATATATTTTTTTATTTTTAAAATACATTTAAAATAAATTTGATATACAAGCAATAATCTGATACACATGTTATTATTTTTCAATTATTAATTGACGGAGAAGGAAGTAGCTAGGGAAGAACTATTATAGACTCTGCGATAAGATTATTTTATATTTAGTTTACATTTGTGACTCAAAATATTTTATTCTAAGATATTTTTATTCTGTATATGTTTTATTATTTTGTTCTAGGGTGGAACAAATTATTTTGATCCAAAACTTTCGTCTCAAAATGATTAAATTATGCTTCTCGAGATGACTTTTCCATCCTTACTATATTCAGTGTTGAAACCAAAATTCTTATTTAAAGAGGGCCACTGTGAGTGTTAAAAAAAAAATGTCAGTGCTGTTTTTGATCCCATAATGGGAAAAAGAAAAAGGAAAAAAAAAGTCTTTGTTGTGATTTGAAGTCTTTCGTTTTTGTTTTGTTTTGTTTTGATTTTTGTTTTTTGTTTTCTGTTTTTTGTTTTTTTTTCTATTTTGATAGGTCTTGCTAATAAATATATCTAAACACAAAAAAATAAATAAATACAAAATACAAAATATTGTTCACTAATATCATTTTTTTTTTTTGACATTTTTATCAAATTTTAAATACTTTTTATATAAATTTTAATATTAAAAAATAACCTTAAGGCACTTGATCGTATTTGTCAATTATTAATTCACAGAAGGAGGTAGCTAGGGTAGAACTATTTTAGACGAGATAAAATTATTTTGCATTTAGTTCACATTGTGTGACTTGAAATAATTTATTCTATAGGGTTTTTTATTGGGGAATGCACCAATAAATCCCAAATTAATAACTTATACACTGTTTAGTCCTAAAAATTTTCTTATAGACTGAAAGGTCCCATTATAATGTTTCAAACATCAGATTAATGTTTCGAACATTAGATTTCGAACATCAGATTAATGTTTCGAACATTAGATTGATATGCAAATGGGACTAAATGGAGCATAAGAAAACTTTTACGACTAAATGGTTCAACTTTCAGAAACTAGGACTTATGGGTAAATTTTTCTTTTTTATTCTATTTATGTCTATGTGTTATTATTTTGTTTCAAGGCGTAACAAATTATGTCGATCTACTTTCGTCTCAAAATGACTAGATTATGCTTCTCTGAAATGTCTTTTCCATCCTTATTATACTCAGTGATGAAGCCAAATTTTTTATTCAATTTAAATGTAGAAAAAAAAAATAAAAGAGTTAAATTTTGAAAAATGATAATTTCTTATATGCATGTTATAAAAAAAAAAAATAGCAAGAAAATCATAGAATTATATGACTATATAATTTTTTAATGAGGATCTTAATGTAAAATTTTTTAGTTTGTCATTTTAAGTCATTTTATTGATTGATATAATTTATATAATAAAAAAAAAATCAACTTGTATGAATTTTATAATCAAAGAAATAATAAATAGCTTTACAAATCAAATCAATATAGTTGATATCATTATATAATATACGGAATAGTAGAAAATTATTTTTTAATTATGTCATTAATATTGTAAAAATACTAATGAAATAAAGAATCAATAAAAGAATTTTTAAAATTTTACAGAATCATTCTATATACATGATAGAAATTCTCATAAACTATAAGGGTAGTAGCAAAATTTCAAAAAAATTAAAAGGGGTCATGGCCTCATTGGCCCTCCAACTCCATCTTTGTATGGATCTACTATCATTTTATTTAGTGATAAGAAAATTTAATAGTATATTTGTATAGCATTTAAATTAATATTTACTTTAAAATCATTGAAACCTTGAAGCAACTAGGATAACATATTGCATATGAACAAGGGAATTCATTTATTTCACATAAAGGACTAAAATGAATAAAATAATATCATCTTAAAAAGGGAAAATGTTCAAGCTTACAATGATTGACTTACAAGGGACAATAAACGGGTACAAATTAAAATATATAGTATGCTTCAATGATAAGCTATCAGATATAAATCAACCACCTTACACATCAGACACATCAGACACAGTTAATACATTGGATACAGCACATCCGAGTCCTAGCAGAGGAGCTCATCACAGCAGTCATCACAGCAGAGTTCAATCACAGCAGAGTGCTCATCACAGCAGAATTCAATCACAGCAGAGTTCAAGCTCCAAACAGAATTAGTTAGAGCAGTTAGTTTGTTATGAATTAATCAGAGTTAGGTTATATTTTTGTTACATGTAAACTATAGTTTAGAAGTAGTTACATATTCAGTTTCTCTATAAATTTGTATGTGCTGTACTCAAATTAAGTAGTGAAAAAGAAAGTTTGTTATCTTAATCATGGTATCAGAGCTTGATTAGCTCTCACGAGCACAATCAAGATCCTTCAATGGCGAGTCCATCTTTATCTTCATCTATGTCAGATACTTCCACTAATCTGAGTTTGCTCTTGTCAAACTTCAGTTCTTTGGTTACTGTTAAGCTAGATTCCAGTAACTTTCTCATATGGAGAAATCAAATGCAGAATGTGTTACGTGCTACTGGTTTCCTTGGATTTGTAACAGGCTCTAGTCCATGTCCAGCAATGGAGATTTTTGATTCCGCTGGAAAGTCATCTCCCAATCCAGTATATGAAGAATGGCAAAAGATTGATGCACATCTTCTAAGCTGTGTAACAGCCACACTATCTTCTGCAGTATATTCTTCTGTTCTCCATCTGCACACAAGTCATCAAGTTTGGCAATTTCTTGAAAAGAGATTTACTTCAGTTTCCCGATCACATATTCATCAATTAAAGAATCAGCTTCAAACAATTCATAAGAAATCAACTTCCATGGCAGTTTATCTCTCACAGATTAAAGAGATTTCAGATCAATTGGCCTTGGCTGGTACACCAGTCGATGATGAGGATTTGGTGTTTTTGACTTTGAAAGGACTCCCTGATGAATATGACTCATTCAAAACCTCTATTCGAACAAGATCTGAAGGAGTTTCTATGGCAGATCTGTGCTCCTTATTATGCTCAGAGGAAATTCACGTTGAAACTAAATTGAAGCATTCATCTAGTGATCATCTCAGTAGTGCTTACTCTGCAGTCAACAAATCTTCATTCTCCCCCAACAACACAGGAGAATCTTCACATACCTCTTCTTTTGGTTCAAACAGAGGTTTTTTCAATTACAGAGGAAGATTTCAGTCTAGAGGTTCTAGAGGAGGCAGATTTCATAATTCTCATGGTCGATACAATAACAGATCTAACAATACACGCGGTAGAAGTGACTACTCTTCTCATGGTCCTATCTGTCAGATCTGTGGTAAATCAGGACACAGTGCTTTGGATTGTTGGTATAGGTTAGACACTACTTTTCAGTCATCTACATCTCAGCCGAAGACTTCACCACACTCTTCTCACGCCTATGCTGCCACAGTGCCTCAGTCTTCAGACTCAGCTGTCCCTCCTTGGTACATTGACTCAGGTGCTACAAATCACTTAACTAATGACCTTTCTAATCTGCATCATTTTCAACCTTATCAAGGTTCTGAACAAGTTCAAGTAGGTAATGGATCTGCTTTGCCTATTCATCATATCGGTAAGGGTCTTTTGCCTACACCTACTTTTTCTTTCCATCTTCCTAATCTCCTCCATGTTCCTTCTATTTCCTCTAATCTCTTATCTGTTCATCAGTTAACTAAGGATCACAATTGTCTTGTCATATTTGATACTGACTCCTTTATCATTCAGGACAAACTCACGAGCAGGGTCCTGCATAGAGGATCTCATGTTCAAGGTCTTTACCAATTTACACCTTCATCTTCATCATGTTCCTCTGCAGCTTCCTCTGCAGCTCATCACACTACTACAACTACTCATGCTTCTGCTGATCACACTACTACAACTCCTCCTGTTTCTACTCTGCTATGGCATCAACGGCTAGGCCATCCCTCCTCTCTCAAGCTTCACCATTTGACTGCACATTTGCCTAATAAACCTCATATCAATAAACATTTGTCTTGCTTAGATTGTAATGTTTCTAAAAGTCACAGATTACCTTTCACATTGTCTAGCACTTCTGTTGATTGTCCTTTTTCACTTGTACATGCTGATGTATGGGGGCCATTTACTGTTAATAATGCTCCTTTTCGATTCTTTGTCTTGTTTGTGGATGATTGTAGTCGGTTTACTTGGATATATCCTTTACACTACAAAAGTGAAGTATATGACAAGTTAGTTGAATTCAAAGCTTATGCTGAAACACAATTTCACACTTCTCTTAAAATACTTCGAACTGATAAAGGAACTGAATTTGTGAACAAAAAGATTGCTTCTCTTTTATCTGCTCATGGTATTGTGCATCAAACTAGTTGTCCTTACACTCAAGCTCAAAATGGTGTCGCTGAGCGCAAACATCGACATGTTATTGAAACAGCCATAACTCTTCTTCATCAGTCCTCTCTTCCCTTACACTACTGGTTTGATGCAGTTGCCACTGCTGTGTATCTTATTAATAGAATGCCTAGTAGTGTTCTCTCTCATAAGTCTCCATTTGAAGTTCTATTTCATTCTCTTCCAGATTTTTCGCTTCTCAAAGTTTTTGGCTGTCAATGTTTTCCATGGCTTAAGCCTTACACATTACACAAACTTCAACCTAGATCCATAGCTTGTGTGTTTTTAGGATATCATCCTACCATTAAAGGCTATCGATGTCTAGATCCCCTTACTGGCAAAGTTTACATCTCTCGGCATGTCTTGTTTAATGAATCTTGTTTTCCTTTTGCTATTTCATCTCCTTTATCTTCTTCTTTGCCTACTCTTAAATCATTTTTCTGGCCATGTCCATCTACTATTTCAACTCCTTCAAAGTCTCCTTCCCAATCCTCTACTATTTCCACTCCTTCAAAGTCTCCTTTCCAATTCTCTCCTAGCTCCTCTTCTTCATCAGCCAAGTCTTCTTCTTCTATTCCTGTGTGTTCTTCTCCAACTCCTCATGCAATACCAATCCACTCCATTTCAATTGATTTACCCATTCCTCATTCGTCTAATATTCATCCTATGACTACTCGTTCCAAAACTAGATCTTTTGCTCTCACTGCTACTAATGATTTTCTTCAGATTGAACCTTCCACTGTCAAAGAGGCTCTTACTTCCTCTGTTTGGGTTACTGCAATGCAAGAGGAGTTTCATGCTCTTCAACAACAACATACATGGGACCTTGTTGCTCTTCCACCTCACAAGGTGGCCATTGGTTGCAAATGGGTTTTTCGCATCAAAAGAAATTCTGATGGGTCTGTGGCTCGCTATAAAGCTCGCTTGGTGGCTCTTGGCTACCTTCAACAGGAAGGTATTGATTATCAAGAAACGTTTAGCCCTGTTGCTAAACTCCCAACCATTCGGATTCTTCTGTGCATGGCTCTTCATCACCACTGGCCTATCAAACAATTGGACATATCTAACGCCTTTCTTCATGGGAAATTAGAAGAGGAGGTTTATATGTTACAACCTCCTGGTTTTATCCAGTCTTCTTCTCAAGTGTGTAAATTGAACAAGGCTTTATATGGTCTCAAACAAGCCCCTCGGGCTTGGTATTCTACCTTTGCTTCTTTCCTTATTTCTCAGGGCTTTACTAATAGTCAGTCTGATTCTTCCCTCTTTGTTCATCATTCCTCTGCTGGTCTCCTCCTTCTAATTGTGTATGTGGATGATATCTTGGTTACCGGCAGCAATTCCTCTTTGGTGTCTCATTTAATCACTCAAATGCATCAAGTGTTTTCCATGAAAGACTTGGGGTTTGTCTCATATTTTCTGGGCATCTCTGTGGACTGTCAAGGTGCTGATTTTTTCCTTTCTCAAGCTAAATATGCTACTGACCTGTTACACAAAGCTGGCCTCACTGATTGTAAACCTTGTGCCACTCCTTCGGCCCTCAAACCTCCTTCTACTCCTTATGATTCTCTTCCTTTTTCCAACCCCTCTTTATATCGTAGTCTTGTTGGTGGTCTCCAATATCTTACCCTTACTCGCCCCGATATTTCCTTGGCTGTTAATCAGGCTTGCCAATTTATGCATCTTCCTACCAATGGCCATTTTCAGTTAGTTAAACGGCTGTTCCGTTATATCAAAGGCACTCTTCATCATGGTTTACGCTTTACTTCTGGGCCTTTCTCTCTTCATGCCTTTTCCGATGCTAACTGGGCTGGTGACTGTCTTGATCGCAAATCAACCTCTGGGTATTGTGTGTTTCTCGGCCCTAACCTGATTTCTTGGTCTGCCAAGAAACAACCAACTGTTTCTCGTTCCTCAACTGAGGCCGAATATCGAGCCCTTGCCCATGCCACTGCCGAAATTACTTGGTTACAGCAGCTTCTTAAAGACATGCACATTTCCTCTCCTGTTATTCCTGATCTATGGTGTGACAATCTCTCTGCAATGGCCTTGGCCTCTAACCCTGTCTTTCACTCTCGATCCAAGCATATCGACATTGACTGTCATTTCATCCGTGAGAAGATTCTTGCCAAGCAAATTGCTCTCAAGTATATTTCCACTTCTGATCAGATTGCTGATATCTTTACGAAACCTTTGTCTTCCTCCCGGTTTCACTATCTCAAAGACAAGCTGCTTGTGCTTCCTTGCCCCATCAGCTTGCGGGGGGCTGATAAGCTATCAGATATAAATCAACCACCTTACACATCAGACACATCAGACACAGTTAATACATTGGATACAGCACATCCGAGTCCTAGCAGAGGAGCTCATCACAGCAGTCATCACAGCAGAGTTCAATCACAGCAGAGTGCTCATCACAGCAGAATTCAATCACAGCAGAGTTCAAGCTCCAAACAGAATTAGTTAGAGCAGTTAGTTTGTTATGAATTAATCAGAGTTAGGTTATATTTTTGTTACATGTAAACTATAGTTTAGAAGTAGTTACATATTCAGTTTCTCTATAAATTTGTATGTGCTGTACTCAAATTAAGTAGTGAAAAAGAAAGTTTGTTATCTTCATCACATAGGATTACAATCTTAATTCTAATTGCCACACTTCTAGTACACACAATTCAACCAAAAATAAATAAATAAATAAATATGTTATGCAGAACTAACAACAGTTCTTTTAAAAATACAAAAATTGATCACAGAATTAGACACAATAACCTCATCTATGGAAAGCACTAGTCTAATTTGGGGAGTAACTTTGGGATAGACTTAAAGAAGAATCCTAAAAACAAAGGCACAAGCACTCCAGTTGGATCCCCCAAAAGACAAGCAGCTATTGTGCTAATGAATATGCTTATTGTCCTCCAAATATTGTTACCACCACTCCCACCATTTCTGTTCTTGGTTTCCACAGGCTTTAAATCCATTTTTTCAAGTGCCATAGCGAAATCATCAGTACTTCCATCAATATCACCATTCGTCCAAGCTACGTGCACCATTTGAGTTATGCAATACACCTGAAAATGATACTTACTGCATGTAGAAACATAAGAGCAACCCGGATTGCGCTTTTTGGTACCCAAAGGTGTTTTCTGGTTGCACCTCTTGCACTTCGATGATGATGAGACCATGTTGTGAAGAATGAAATCCATGCCACCAATGCATAAGTTGGCTTTTAGGTTGCTACAACACTGGTGTAAAGCTAAGTTTCTCGCATTGCAAGCATATAAATAGCCTTTTATATAGTTCCCGCATGCATCACAAGACCTGTTTTTTGTTTATTGATCGGCAAAAAAAAAGAGTAATATCTTATTAATGATACTAAAACATTACAAAAGGGAGGAAATTTTCAAAATATCTAATGACTCTTTATGAAGTTGTGCTATAATAGATTGGTAATAAGCACTTAGTTGAGTCAAGATTTTCATTTATGGAAGATTTTTACTCACCTAAGTACTTAGGTACCAAAAGACTGTGTGAGTAAAAAATAAAAAAAAAACTCTATTAAACACAAAGAAGAAATGGTTAAAGTTCAGTAACAAATAAATTCATATTAAGAAATGTTAGAGACCAGTAATTCAGACACAAAAAATAAATATATAAACACAAAATTTCAACCAAGGATGGTTGATGACAAAATTCAAAGGTGGATCTTGGGAAAATTTCAGGGGAAATGAAATGTTCACAAGACATGCACTCCTCATGTAGCTCATAGTCACAGTGCTCACATCTGTATCCTGATCCACACCCTTTCTCTTTACATCCATCGCATGTGAATCGTTTGTTGTAGCTTTTCTTCTCTAGCTTATAGCCATGCTTTGGGCAGCAGCCTTGAGTTTTCTTCACGATCGATTTGTCAATTTCAAGAGCTTCAAGGGCCATCCCATCAAACAAAACAAAAGAAAAATTTCAAGTTAGATGAAATTCAAATTACACAATCATATTTTATAGATAAAATTATGGGGATTCAATGTTTTTGAATGAGAAATGTTACATGTCACTATTTTTTTTTGGGTGACCACGCTCCTTCTTTAGAATTAACAAAATAATAAAAATAAATAATATCTTGTATATAAAACGGTAAAAGAAATTGGTGATATTTATGATACTCTTCAATCTAGATATCATTTTTCAATTACACTGCACGGTCGGAGAGAGAGGATGCAATAAGGAGGGTAGGTTCCGGTGCTCAATCGACGAGGACGTCAAGATTCCAGGAATCATGGGCCAAGAGAGGGCCTATTCACAGTCTTTGTGGATAATATCCCTAACTCCATGGATCCGAAAGGGTTGTATAAGTTGTTTATGAAGTTTGGTATTGTTAAAGATGTCTTTATTCCACAGAAGAGGCGCAAGGTGAAGAACTCTAGATTTGGTTTTGTGAGGTTTGACTGCCCTGTGGCCATGGAAATGGCAATCCAAAAAGCTAATGGTTTGTGGGTTGATGATAAGGCCTTGGAAGTAAAGAGTGCTGAGTACAACAATGAGAGAGCTAGGCCAAGGGTCAATCCTCATAATCCGGTGGAAGGTCTTACTAATCGCAGGTTCAATAATGCAGGAGGTGATAGGAATGTGGTTCAGTTGAGGGACCATAGATCCTTTGCAGAAGTAGTTGCTGACAAGACCATTCAAGACCGGGGTAGCATTATAGTGGAAGTTGATGAGGTAGGTAATGGATGGTTGTACGAGAGTGTTATTATAAGACTCAAAACGAATCGTTGTGCTCAAGAGTTGAAAGAGGAGTTAAAAATACAAGGAGTGGGAGAGGTTTTGGTAAGAGAGGGGGGTGGCAGAGATGTAGTTGTAACGTTCGATTCTAAGGAAGAGAAGAAGTCTAAAATGCCACTGTTTTACCCATGGATCCATGAATGGAGTGAGTTTATTACTGAATGGAATGCTGGTCTAAATTTGGACCAGGAGAGGGGGGTATGGCTAAGTTGTTATGGCATTCCCCTTAATCTCTGGAGTAGCAGTACGTTGAAGAAGATTGGTAGTTTGTGGGGTGAAGTCCTTAATTTTGAAGGCGATGTTAGCAATCCGGCTTCATTCAGAAGTGCAAAGGTCAGAGTTGCAACAAAAAGTATGGAACTTATTAATAAAGTCATCACTCTAAAGTGTAAAGGGAAGCTTCATTCAGTTAGAGTATGCGAGGAGCAAAGGGTAGTGTCTAAAGTAGTGAAAGAGGTGTGCAAATGCAAGATTCATCTTGATGAAGGGTCTGGTTTCTTCAACAGTACTAATCAGGGGCCTCAAGACAAACTCAGTGAGGAGAAGGTGAAGAGGTATAACGGGGCAGCAGAGTCAGTTGCTGAAGTGGCCAGAAGAAATGAGCTGGATCATGTTAGTGAAACATATCAGATGAGGAAAGAGGTTGAGCTGGATGAAGTGACTGGGTTATTGCACGCTTTGGCAGTTGATGACTCACTGCATGACTTCGGAAAGGTAAATGGTGCTTGTGAGGAAGAGGCAATGATGGTGTTGGGAAGCCCTGACAAGGGTGTAAACAAGGCTCATCAAAAGGAGGAGGGTCAAGTGTATTCACACGCTTTGACAGTTGATGACTCACTGCATGACTTCGGAAAGGTAAATGGTGCTTGTGAGGAAGAGGCAATGATGGTGTTGGGAAGCCCTGACAAGGGTGTAAATGAGGCTTATCAGAAGAAGGAGGGTCAGGTGTATTCACCAGGCTTTATAAAAAGTTGTAGTGGATCGGGTGTAGATAGGCCTGGTATCAACTTAGAGGTCTTTTTGGGCCAAGCTCTAACAATCAATTGTGGGCCTTCAGAGTCTGTGGATAAAGCAGACCCAGAGTAATGTCCACCAAATGAGACTGGGGCAGATAGGCCCAATGAGGAATCCATTAAGAGTAGGCCTAATGTGTTGTGCACCAAACTCAGTCAGCCTAAACTGAGGAAGGATATGTTGAAAGAGAAGGAATGCTCGAAGGGCAACGGTAAGAGGGGCGAGAAAAAGAATTTGGGGCACTGCAATCAAAAGCAAACCGGTGGTTTTCTGGTTTTGTTAGAAATATGAACCTAATAAGTGCATCATCTAGTAAGAAAGGGTCTAAGGGAGTCATTTTCAGGCCGACGGTGGCAGCTTTAGTGTCCTACTCTTCGTATGGCAGCAGTGCAGGGGAAGAGAGATTAATCCGGGAAGAAGCTCGTGCTACTCTTCAAATGAGGAGGCTGTTAGGGATTAATTATGAAGGGAAAGAAGCGGAGGCCTTACAGAAGATTTCAGAAATGGAACTGAAGGACATGGGGCGGATGAGAGAGGGTCAGAGGTCGTGAGTTGGGTTATGTCTAGAGGGGTTCCAGAGTTATATTTGTATTCTAATGAAGATTCTATCATGGAATTGCAGAGGATTGGGTAGAAGGGAGAAAAAAGGTAAGATTAGAAGCATGATTACAGACAGAAATATTGATATTGTTCTCCTCCAAGAGACCAAGTTATCAAGTTGTTCTGAGATAGATGTTAAAGCCCTATGGCCAAAAGCCAGAATGGATTACTCGTATGTAGATTCAGATGGGAATTCAGGAGGTTTGCTTCCAAGGATTTTTCAACTTTCAGATTGCTGCTGTAATAGGAGCTTTATACTACTTTCAGGTACTATTCTCAATTCCTTTGAATGTGTCTTAGTTAATGTATATGCTCCTAACGTAGTGGATAGGAGAAGGAAGCTTTGGGATACTCTGGTAGGGTTGAAATCTGTTTCCTCTAAGCCCTGGTGTCTTGGTGGTGATTTTAATGAAATCAGATGTGTGGGTGAGAGGATAGGCTGCTCTAGAAGGGACAGGGGTATGCAGGAATTTAATAGCTTCATTGAGTCATATGAATTGTCAGAAGTTCCTTTGCTGGGAAGAAAGTATACTTGGTGCAGTGCACAAGAAGGGGTGAAGTGGAGCAAGTTAGATAGGTTTCTAGTAAATCCAGAATGGTTAGAAGTTTTTAAACTCAAATTGTGGAGTTTGCCTAGAATTTTATCAGATCACTGCCCTTTAATCCTCATGGAGGAAGAGAGGGATTGGGGCCCTAGACCTTTTAGATTCATCAATGCCTGGTTGTTACACCATCAGTTCTCAACTTTTTTTGAGAAAGTTTGGAAGGAGGCAAGAGTTGATGGGTGGGCTGGTTTCATTCTTCAAAGCAAACTTAAATTGCTTAGAGAGGCTTTGTGAAATTGGAATAGAGAAGTTTTTGGGGATGTCTCAGCTAAACTTAAGGATGCTGAAGAGGAGTTGAACAAGCTTGATTTGCTAGCAGAAACAAGAGCTTTAGTAGATTCGGAGAAGGCTAGGAGAAAAGTGGTGAATAGTGAAGCTTTAGTAGATTCGGAGAAGGCTAGGAGAAAAGTGGTGAATAGTGAGGTTTGGAAGCTAAGTAGAAGGGCTGAGTGGTTATGGCTTCAAAAAGCGAGACTCGACTGGGCTTTGAAGGGGGATAAGAATACCAGATATTTCCATGTAATGGCCACCAGTAGGCAAAGCAAGAATGGGCTCAATTCTGTTACTGTTAGGGATAGGGTGGTTGAAGATCCTGGGGAAGTTAAACTAGCAGTGTGTAGTCACTTTGAGAAGCATTTCTCAGAGGATTGGAAAGTCAGACCATCCCTCGATGGTGTTTTCAGATCTGTTAGGAATAGTTAGGCATTCGAAATGTTAGAAGCAGAATTTGCAGAGGAAGAACTATGGGAGGCCATAAATAATTGTGATGATAACAAAGCTCCAGGCCCCGATGGGTTTAACCTGTTATGCTTTTAGAAGCATTGGAAGTTGATGAAGGAGGAAGTGATCCAATTTATGAAGGAGTTTCATACTCATGGTAAACTGGTAAGGGGCATCAATAGTTCTTTTATAACCTTAGTGCCTAAAAAAGAGAATGCATGGGGGGTTGGAAGATTTTAGGCCCATAAGTCTTGTAGGGTCTCTGTACAAAATTTTATCAAAGGTGTTATCATGTAGACTTAGAAAGGTTTTGCCTGAAATAATTAGCGAAGCTCAATCTGCCTTCCTTCGTGGCAGGAATATTTTGGATGGAGTCCTTATAGCAAATGAGGTTGTTGATGGGTGGAAAAAAGCCAAAAGGAATGGTGTGATTTTGAAACTCGATTTTGAAAAGGCCTTTGATTCTGTCAATTGGGAATTCCTCTTCTCTATGTTGTCCAGATTTGGTTTTGGTTTTGGTGATAGGTGGATTGCTTAGATTAGGGAATATGTTTCCATTGCTAGGCTATCAGTCCTTGTGAATGGATCTCCAACTGACGAATTCTCTCCCCAAAAAGGGCTAAGGCAAGGTGACCCCCTCTCACATTTTTTATTCATTATAGTGGCAGAATGCCTGAATGTTCTTTTGTCCAGAGCTTTAGATATGAATTTAATTAAGGGTGTTAGGGTAGGGGTTAATGATGTTTGGGTGTCTCATTTACAATTTGTAGATGATTCTATCCTATTCTGTGAGGCTGATGTAGGGGAATTAGTCAATGTAAAAAGGATCCTACGTTGTTTTGGGCTAGTATCAGGGTTGAAAATTAATTATCATAAGAGTGTGGTTTGTGGAGTAGGAGTGGATTCTGTTGTCCTGGTATATTTTGCTGCTAAGCTGAATTGCAAGATTGGCTCATTACTTTTGAGTTATCTTGGGCTCCCTTTGGGGGTTAGTCCTACTAAGAGAAAGTCCTAGATTCCAGTTATTGAGAAAGTTAAAGCTAGGCTGGCAGGTTGGAAGAGGAGAATGTTGTCATTTGCGGGTAGGTTGGCTTTGATTAAGTCTGCTCTCTCTTGCTTACCAGTTTACTATTTATCTCTGTTTAGAATGCCGGAGGGAGTGGCTAAGGATTTTGAAAGAATCCAAGCAGCTTTTTTATGGGGTGGCTCGGATCTAAAAAGGAAGGTTCATCTAGTCAAATGGGAGGAGGTTACCAAAAGTATTGATAATGGAGGGTTGGGCGTTAGGAAGGTTAGAGTTGCTAATTCCTGTTTGTTACTGAAGTGGTGGTGGAGGTTTGCTTGTGAGTCAAAAGCTCTGTGGAGAAAAGTAATTTGCAGTAAATACAACATTGAGGAGTGCTGCTGGTTGCCGAATTCTAGTGACAGCTGGAGACAGTCAAAATTATGACGAGATATTACATCATTGGCCTCTCTCTACCCCTCCATGTTGGAGTGTTTTCTTAATAATTTCAAAGTGCAGGTGGGAGATGGCTGTAGAGTAAGATTTTGGGAGGATATGTGGTGTGATGGCCACTGTTTGAAAGTTGAATTTCCTAGACTGTTTAACTTGTCAAAAGAAAAGAAAGGAGCTCTTAGACTTTTTGTTGATCTAAAGGCATCCTCAGGGGAGTGGAACTTATTATTCAGAAGAGAGTTGTTTGAATGGGAAAGAGTTGATTTGCTGAGATTGGTCTCTATTATCTCTCCTGGTCCCTTAATTAGGATGGAGAGAGTTGATTACCCAAAGTGGTCAGCCACATCATCACGTCTCTTTTTAGTAGCTTCTCTGTATAAGCATTGTTCAAGTGGTGTTGGAAATCAACTGGGTGCTTCTAGAATGCTGTGGAATAAGGTTTTACCCCCTAAAGTCCAGTTTTTTGGCTGGCTCGCTTGGAAACATAAGATTAAGACCTCTGTGTTCCTTCAGAAAATAGGGGTCCTCCCTGGAGGAACTTCTATCCTGTGTTGCTTTTGTAAGCATGATAAGGAGTCAGTGTTTCATGTGCTCCTTCATTGCCATTTTGTGTGGAAGGTTTGGTCGTCCTTGCTAGAATGGTGGGGTCTGTATTGGGCTATGCCTGGCACAGTTGATTGTTTGTTACAGTGGTGGGAGGGTGGCAAGTTTCAGAAGAGAGAGAAGGTGATTTGGAGATGTATCCCTCTTGTAACCCTTTGGTCTCTTTGGAAGCAAAGAAATGACTGTGTATTCAATAACGCAGTAGCTGATGTAGAGATTCTCTCTGATCTAGTTAAGTATAGAGTGGCTCTTTGGCTAAGTACAGCTTCTAGGCAGTGGCAGTATCCTATTCATGATTTTGTTTTCAATCTCCCTCAGATTAGAAGGTGTATCAGTAGAGTTTAATCTGTTCTGTTGGCCACTCTGCTGTGATGTGTTGGTCTGCTGTGTTGTGTTGGTCTACTATTGCTGGGTTGTTTCTGCTTGATAGTTGGTTACTGTCAGCATGCAGGGTGGAGTGCTTGGTTGGCAGGGGTGTATTGCCTTGGTTAATCCTATAGGATGGCTTAGTCTGCTAGGTTGGTCTGTGAAGCTGTTGGGCTGGTCTGCTGTGATCTGTTCTGCTGGTTCTTTGCTGGGTTGGGTCTGGATGGCTGGTTGGCTGTGTTGTTCTTCTGTGATCTGTTCTGTTGGTTCTCTGTTGGGTTGTTTCTGCTTGATAGGCAGGGGTGTATTGTCTTGGTTAATCATATAGGATGGCTTAGTCTGCTATGCATCTGTGTTGTTTGGGTCTGGATGGCCAATCTGTGGTGTTTGGGTCTGGTTGGCTGTGTTGGTCTGCTGTGATTTGTTCTGTTCTCTGCTAGGTTGTTTCTGCTTGATAGCATGCAGGGTAGAGTTCTTGATCATATAGGATGGCTGAGTGTGTTTGGGTCTATGATCCTTTTGTTGGTTCAAGTAGAGTCTTTGGCTACGGTTGCAGAGTTTGGCTTCTATTTGTCCTCAGAGTTTTGGCTCAGTGTTTGCTGTTCTGGTCCTTGTAGAGTTCTTGGCTTAGGTTGCAAAGTTTGGCTTCTATTTGTCTTCCACCCCTGTGGCTTCATAGGTTTTAGCTTTTCTTTTTGCTTTGGGTGCCCTTCTTTTTGGGTGTCCTTGGTTGGCTCCTCACCAATCCTGGGTCGAGTGCTAGCATATGATTGCGCTTTCTTTGCGGTGCCAACCTAGTTGGGATTGTTAAGTTTAGCTATGATGCTCTCTGCACTCCCCTGCTTTGTTGATGTAATTTTGCATGTTTTATGCCTCTTTCATTAATAAAGTTTTTTTGCTGATCAAAAAATATATATATATGTTGCATACCAAGAACAAGTCATAAGTTATAGGTCAATAAATCACAAAGACAGAGAAAATAAATTAAAATTTATATCCAAATTCTAAACATACATGTGTGTGTATATATATATAAGCATATACACAAATGGAAAATCCTGATGTTACTTGGCTGCTGAGCTACCACATGTCTGTCATGAGTAGGCCATTTGAGACTCAGAATAGCTAGGTTTTCACAAAGAAATCCACCAAAAAGTATAATAATTAATGAAAAAACCACAGTAATTTAACAAAGACTAATAAAAACGTAGTTTAGTAGGAACAGAAAGACAAAACACAAAATATATACACATAGAATGAAATTTTACAAAATTTATTTCTAGTATCTCCTTCTAAAAAATTCTTATCTAACTTTCTGATCAATTGTTGAATTTCTAAAATTATTGCAAAAAATAAGTGTTGAAAACATAGGATTTATATTCTTACCTTGATAGAAGAGTAGCCTAATGGAAAATGGAAGGTTTTGACAGTTTTTTTTTTTTTTTTTTTTGAACAAGAAGGTTTTGACAGTTAGAAATGGCAAAAAGGACAGAGGCTTAATCTGTGTCTGTCTGTGCTGAATATGGCAAAAGTGTGTAGGCTTTTGTGTCTTATATAGCAGCATGTTAGTGTTAGTTTTGTCTTTCTGCATGTAAAAAGTGAAGCTTCATGGGAAACTGTACCTTAACATACTAGGTTGCTTCCCAGAATCTATGTGTAAACACCCCATTTTTGACCGACCTTAAGACTCAGACGTCACCGGTTGAGCGCTCGGTGATGAGGCATATTGTGCTCGTTCTGAGGTCGCGGAGTCTCGGCTGAGAGCCTTGCCTCCGGACTTCGGTGCTCTTTTGCGCTTTGCCTCGGTTTGCGAACCAGGTCCTATTTTCTCTGTTTTCTCTTCCTGAAGGGAAGGAGAGGTCTCGTAGACCATCTCTCAGTGGCCGTAGGCTACGTTTTGTGGTCGTAGGCCATTTTTCCCGTTTGGAGCCCAATTTCCGGTTTTCGGAGCCGTCGACCGTGTGCCTCAGTTCGGGACTGCTTAACTACCTCCGTTTGCTCCGGTTTTTGCCACACACCTTGTTTCCTCTCTTTTGAGGGACACTGTGGCCCAGGAGACTACCTTCGTGGTCGCATGCCACTTCCGATGGTTTACATGGTGGAGAAAGGTGTGCAGGGCAAAGGTTCAATTTCTTCAGCAAGGAGAGAGTCAAATCTCAACTTCATACCCCTGTTCTAGACCAAAATAATCTTGATCAAAAAATTTTAGTCTTAAAACCCTCTCTTTCAAAATGTTTTTGAAATAAAGTTTTTACGATGTTCCGAGGCTCGCATTTTGTCAAATGTTACGTTTTTCAGTAAACCGAGCAAGGACAAAGTGGAAATGAACCAAAGAGAGATGAAATCTTTGAAAAATCTTTCAAAACACCTTGTCTAGGGGTTTGGAGTTAAAGAAAAGAGGGGAAGAGAGAGGAAAACTAGTTTGGGAGAAGTTCGGCATGAATCCGGGTAGGACTGAAACTACACGGCTTCACCGAAACGGGCATAACTCTTTGCACAGGAGGAATTTTGATGCAAGGTTGGCACCATTGGAAAGCTAACTTCAAGGGCTTCAATGTAGCCACATGGAAAACCAGAAAATCAGATGGTCGACCAGCTTTTTTTGGTCAAAAGTGGTTCAGTATGAATCCAAGAAGGAGAGAAAACACTGCGCGGCTTCACCGAAACGGGCATAACTCTTTGCATACTTAGATTTAAGATATGAGGCCACCACCATTGGAAAGCTTACTTCCGGGGCTTCATTTTTCACTCAAGAATCTCCTAAAGCCAAGTCCGGGTGGGGGAGATATGGTTGGTTGAAGTAGGGGATCAATCCGGTTGGACCGAATCTGCGCGGCTTCACCAAAACTGGCATAACTTTTTGCATAGGAGGAATTTTAATGCAAGGTTTGCGGCATTGGAAAGCTAACTTCAAGGGCTTCATGGATGACCAGATTTGGGGCTTGAACCTTTTGACCCCTGGTCGGCCGACCATGCCAAGTGATCGGCTGACCACCTTGAACCTTTTTAACTGGTCGGCCAGCTTTGTCTCAGTAAGTGTATTCTAGCTGTGCCAGCTGTCTGCCATTTGCTGCATCCTCCATACACATGTATGGAGGATGTTTAACCTAGGTTTTAAGCTTCTAAGAGAAGCTTTAGCCTCTCTTCTCTATAAAGGAAGGGCTCCCCTTCCATTGCAAGGGTTCTGAAATTGCTGGAGCAAAAAACCATACATCTCCCTCTATATCTCTCCCTTTTGGCTTCAAAAGTGTAAAGTCTTTGGCCCTTTGCACACCACCTCACAACCACACACTTCCACCATTGCTTGGAGGTCCTTGGAGCTTGTTTTCAGAGGTTGAAGACTCACTATTTTGGTCCAGGAGCTGATGGCCTTCTTCTCTTCAAGGGTAACTCTCTATTTCCCCCATTTTGACATCATTTTGCTTCATCTATTAGCTATACTTGAAAGTATTTTCGAGCCTTGGTGTAAACTGAAAGTAGTCTTATTTTGAGCTCCTATTCATGTTTGATTAAGGATACTTTTCTGTTTGAGGTCTCCTACATCCTTGTATGCTTTATCTCTCTTTTAGGGCTTATTTTGCATGATATATTAGCCTTATTTGTGAGCATTTTTGGACCTCGACCTAAACTGAAGAAAGTCTTATTTTGACCTCCTCTTTAAGTTTGATTGAGGTCACTTTTCTGTTTGGAGTCATCTTCCTCCTTGCATGCTTCATTTCCTCATGCTTTGAGCCATGCATTTGAGCATTTGCATTGACCTTGTTTTGGCCTCTTAGCCACTGAAATCCAGTGGATTTTCAGTGGCCTTGATGTGTTTTTGAGCTCCAAAATCATAGAGGGGTGACCCTCTCACCCCTCATTCTCTTTACTAGCGTGGTTGGCCTTCCAAAGGGACCCTATTTTGCATGCATTGAAGTCATGTTTCAGGCCTCATTATGAGGGTTTTAAGGTCTGCCTAAGCTCTTTCAAGAGCACATTTTGCCATATTTTATGTCTATGATGCATGTGTGGAGCAATCACATTCAAGGCCTTTTAAAGGGGCCTTTCTTTGCATGTTTCTGAGACTGATTTCAGGACCTATTTGGTGGGTTTTAGGGCTTTCATATTCCATTTCCAGAGGTGGTTTTGCCATGTTACACGTCTACCTTATATGTGCTTAATAACCCCTTGTATGGCCCTCTAAAGGAGCTCATCATTTTTGCATGCATTGGCTGCATTTCAGTGGTTATTTGGGTATATTTTGACATGTTTTATTCACTGTTTTTAGCTGGTTTGATGAGTTCTCATACGCTTCATATACATGCCATGTAAACCATGCTTGCTAGCCAATGTTGCATGCTATTTTAGTCCATCATGTTAGCATTTTTTGGTCATGCTTTAAACTAGAAATGTGCTTGTTTTGGGACTGCCTTGGCTTTGTCTTTGTGCTTCATGGTCAAATAATGCTTGCTTTGCATAGTTACAATTCAATACATGTGCCTAGCTTTGGGTTTCGGGGCTTATTTCATGCATCGGGTGCCATATTTCCATGATTCGGGACCATTGCATATCATATTTCAGTACTGGAAAGTATATGTTCGTATGCCATCTTGCATCTCTTGCCATGCTTTGGTAGAGTGGCATTTGATGCCTTAGGTTCGGTCCTCGGTATGCATGCATGTCTGCACGCATTTCGATTGTCTCATTTTCATCTCATGGCCACTGATTTGAGTGTGGCTGAGGTCCACTCATGTTGGTGTAAGTTCATTGTGCGTTGTGTATGCCATTTCAATTCATAGCATTGCGTATGCTAGGTCGTATGTTAGAGCAATGTGTATGCCATGTTACATCGTGCATTGTGTATGCCATTCCATAGCATTGCATATGCTAGGTTGTATGTTAGTCGCATTGTGCATGCCATCTCATTTTCATTGTGTTTGGGATAGGAGTTAGCCCAAGCACGGGAAACGAGGGACGTTTCGTACTCCGAGTGACGGAACGTGTCTCAATTCCCTGTCGCCGACACTCCGGATTATCCATGATGGAGTTTAGGTCTTGTTATATTTTTATGTGCATTCATTTCACATTGAGTCGTGCAATTCGACTCCTCGGCCACCATGCATCGAGATGCGTGATTGGTGGCACGAGGATCAAGGACTACACTCCCTGAAGAGTAGTCATACATACATATGTGAAAATACTTTGCCATGCCCCTTTGTTGCTCTCTGTTGCAGCAAATCAGAAATCAGCAGCCTTCTGGAACTTTGCACAATATTCCGAGAACAATTGCAAACAGAGGCAAACCGGGGCATCGCAATGGATTTCCGCGCAAGGCAACTCAAGCATGTATCATTCATCATTTGGAACAGAGCTGAGGCGGTCCATGGGCTTGCATGCTAATTTACTGCTTTCCTAGTTAATTTGTTAATTAATTAGGGTTTTTATTCGGACTGTATTATATATTTGGGACTGTATTATTTATTCGGACCCTCCGGGCGAGGGCACAATTGTAATAAGTGTGCGTGTGTGTGATGTATGTCTTCTAACCCCACGTCTTTCTCCCTTTTATTTGCCAGTTTATGATGGTTAGATTAGGGCATGTTTCAATTAGCATACTGTATGATAGCATGTTTGCATTCATTCATCTGTTTTGCATGCACCGGGCTCGGCGCATCATACTAACTGCATTTGTATTTCAATTCCAAGTTGAATACATGTTAGCTATAGCATCATCATATGCCATCTTAGAATAGCCGAGCCTATTGTAGTTACATTTTTGCAGTAGTTGCATTTTTGCATGTGTTGCATTAGGCATTTCTGTATAGTTAGGATCATGCATGGATTTCTAACATAGCTTCTGTTTTGGCTCGGAGTACTCGGTAAGTGTTTATGCTTTAGCATCCTTGCATATGTGTGAGTGACTGCCATGATAGCATGCTTACCATGAGGCTACCTGCTTATGTGATATATCTGCCTAAATGCCTGTGGGTGAAGGTTGGGTTATTTAGATTGGGATAATGCATTGACTGTGAGTTTTAAGCCCACTTGAGAGTGGCAAATCATCTTGTTTTCCAAGCCCACCTAAGGGTGGCAAATCCACATTTTAGCCTACTTGCGAGTAGCAAACCATTTTCAAAACAAACATGAGCTGTGTTATTCCAATTCAGGCGATCCAGTCTATACTTGTATGCTGTGCGCATCACATAGTAATTCTAGGCTAATAACCGGAATAAGAGCGCATAATGTTTTCAAAACTCGATATCATGGTTAGTAGAGGCCGATCTTTGATCGGGCGAGCAGGGGTGCTTACGAGGTGACCTTCCCCAATCGTACCCAAGTTCCCGAGCCGAGGTAACTTTGGTGATGACGGACACGTGGCCTTAGGCAAACGAATCAGGGTTTCCTAAATTCCCCAAAATAAAATATTTAGGTGGCGACTCTGTATCTGGCAAAGCAGTCCATGCTTGGTACTTCTTTCAAAAAAATCCGTTTTCAAAAACGATTTGTCAGATTTGGACTCTTTGGTTCAGATTAAGAACCGTGACGATTTGAGTCCGAACTGTAGTGAGGCCCCAGGGCGCGTCTACACTATGTCGGTGCTATTTTTTCTCATGTTGTTAATTGTTGGATTAGTATCTATGAAAGTTAACCATTTCACCTATGCAAAATATTAAGTAATTGTTTTCTAATTTAAACTTTTCTTAAGTAGAATTAAACTCATAATTTTTTCCTTAAGACTAAGTCTTTAGGAGAATTATGATGGCCAACTAAATTAAGTTTTCTAATTGGTTAAAATGTGTGTTTGTTTGTTTGATTTGTTTTACTAATTTCATTTATTTATTTATTTTTAAAATACGCTTTAAATAAATTTGATATACAAGTAATAATCTAATACACTTGCTAGTATATCAAGTACGTTTTAAACAATAATTTCATACACTTATTATTTTTCACTTACTAAGTGACGTAGGAGGAAATAGTTAAGAAAGAACTATTTTAGATTGAGATAAGAATATTTTATATTCAGTTCACATTTTGTGACTCGAAATATTTTATTCGGTTGGGGATTTCTTAAAAGTTTCAAAATTTTACTTATTTTTTATTTTTCATTATTTGTTTATTTATTTATTTCCTTTAATAATCTTATTTGTTTGAATTTTAAATATGCATTTGGTTTCAAAAGTAATAGGTGTGTCTGTTCCTAACAGACACCATAGAGCCTTTTTATTTAGGACTCTAACATTGGAAAAAAATATAATACGTTCTCTCTCTCTCTCTCTCTCTCTCTCTCTCTCTCTCTCTCTCATCTTTACTATATTTTTATATCTTTACTATATTTTTATATTCCATATTTTTGGGCAATCAATACATTCTTGGCAAATTCTTCTGGTGCAACTGTGCATTGTGTCAGATCCTGTAAAGTTTTGGATTGTATCTTGGAGTCATTTGTGATCGTTAAAACCTGCATAGAGGGAACACATAATGACTTTAAGACAATGTCTTTGATGTGCCTTTCACAATCACACAGACAATTTTCTAAACTCTTTTCTTCATCTTCTTCTTATTCTGTTATATATATATATAATTTTATTGAATTGTAAAAATCTATTTTTCAGAATCTGTTTTGCTTTTAATTTTATTCTATAAAATCGATTTAAAATAAATTATTGTTCAATTCCTCTAACAATCTAAAGTCGTTATTTCTGTAACATATCTTTTAATTATTTGTGTTTTATAATTGCATTTGTTGGTCTAGAACAAATCTATTATACAAAAAAAAAAATAATAATAATAATAAAATAAAATAAAAACACTGAAATTTTGTTGCTCGTCAATTTGGTAAAATCTGAAATTTTGATTTTCTCCATCAATTCGGTAAACGTGAATCCCTTGTTTGATTACAATACAATATATAAATCTGTTTGTATTGTAAAAATGAGTCCCTGGTTTGATTACATTGATTGCATGTAGTATTAATCATATTCAAATTTTTTTTTCTTTTTCAGAAATTGTGTAACTTTGTTTGGGAACATTGACTTATATATATATATATATATATATATTCAGGGAAGTTGTAGAATTTGTTGTTTATGTGTAGGTTTTTTTTATATATTTTTTTATTTTTATATATTAATTATTCTTAAGAAAGTTGTTGAGTAAAATCAAAATTTTCACATGATAAATTATTTTGTTTAGATTCATGATATTTAATTAGCATTGTTCATGTTATAAATTATTTTGTTCAGATTTGATTTGTATAAAAAAACATTTTGTCACATTTTATCTATCCCTAAATTGTTGGCAATTAATTTCAATCACAAATTAAATAACATTTGTGATTGTTTGATTGTTGTCTCTGACAGATTTTATAATTGTTTACTCTCTTGTACCTTAACTAATTTATTTTTATGGCTAATTTAGAAGAAACTAGTAGTGTGAAACTTGAAAAATTTAATGATAACAATTTTGAAAGATGGCAAAAACAAACAAAATATTGGTTGACCATATTGGGTCTTATGTCTGCCATAGAAGATTAGGATTTTGTTGGATCTTGGTTGTCACCCGAACAAATCAAATTTCATTGTTATAACAGAATCCTTAGTGTGTTGTCTAACCATTTATATGATGTGTATTAGTTAACCACCTCGACTGCAAAAGAACTATGGAAAACCTTAGAGGCCGAATATGGAATTGTAGATACTGGTATTGATAGGTTTATTGTCTCTAATTTTAATGGGTATAAAATGAAAGATGAAATACTTGTAGGAGGCCAAATTCATCAGTTTCAAGAACTACTTAGAAAAATATATATATATATAAAAGAAAAGGGACAACTTTTAGTGAGAAGTTTAAAGTGTCTTACCTTATCGATAAATTACCTCCATCTTGAAATGACTTTGCTAAGCGTCTTAGGCACAAACAAGGAGATCTGTCATTACCTCAACTAATCAATACACTTAGGGTGGAAGAGAAGCATAGATCAAATTTAGAAACAGTAAAAGCGAAAACTTCTAAAGTAAATTTGGTAGAGAATGCGAATAAGAATAATTTCAACAATAGAAATAACTTTCGACCTAGAGGTAAAATTTTCAAGAACAACCTTAAGTTTAAATTTAGACGTCAAAATGGCAAACACCATAATAACAAATATCAAGCCAATGCTAATAATTTTAAGGGACAAGGGAGTGGAAAAAGGTTGTGCTATGTATGTGGAAAAATTAATCATTATGCTAAGGATTATTTTTTTAAGAAGACTGATGAGTATAAACTAAGATTCAACAATAAGCAAAGAAATCAAGGTCATGATGCTCAAGTGAATATGATTTTGGAGAAAGAAGAAATTGTTGGACCATCTTTTAGGTATAATCCTGAAATTAATTTTCCGTTTGAATAGCAAGATTGGTGGTTAGATTCTGGGGCTAATAGACATGTGTGTTTTAATTGTGGTTATTTTAAAACTTTCCAGAAATCAAGTGGAGGAAGTGTAATTTTGGGGAATGATCACTTTGAGAGATGTGCGATATGTTCTTGAAGTTAGAAGAAATCTTATTAGTGGATCATGTTTAGTACAATTAGGTTACAAAATTGTAATGGAATCAAATAAAATTGTAATAAATAAAAATGATATTTTTATTGGTAAAGGTTTTATATGTGATGGTTTATTTAAATTGAATGTATCTTTTGAAGTTAATTATATCTCTCATAATATTTTGAATATTGAAATTTGTGATTTGTGGCATGGAAGACTTGGACACATGAATTTCAGGAAAATTAGAAAAATGATGAATTTATAATTAGTACCTAAATCACCTATTGATGTCAAACGCAAATGTGAAATTTGTATGCAAGCAAAACAACCTAAGAAACCTTATAAATCTGTAGAAAGAAATTCACGGCTCTTAGACCTTATACATAGTGACGTTTGTAATTCTAATAGACCACTAACTAGAGCAGAAAATAAATATTTTTTAACCTTTATACATGATTGTTTTAAATTTTATTACTTATATTTAATTAAAACCAAAGATGAAGTTTTTAGTAAATTTAAAATTTATAAAGCTAAAATAGAAAATCAATTATAAAGAAAGATTAAGAAACTTAGATCTGATAGAGGAGGCGAATATAATGTAGGTACCCTTAGTACTTTTTTGTGAAGAACATGAAATTATTCATGATGTAACCTCACCTTATTTTCCACAATCTAATGGGATAGTTGAAAGGAAAAATAGAACTCTAATGGATATGATAAATGCAATGCTTATTAGTTCTGATTTACCAGAGAGCTTGTGGGGGGGAAGCAATACTCACTGCTTGTGTTATATTAAATAAAGTAATTGTGAATGATAATGATAAAACATCTAATGAAATTTGGAAAAAAACGAGTACCTAATCTTAAAATGTTGAAAGTGTGAGGATGTTTAGCAAATGTAGCAATTCCAAAACCTAAATGTAAGAAAATATGACCTAAAACTGTTGATACCGTTTTCTTAGGATATGCTCAAAATAGTAGTGCTAATAGATTTCTAGTAATAAATTCTGAAATTAGTGAAATTACTAATAATACAATAATTGAATCTCATGAAGCTACATGTTTTGAAAATATTTTTCTATATAAAACTTGGATCTCAAATCATGTTGTAAATAGAACTTCTACGACTAGTGCTAGTGTTATTTCTTTGAGAGATGATTCTGAACATCTAGATATAGAACCTAGGAGGAGTAAAAGAACTAGAATAGAGAAAATCTTTGGAGATGATTTTTATACTTTTTTAACTGAAGGAGAACTAACTACTTTTATAGAAGCTATGTCGTCTTTAGATGCACCATTTTGGAAGGAAGCCATTAATAGTGAGTTTGAATCTATACTTCAAAATAATACTTTGGAGTTGACTAATCTACCTCCTGGGAGTAAAGCTATTGGTTGCAAATGGATATTTCGAAAGAAATTAAAGCCTGATGAAAGTATAGATAAATATAAGGCAAGATTAATAGTCAAGGGATTTACACAAAATAAAGGAATAGATTATTTCGATACCTATTCACCTGTTTCTAGAATTACAACCATTAGAATCTTAATTGCTAATTTAGAAATTCATCAAATGGACATTAAAACTGCTGTTTTGAATTAAGATTTAGGTGAAGAAATTTATATGGAGCAACCTGAAGGTTTTGTGGTTAAAGGACAAGAACATAAAGTTTGCAAGTTGGTTAAATCTTTGTATGGACTTAAGCAAGCTCCTAAACAGTGGCATGAAAAGTTTGATCAGATAATTCTAGAATTTGGTTTTAAGATCAATGAACATGATAGATGTGTATACTACAAAGAAGATTGAAAATCCTAAGTGATTCGTGATTAGATCAAGATTAAAATATTTCAAATCCCAATTATTCAAAATACACAATCTAAATCATCAAGGACTTACGAAAGTGATTTAGATTGTTGTTTTTCAGAATAAACAATAAATCGACACAAACGATTTTTACGTGGAAAAAACCACAATTGAAGAAGCTTCAATTGTAATAAAAAACCACGGGCGAAAAACCACTAATCAATCCACTACTGAAGAAAGAAAGATTACAAAGATTACATACAAATTACCCAACTCAATCAATTTGCCTTCAGAACCTTTTGCAAATCTTTCACCTCGCCTTCGTCTCGGAACTGATTGATCTGAAGTCGAATCCACAACTTCACTTGTCAAATTAACGACTACGTACAGAATCAAACACCTTTGAAACTCTACGTTTGAATTTTCGAAATCCACCGAAGAATAACTCTCTTATATGTATACGAACAATCTCCTTGATATGTGCTTCTCAATTCATGAGTTGAATACTCATTCAATTTTATCAAGGAAAACTCACAAAAATCTCCAGAAGAAAACTTCTCACAAAACCCTAGAAAACCTTAAACAAGATCTAGGAGAAGTAATCCTAAACTTAACCCAACACGTGAATATATAGAGTCTGAGCTCGCGTGGTCCGCTCGAGCGTGGGATTTCCCGCTCGAGCGGAGACTGCATATTTCGTAATTCATATAAGGTCCACGCTCGAGCGGAAGTTTTCACGCTCGAGCGTCGAATCACACCATCCAGTATATTTGCAGGCTTGACAGAAATGCTGTGAGGGTCCAATCCCCGCTCGAGCGTCACTTTCCCCGCTCGAGCGAGAAGACCAAAAACTGAAAAAAAAAAAAAAAAAAAAAACTGGAAAATTATAACATGTTACAACCTTGGTTTTGATCCACGGATTTTGACAACAAAGGGTTCTAACAATCTCCCCCTTTGTCAAATCCCGGACAAAACCATTCTAAAACAATTTTCCTATCAAAAACACAAAAACAAGACTAACAACACCAACAATCATGAGTCAACATTAGCATCCATGAAAATCTGAAATCCAAGCTTTTGAACAATCACCTTGAAAGAGAAACACCTACACAATACCAACCAAAATATGTGGAACTGTATTAAAGAACAAAATATAAATCCATCCATAAGACAAAAATATACTATCCAAAACATTCAACTATCCAACTGTACCAAGGAAGGATAAACCAAAAACAAAAACAACTGTACTGAAAATACCAACTGTAAGACAATACCACTCCCCTTTTTTGTCCGAGAGCAAAAAGAAGAGAAACAGAATATAAACAAAGATCATGGAGCCGGTGGTGGAAACTGCAATTGAAGCATAGACAAAATCTGATCCAGCTGAGATGAAGACTGTGCCACAGATGCCTCAATCCGCTGGGAAGAAGCCTCCAAGGCACTGAATCGGCTATCAGCTGTGGTCTCAAGATCTGTGAGCCTGGCCTCAAAGATGTCCATTCTCTCCTCGAGATGATCAAACCGGGAAGCAACAGATCTCTCAAAGGACTGAAGCTGACCATGAACTGTACGAACTGGAGGAAGCTGCTCCTCCTCACTAATATCTCCATCACCAGCAGCAGCATCATACTCCGCCTCCTCTGCCATAGCTGCAGTATCACTAGTACCTGAACCTGCTCGACCGGGACCAGAAGAAACCCCCCTAATGTGAGACTGACTCTGGGAGACAGTCTTCTTGGTGAAAGGCCGGGAATGAGAGGCAAACTCATCCTCATCGAAAGCAGGAACCTCAAGTTTGGAAAGAAGCCGGTTTATAAGGCAACCATAGGGTAAACCAAGATTGTTGCGCTCAAAAGCAGCAACCATCTTTTGAATGATCAATGTGGCAAGATCTATGGAACGGTTGTGAGCAAGGCACTGAAGGACAAACCCTTGGTCTTGATTAATTTCGGAACTATGGGTGGTAACAATGCTATTGGCACACACAATTAGGTTGAGCAACCTAAATTGGGGAAGTAGCTCATGCTGTTTGATCAAAGAACCGGTAGGCCAAGAACGAGGAAAACCACACAAAGTATGGGCTACCTCATCAAAGTCACAAGTAGGCCGGACTGGAAAAGGGTAGAAGATGGGAAACCTTTCACTAATCCCTAAGACCTGGCGAATAAGGGCGGTGGTAACAAGAATGGATTTAGACCTAACCCATGTTTTGAAGAAGGGCCCAATATTGTCCAGACTCTCCATGTTGCAATAGAATTCTCGCACCCAAGTGAGGTTTTGAGAACCAGAAAATAAAAGAACATTATCCCCTCCCAAAGGTTCAAAAAATTGATGAATAGGTATAGACTCGAATGTGGAGGGTTGAACATTACGTTCAAGATGTATGGAACGAGCTGGATAAGACTCTCTGTATAACTTGGCCTTTTCAGCCGATAGAAAGTGGTCAGTGTTATAGGTGGGGCGAGAGGCAGTAGACTTTCGTCTTTGGAAGGTGGACATGACTAAACCAAGACAAAAGAACCAAGACAAACAACCACCAAACCAAGACCAAACACAAACCAACAGAGAAACCACAAAACATTAGTATCATAGTGATATAGCAACATGAGGCAATGAAAGATATTTATGATACAAAATTGTAAGCTTAAGAGAACCAAATATTGCAAGTATGAAGCAGAGTAAATGGGATGTGTACTAAGGCCAAGTAAACAGCAATCAAACACAGATGTAGCCAGCATGGTGAGGGACTTAATCAGCAAAAAATAGGATCATAGGAACACAAGGAAATAGTTGTAGAACAAAATCCCCAATCTAAAAGACAAACAAAAACTAACAAAATGCCCAAATTAAAAACCCTAGATGGGAGAGAGAGAACTAAAACCACTGTGCAACAGTCAAAATCAACATTGACTAACCCTAAAAATGAGGAACAAATACAACAAAGACCCATCGACCTAAAAAACGACAAGGAAAGCAAAAGGACAGAAGTATGACAAAAGAAACAGAGAAGAAGAAGAAGAAGAGAGACATACCTGAGATGTGAAAACACACAAAAAATACCAAGGAAACACCAAGGAAGTGCAGATGACGGGAATAGCAAGGAAAACCCTAGGAGAGAGAGAGAGCACTGTGGAAAAATGAACTGAAAGGACGAATGAGGGAAATTTATACAAAACCAGTTTGCTCGAGCATGGGGTTTAACGCTCGAGCGTGAGACAAAAACACGTAGAGACCCGCTCGAGCGCGAACAAGGACGCTCAAGCGCCAATTCACCCCTCTCAGGACTGTAAAGCAAAGAGCAAAGTACTGCAAGGCTCAAAACCACGCTTGAGTGTGGGAATGTCCGCTCGAGCGGGGACAAAAACAAATTTTTTATTTTTTATTTTATTTTTTACAAAGAACAAAAAAAACACCGAAGATGTCCTGTTACCAGCGGGGAGGTCAATGGAAAGACTGTACCATGAAGATAAGATATACCATCAATCATGAGTCCTGAAAACTTGTAAAAAAAATTGAAGCACCAGGTCATGAACACAACAGATAGAATTAATCAAGGCCATAAGTACCATAAGAATGCATAACTCAAAAACACACATGAGAGCTCACATAAAGAATGTGTGTGTGTGCAATCCTTGAGAGCCACAAAGCTAGAGTTAATCCTCGTAGTGATCAGATGGCTGGACCTCCGACAAGAGTAACAGACCATCACAGAGAAAAGTCAAACCACTAGGAATCATGATGTTTTTGTTGAGTAAACACGGAGGCTCCCCCTCAATCAATGATCTTTCTTTTTTTTTTCTTTTTTTTTCTTTTTTTTTTTGAACTTTTCTTTCTTGTGGGCACTCACTGGTGGCATACACGCTCAAGAGTATGGAGACCAAATCAGAGAAGAATGAAATCAAAAAGGATGGCCTGGTTGGTGCCTCTAAGGTAGCCTTTTCCTAATGCCCAGATTTCAAAGAAGTGAGAGAGAAACCATGGAAGTGAAAAACAATGGTAGATGGTTAAGAGACTCAACAGCACCCATGATATACTAGTATAGGTCAATTCCTCTGAAAAAGTACCAGAAAACACTGTTAGTGGTCCATAGAGAACTTTGATCACTTGTGCGGAAACCCCTGCAATAGTTTATCTCAAGAATGTGTACAGAATGAGATCATGAAGTAAATGAGTATGGGCATTCAGAATGAGCTATGAACAAAGATGAATGAGATCTTGTAAGCAACATGAGCAGTGTGCATAAAAATTTTTGATGCAAAGATATCAAGACTCAATGGCTATGAGATTATCACATCCAAGTACAGTAAGCCAACCACTCACACTCACCTAAAAAAAAACAAGAAATAACCTAGTTACTGAGCACTACACCCAAGGTCTTTCTAAGAAACTCAAATCGAAGAAGATCAAGGGGTTTTGTAAAAATATCAACTTTTTGATGCTCAGTAGGAACATGTTCCAGAACAACAAGGCCTTCTTCCACTAACTCTCGAATAAAATGATGACGGATGTCAATGTGTTTGGTACGAGAGTGTTGGATAGGATTTTTTGAAATGTTTATGGCACTTGTGTTATCACAGAAAAGAGTGAGAGTGTTTTGTTCTATCCCATAATCATAAAGCATTTGCTTCATCCACAGCATTTGTGTACAACAACTCCCTGCAGCAATGCACTCAGCCTCAGCAGTCGAAAGGGAGATGGCATTTTGCTTGTTACTATGCCAGGAAACCAGATTATTCCCAAGGTAAAAACACCCCCCAGAAGTACTTTTCCTATCATCAGCACACCCTGTCCAGTCGGCATCAGAAAAACCAGTAATTTCAGTTGTAGTATCAGTAGAAAACCAAACCCCATACCCCAATGTCCCATTAACATATTTGATGATGCGTTTGACCGCAAGAAGGTGAGACTCTTTAGGACTGGCTTGGTAACTGGCACAAACACCGACACTGAAGGAAATATCAGGACGACTAGCTGTAAGATACAGAAGACTCCCTATCATACTCCTATAAAGGGTATGATCTACATCAATTCCGGAGGAGTCTTTGGAGAGGTGAAGACTGGTGCTCATAGGAGTACGTGCATGTTTGGCAGACTTAAGACCAAACTTTGACACAAGATTTTTGGCATACTTAGACTGAGAAATAAACATACCTGAAGGAAACTGTTTAATTTGAAGGCCCAAAAAATAAGACAACTCTCCCATCATGCTCATCTCAAACTCATGTGTCATGCAATCCGAAAAATATTTCACAAGATGTTCAGCAGTGGATCCAAACACAATATCATCAACATAAATCTGAGCAACAAGGATATGAGACATAGTATGTTTCACAAATAAGGTCTTATCCACACTACCCCTTTGAAAATCATTATCAAGAAGAAAGGTAGTAAGTCTATCATACCAAGCTTGAGGGGCTTGTTTCAACCCATACAAAGCCTTGTCTAACTTGTAGACATGATTTGGACATTTAGGGTCCTCAAACCCTTTTGGTTGCTCAACATATGCCTCTTCTTTCAAGTACCCATTCAGGAAGGCACTTTTCACATCCATTTGAAACAATTTGAAACCAAGATAACAGGCAACACCAAGCAAAATACGAATAGATTCGAGACGTGCAACTGGGGCAAACGTCTCATCATAGTCAACATCTTCTACTTGAGTGTATCCTTGAGCAACCAACCTAGCTTTATTCCTGACCACAGTACCATTCTCATCAGATTTATTTTTAAAGATCCACTTGGTACCTATCACGTTCATGTCTCTAGGTCTGGGAACTAGAGTCCACACATTGTTACGTTCAAATTGACCTAATTCTTCATGTATAGCATTGACCCAACTATCATCTAGCAAGGCCTCTTTAAAATTATTAGGTTCAATTAAAGAAACATAACACATATGTGATACCTCATCCCGAATCTGTCTTTGGGTTTTCATTCGATCCGATACATTTCCAATCACCTGTTGAGCTGGATGATTCAGTTTCACCCTTGCTGATGGTTTGAGCTCAGGACTTGCAGTGACAGAAGCATCAAGAGTGATGTCTCTTTGTCCACTCTTTGAACTTTGACTTACCTGTGAGGATGGTGCTGTCTCAACTTCTTGTGCTTGAACCTCAGCTTCTCTTTGACTTTGTGGTTCAGTATCTAGGATTGGAGACTCACTATTGTCATCCTCATTTGTTGCTGGAGTAGGTGAACCTATGTCATCTATAACTACATTGATTGATTCCATTAAAGAAGAAGTTCGCAGGTTATAGACTCGAAAAGCCCTACTAGTGGTTGAATACCCTAGAAAAATACCTTCATCACTTCAGGAGTCAAATTTTCCCAAAGGCTCTCTATCTTTGAAAATATAACACTTACTCCCAAAAGTTTTGAAGTATTTTACATTAGGTTTCAATCCCTTCCACAATTCATATGGAGTTTGTAAAGTGCCGGGCCTTTAATACACGCGATTTATGACATAAACAGCAGTATTTAGAGCTTCAGCCCAAAACTTTGGAGGAAGTTTTTTACTAAGGAGCATGACCCTAGCCATTTCTTGAACAACTCTGTTCTTCCTCTCAACCACTCCATTTTGTGGAGTAATAGGTGCAGAAAATTCATGCTTAATTCCATGCATATCACAAAAATCCGAAAACAAACTATTTTCAAACTCACGACCATAATCAGCTCGGATTCTTATGATACGCCCAATGGAAACACCCTGTTCATTTTGGATTTTAAGGACTAAGGCCTGGAAAGCATCAAACGTATCAGATTTTTTCCTTAAAAAATTTACCCATGAAAATCGGGTAAAATCATCAACAGTTAAAAAAATATATCTTTTACCTCCGATGCTTTCAATACGAGTAGGTCCCATTAAGTCCATGTGAACCAATTCAAGAGGACGTTTGGTTGTAAAGCTGTTCAACTTCTTATGAGGGGCACGGGTTTGTTTCCCAAGTTGACATGGTCCACACACATGGTTCAGATTCTTTTCCAATTTAGGTACTCCTCTCACAAGCTCTTTGTTGGCTATCTTAGTTAGGTCTTTGAAATTCATGTGACCTAATCTTTGATGCCATAAGTCAATGTTACTTATGATGGCTGAGTGACAAGTGAGATCATTAGTAGTAACAATCTCATAACAATTATCAGATGTGCGAACCCCATGCAAGACAATATTTCTTTTTTTATCCAAAATTTCACATTTATTTTTTGAAAACAATACTTCATGATGGGAATCACACATTTGACTGATGCTCAAAAGATTTGCTTTAAGACCATCAACAAGTAAAGCATTTTCGAGCTTAGGAAGACCAGCAACACTTATAGAACCCTTACCAATGATTCTAGAAGTGCCGCCATCTCCAAAAGTAACAATTCCTCCTTCATATTTTTCAAGGGAGGTGAAGTAGGATTTGTTACTGGACATATGATGAGAGCACCCACTATCAAGATACCACATGTGTGAGTCACGGGCTTTTAGAGCTGTGTGAACAACTAAACAAGTCAAATTATCTTTTCTCACCCAAATCTTTTTGGTCTTGGTAAATGTCTTGGTGTGAACACCCTCATGAATCTTGGTATTCCACCTAGACATGTAAGGTTGTCTCCTAACCCAAAAAGTATTCAAATTTCTACCCTTTTGAGACACCTTACCAAACAATTCAAAACAATAAGGACGAATGTGGCCATACCTACCACAGTGATGACAAATAAAAACAGGTTTTACCTCCCTTTTGTTGATCTTACCCCCTTTAGGTAGATGAAGAGAGGGATCACCCTAGTCTACCTTCAACTTTCCTTTTGCTTGAGTCTTCAGGTCATGTGAAGTAGAGGCCTGTCCCTTGTGAGCTGTTGCACCATAGCCTAGCCCGCTTTTGTCACAACCCATTTGTTGAGACCCAAGGATGTCTTCTAAAGATTTGGAACCTTTGTTCCACATGGCAATTGTGGCTCTAGCAACACGGAGTTCTTCATCTTTCTGACAGACTATCTCTTCCAATGTAGCTTGTGACATCTCAAGGCTTTCAAGCTTCTCTTCATATGTGGAATACACTTTCAGAAGTTCATTCCTTTCAGTTTCACAGGATAGAAATTTTCTACATAGGTCTTGCCTGTCACTTGAGATCTTGATGACATTTTGCTTTGCTGCTACAAGCTCTCCTTTCAGTTTGACATTCTCACTTTTGCATGCTTTGAGCTTGAGAGTGAGTTTGTCATTGATTTTAGACAGATTCAGAGATTCATCATAAAGCTTTTCGTAAGCTTGTTGTAGATCATCACCGGTAATTTCATCATTGTCTTTAGATGTAGATGATTCATCATCATCTTTTTGCTCCTCACTATTCTTGACCTCATCCAGTCGGCCAACTAAGGCAGAAAAGTTGCTGGATGGTGGTGAAGGTGAATCTCCTCTTTCATGGAATTGGCTCAGAATTTCCCATGCCTCCTTAGCCTTTGTGCAATGAACAACCCGTTGCTTTTCTTCAGCAAAAATTGCTCCACGAATAGTAGATAGAACTCTCTGATTGTTTAGATTGTCAACACTTTCAACATCCTCTTCAATAGCTTGCCAGCCTTCTGGATCGAAAGCTCTCAGAAATGCCCTCATTCTAATATTCCAATACAAGTAGTTACTCCCATCAAAAGTGGGAGCATTATGCAGGTTCTGACCCCGAGCTAATTCCGCTGGCTTTGGAAGCGGTTGAGTGATAGTGGACCAAAATGCCATGAAAGCACTATCCTCGTCTTCACCGGATTGAGGTTCTTCGGGTTCTTGCTCCGACCCGCTTTCATCATCCCAGGTCACAGTGTAAACTTTCTTTCCATTCTTTTTTGAAGGGCACTCAAGGGCAATATGACCGAACCCTTAACATTCATAGCACTTGACCCCTTGCCCCTTTACAATCTTCTTTTCAGTTTTTTGAGCAAGTTTTGGTGGAAAAGTTTTAGGTTTTTCATTAATCTTATCTTTTGAAATAGGGTCTCTGAAATTAGGTTTCTTTTTTTTCAAATTTTTTTTTAACTGTTTAGTAAACATAGCCGTCATCTCAGATTCTAAATCAAATTCAGTCTCCGGAGTTTTTGCAGTCTCATGAGCACTAGAGAAAGCTACACTATCTTTTTGTTTTTTCTTTGAAATCTGGTGGGCTTCATAAGTCTGCAAGTTTCCAACCAACTGATCAAGCTTGAGGGTATCAACATTCTGAGCCTCCTCAATGGCTGTCACTTTTGATTGGAACCTCTCGAGTAATGACCTCAAAATTTTTCCAACAACTTTAGCTTCAGGGATTTTTTCACCGAGTGTGAAACAGGAATTCACGATATCACTGAGTTTTGCATAGAAATCATCAAACGTCTCATCATCGCGCATAAAAAGGGTTTCAAAATCAGATGTGAGACGTTGAAGTTTTGACCTTTTGACAAAAGTAGTACCTTCGTGAATCGTTTCAAGAATGTCCCAAGCCTCTTGTGCTACCTCACACGTGCAGATACGACGAAACTCTTCAGGTGTGACGGAGCAAAACAGGGAATTGAGAGCCTTACTGTTCCAACTCGAGTTTTGGTAATCAGTTATGTCCCATTTATCAAGGGGTTTAGGAATATCAACACCATTAATGGTGACAGTAGGTTCACTCCACCCATAGATCACGCAGTGCCAAACTTTCTCATCGATGGATTTTAAAAACGCTCTCATACGAGCTTTCCAATAAGAATAGTTTGTACCATCGAGTAAAGGAGGTCTATGGGTCGAGTTACCTTCACGAATAGAATCCATATCACTAGTCACACAAAATCACACTCCTATAGTTTTAACAAAAACAAAGAGTGACCCGCTCTGATACCAATTGAAAATCCTAAGTGATTCGTGATTAGATCAAGATTAAAATATTCCAAATCCCAATTATTCAAAGCACGCAATCTAAATCATCAAGGACTTACGAAAATGATTTAAATTGTTGTTTTTCAGAATAAACAATAAATCGACACAAACGATTTTTACGTGGAAAAAATCACAATTGAAGAACCTTCAATTGTAATAAAAAACTACGGGCGAAACGCCACTAACCAATCCACTACTGAAGAAAGAAAGATTACAAAGATTACACACAAATTACCCAACTCAGTCAATTTGCCTTCAGAACCTTCTGTAAATCTTTCACCTCGTCTTCGTCTCGGAACTGATTAATCTGAAGTCGAATCCACAACTTCACTTGTCGAATTAACGACTACGTACAGAATCAAACACCTTTGAAACTCTACGTTTGAATCTTCGGAATCCACCGAAGAATAACTCTTTTGTATGTATACGAACAATCTCCTTGATATGTGCTTCTCAATTCATGAGTAGAATACTCATTCAATTTTATCAAGGAAAACTCACAAAAATCTCTAGAAGAAAACTTCTCACAAAACCCTAGAAAACCTTAAACAAGATCTAGGAGAAGTAATCCTAAACTTGACCCAACACGCGAATATATAGAGTCTGAGTTCACGTGGTCCGCTCAAGCGTGGGATTTCCCGCTCGAGTGGAGACTGCATATTTCGTGATTCATATAAGGTCCACGCTCGAGCGGAAGTTTCCACGCTCGAACGTCGAATCACACCATCCAGTATATTTGCAGGCTTGACAGAAATGCTGTGAGGGTCCAATCCTCACTCGAGCGTCACTTTCCCCGCTCGAGCGAGAAGACCAAAAACTGAAAAAAACTGGAAAATTATAACATGTTACAACCTTGGTTTTGATCCACGGATTTTGACAACAAAGGGTCCTAACAAAGATAATAGAGAATGTATTATTTTGTGTTTATATGTTGATGATATCTTATTATTTGGAACAAATTTAGAGATAATTAAAAATGTGAAATCTTATTTATCTTCAAAATTTGATATGAAAGATTTAGGAGAAGCTTATATAATTTTGGGTATAAAATTAGAGAAAACAACCAAAGGTAATTTCTAGAGAAAATGTTAAAAAAGTTTGATTATTATATAATCTTAAACTTGTTTCAACTCCTTTTGATCCTAGCATGAATTTCAATAAAAATAATGGTGTGCCTGCATCTCAACTTAGATATTCTCAAATTATTGGATCATTTCTCTATATTGCTAATGAAACTAGACCTGATATTGCCTATGCTATTGGGAAATGAAGTAGACATACTCATAATCCTAGTAAAGATCATTGGATTGCTGTGGAAAGAGTTTTTAAATATCTAAAAGGAACTCTAGATTATTCACTTTGTTTTAGTGGTTTTCATAATGTGGTAGAAGGTTATAACAATGCTAATTGGATAACAGATAACTTAGATATTAAGTCTACTACTGGATATATATTTATGTTAGGTGGAGCAACAATATCTTGGGGTTCTAAAAAACAAGCCGTTATCTCTAGAAGTACAACAGAATCATAACTTATAGCCTTCGATACTACGTGTACTGAAGCTGAGTGGATTAAAAATTAACTCCTTGATATTTCACTTGTGAAAAATCCTATACCTGTTATTTTCATACATTGTGACAATAGAGTTGTAATAGAACTTGCGAGACAAGCACATACTAATAAAAAGATGAATAGGCATATGCAAGTAAGGTATAAATCTATAAAAAGTTTGGTGAATAAAAATGTCGTATCTTTGAATTTTATGAAATCTAAAAAGAATATTGCTGATCAGTTAACAAAAAGTTTATCTAAGAGTGTAGTCTTAGATTTATCAATGGGGATGGGTCTAAGCCCATAAGGAGTCAATTAAGGAAGTAACCTAACTTCTGTGATTGAAGATCCCATGAAGGAAGTTCAACAGGTAAAAACAATCCTTATAGTGTGACTCATATTCCAAAGAATGAGACTTTATTAAATTTATTATTTTTATTCTTCTACTCATCCTTAAGATATCAGTGTTGATGTAAATGTGATGGTTAAGGAAGAGTATTTACTCTAAATAAATCCAAGGTGGGCATACTCTCGTAAGATAGACATCCATCACTTCTATTTTTGGAGGATTCACCTAAGTGAGAGCGTCATGAAACTGCGATCGTGGGAATAGGGCTATTTCCTAAAACTCTCATGAGAATCAAGATTGTGTACATGGTTGCTAATAGTGCTAACTCGCGCCACAGTTATGTATCATACCATATGTGTGATATGTTGAATTCTGGTAAAAAAGATTTGGTTCAAGACCTGGTTCACTAAGATTCTTTCAGAATGAAATTGTTAACACTAAGTGAGGTTCAAGTTTGAAAAACACCTACACCCATTGCATGGTTTTAAAGTTGTCCATATTATTATTATTATTATTTTTGTATTTATTTGACGGTTTTACAAAGTTTTGAATCTTGTAGGGGGATTGTTGGAGATTTCCTAAAAGCTTCAAAACTTTAATTATTTTTTATTTTTTATTATATTTTATTATTTGTTTATTTATTTTTTTTTTTAATAGTCTTATTTATTTGAATTTTAAATATGTGTTTGGTTTTAAAAGCATTAGGTTTGTCTGTTTCTAAGAGACACCATAGAGCCTTTTTATACAGAACTCTAACATTGGGAAAAAATATACAACGTTCTCTTCTCTCTCTCTCTCTCTCTCTCTCTCTCTCTCTCCTTTTACTGTCTTTTTATATTCCATATGTTTGGGTAATTGATACATTCTTCTTGTGCAACTATGCATTGTGTCAGATCATGTAAGGTTTTGGGTTGTATTCTGGAGTCGTTTGTGATCGTTAAAACTTGCACGGAGGGAGCACATAACAACTTTAAGACCGCGTCTTTGACGTGCCTCTTACAATGACACAAGTTATTTTCTGAATCCTTTTCTTCATCTTCTTCTTATTCTGTTATATATATATATATATGTATAATTTTATTGAATTGTAAAAACCTATTTTTCAGAATCTGTTTTGCTTTCAATTTTATTCAATAAAATCGATTTAAAATAAATTATTATTCAATTCCTCTAACATATTCTAAGATATTTTTATTTTGTATATGTGTTATTATTTTGTTCCAGTGTGGAACAAATTATTTCGATCTAAAACTTTCGTCTCAAAATGATTAAATTATGCTGCTCGAGATGACTTTTCTATCCTTATTATATTCAGTGATGAAACCAAAATTTTTATTTAAAGAGGACCAATGTGAGTGTAAAAAAAATGTCAGTGCTGTTTTTGATCCCACAATGGGAAAAAATATACTAAAAAAAAAAGGAAAAAGGAAAAGTCTTTGTTTTGATTTGTCTTTTGTTTTTGTTTTTGCTTTTTTCTATTTTGATAGGTCTTGCTAATAAGTATATCTAAACACAAAAAAATACACAATGTATTTCACTAATTTCTTTTTTTTTTTTTTTTCTGACATTTTCATCATTTTTAAGTACTTTTTATATAAATTTTAATATTAAACAATAACCTTGAGCCACTTGTTAGTATTTGTTAATTATTAATTCACATAGAAGGAGGTAGCTAGGTAGAACTATTTTAGACTGAGATAAAATTATTTTGTATTCAATTCTCATTTTGTGACTTGAAATAATTTATTCTATACGGTCTTTTATTCTATCTATATCTGTGTTATTATTTTGTTTCATGGCGGAACAAATTGTTTTGATCTAAACTTTGGTCTCAAAATGACTAAATTATGCTTGTCCGAGATGTCTTTTCAATCCTTAGTATACTCAGTGATGAAGCCAAATTTTTTATTCAATTTAAGTGTAGGGGGAAAAAAAGAAAGAAAAAAAAGGGTTAAATTTTGAAAAATGATAATTTCTTATATAAAAGTCATAAAAAAAAATTAGCACAAAAATCATAGATTTATATGAGTAACTTTTTAATGAGGATCTTAATGTAATATTTGTTAGTTTGTCATTTTAAGTCATTTTATTGATTGATATAATTTATAAAATAAAATAAATCTACTTGTGTGAATTTTATAATCAAGGAAATAATAAATAGCTTTACAATCAAATCAATATAGTTGATATCATTATATAATATACGAAATAGTAGAAAATTATTTTTTAATTATGTCGTTATTATTGTAAAAATATTAATGAAATAAAGAATCAATAATTTTTTTTTTAATTTTTTTTAGAGAATCATTCTATATACATGATAGAAATTCTCATAAAATATATGCTTAGTAGTAAAATTTCAAAATACTTAAAGGTGGTCATGGCCCATTGGCCCACCCTTCCTTTCGTCACTGCTTATGCTATCTGGGGGGCTTTATTTGATAACTTTTAATTTTAATTAAAAAAATTATTATAAATTATCATATCAATCTATTTATTTTTTACATATTTTTTCTATAAAAAAAATAAAAAATTATTAAAATAATATATTTTCAAACAAGACCTAAATCAAACAATGCTTAAAAGTCATACTTCTCCCAAGGCTATTGGTTTATTTATTTACCCATTATACAGGGGGATCCACACCAGGGGCTTATACAAAAGAGACCCGCAGGTTAGACAACCCAAGGAAAAAACAAAGACTTAATTTTTTTTTTTTTTTTTTTATGATCGGAAAAAAGTAATTTATTAATGAATACTTTTAATGCATGAGTGTCTTATAAAAATATGATTTAAGAAAGACCAAATGTACGTAATTTAGCCTTATTTAAAAAAGAAAAAGAAAAAATGCTTTTTGTTAATTGAACCGGTGCGCCTACTAACCCAAATAACAAACCTTACCGACCTCAAAAATCAGGAGTTGGGATTGCTGGTACATATGGTGTGCAGTAATAATGGTTGTGCGCTTTATTGGACCTATTTTAAGACTCAATTTAATAATTTGAGTCGTTTATATTTTAGAAAATATCGAATAGAATATATTTGAAAAAAATTACGTTGATCGGATATCAGTAATCCTTTTATCAAATTGCATTTATATTTAGTTTTATATTTCAAACATTTACCATTTATTTTTATAGATAGAAATGTGATTAATGAAAGGGCTATTAATATCCGATCAACACAATTTTTTACATATATGTTTACTAAATATTTTTTAAAATATAAACGGTTTGAATTATTAAATTAAGCCTTGACATGAGGTCAATAAAATGTACAACAATTGCAGCTGGGCACTCCCAAACCCAAGGGGTCATGGTTGAAAAGTATAGCCAATAATTAATATTCAATTCCCCTGTTGATATCACAAGTGTTGGTCGGTGAGGGAGAGACCATTGCAATGGTGTCTTTTGAGAGAGAAAAGGTAAGGAAATTCTTTTGATAGTGACAAATTTTACAATCACATAATTGTACAAATATTACATATTTGTAATTATGTCAATTATTATATTATATATAACAGATAGAGAAAAAGAGAAGGTGTAGGGAAGTTATTCTGATAGGTACGTAGCAATAAGTTTATGAGTAAAAATATGTATAGATAAAACAATTTAGGTAGAACTGTTTCTTTTATGATTAATTTCATTATTTAATATGTAATATTTGATTGATTTTTTCGTCAATCAATTAGGTTAGTTCAGCTTGTCATTCATGTCCATTCTTAATTGAATGACTAGGGAGTCAATCCTTAAGTAAGTGTTTTTTTTTTTTTTTTTGGATCGAAAGAACAAAATTAACAAGGTGGGGTGAGGGGCGAGCCACCCAATTTACAGGAAAGTGTCCACCCAATTTAAAATTTGATTATTACTCTTCATTGGAGGTCTTTGTTTATTTGTTTATTTCTTCTTTGTTACGTGTTGTTTCTTGTAATTGTTGGACTTTCTAATTTGATTTGTTGATTGTCTAATTTGAAGTAATTATCTTGATATTTGTAATTTTATTTTATCAATTAAAAAAATAAAAAATAAAAAATTTCCTATCAGTACACTTATTAAAAGCTTCAAAACTTTAATTATTTTTTATTTTTTATTATATTTTATTATTTGTTTATTTATTTATTTAATAGTCTTATTATTTTAATTTTAAATATGTGTTTGGTTTTAGAAGTATTAGGTGTGTCTGTTTCTAACAGACACCATAGAGCTTTTTTATACAGGACTCTAACATTGGGAAAAAATATACAACGTTCTCTCTCTCTCTCTCTCTCTCTCCTCTTTACTGTCTTTTTATATTCCATATTTCTAGGTAATCGATACATTCTTCTAGTGCAACTGTGTATTGTGTCAAATATTTAGGTTGTAACTTGGAGTCGTTTGTGATCGTTAAAACCTGCACAGAGGGAGCACATAACGACTTTAGGACCGCGTCTTTAATGTGCCTCTCACAATGACACATGTTATTTTCTGAACCGTTTTCTTCATCTTCTTCTCATTTTGTTATATATATAGTTTTATTGAATTGTAAAAACCTATTTTTCAGAATCTGTTTTGCTTTCAATTTTATTCTATAAAATCGATTTAAAATAAATTATTATTCAATTCCTCTAACATATTCTAAGATATTTTTATTCTGTATGTGTTATTATTTTGTTCCAGTGTGGAACAAATTATTTTGATCTAAAACTTTCGTCTCAAAATGACTAAATTATGCTCCTCGAGATGACTTTTCTATCCTTATTATATTCAGTGATGAAACAAAAATTTTTATTTAAAGAGGACCAATGTGAGTGTAAAAAAAATGCCTGTGCTGTTTTTGATCCCATAATGGGAAAAAATATATTAAAAAAAAAAAAAGGAAAAAGGAAAAGTCTTTGTTTTGATTTGTCTTTTGTTTTTGTTTTTGCTTTTTTCTATTTTGATAGGTCTTGCTAATAAGTATATCTAAACACAAAAAAATACACAATTTATTTCACTAATTTCATATTTTTTTTTGGACATTTTCATCATTTTTAAATACTTTTTATATAAATTTTAATATTAAACAATAACCTTGAGGCACTTGTTAGTATTTGTCAATTATTAATTCACACAGAAGGAGGTAGCTAGGTAGAACTATTTTAGGCTGAGATAAAATTATTTTGTATTCAGTTCACATTTTGTGACTTGAAATAAGTTATTCTATACGATTTTTTATTCTATCTATGTCTGTGTTATTATTTTATTTCAAGGCGGAACAAATTATTTTGATCAAAACTTTGGTCTCAAAATGACTAAATTATGCTTCTCCGAGATGTCTTTTCAATCCTTAGTATACTCAGTGATGAAGCCAAATTGTTAATTCAATGTAAGTGTAGGGGAAAAAAAAGAAAAAAAAAAAGGTTAAATTTTGAAAAATGATAATTTCTTATGTAAAAGTTATAAAAAAAATTAGCACGAAAATCATAGATTTATATGAGTAACTTTTTAATGAGGATCTTAATGTAATATTTGTTAGTTTGTCATTTTAAGTCATTTTATTGATTGATATAATTTATAAAATAAAATAAATCTACTTGTATGAATTTTATAATCAAAGAAATAATAAATAGCTTTACAAATCAAATCAATATAGTTGATATCATTATATAATATACGAAATAGTAGAAAATTATTTTTTAATTATGTCATTATTATTGTAAAAATACTAATGAAATAAAGAATCAATAAATTTTTTTTAAAAAAAAATTGGAGAATCATTCTATATACATGATAGAAATTCTCATAAAATATAGGAAAAATTACCAGTAAATCCTATATGGTAGAAAGTTAAACCATTTAGTTCTACAAATTTTTTTATGCACCATTTAGTCTCACTATCTACATCAGCAACATCAATAACATCATTAACATCATCAAAACATTAGTTACATTAGCAACATTAACTGCACCAATCGACAACATCAAACATTAAAAACATCATCAAAACAACATTAGGATCATCATCAGCCCACCTCGACTTCCTCTTCTTCGCCTCCCCATTCTGAACCTCGCCGTCAGCCGGAGGGTCCCACCGACTCCGGCGGCGGCGGCGATTCGTCACTGGATGTTATTCCCCCCTTTTACTTTTCCTCCCTTTATTTATTTATTTATTATTATTTTTTTTTAATGTTTTCCTTCTTTCACGATTGCTTCCTCTGTTCTCATCTCCAATTTTCCTGGACCAATATACTCTCTCTCTGTTCCTTTCCAGTCTTATTTATTTCCCTTCTTGAATGTTCTGCTTTATGGGTTTTGCTTTTCATAACTCTTTTGTGGGTTGGGTTGTGGGTTGGCTTGGGTTGATTTCAATTTCCCTTTCCAAAGTTTTCTTGTTCATTCTTGGTTGTCATGATATTGAGGGGTTAATTGAGTTGTGTTTGGTTTCTGGGAATTTGCTTTGTCTTGATTCCTTTCCATTCATGATCGGATCGCCCATCACTTTTTAAAACTTTTCTCATCTGGGTTTCCTCTGAATTCTAATTCCTTTATCAAATCTTTTTTACGACTTTGGATTCAAATCACTCTCTTGATCGGATTTAGTGCCGGATTTCTGCGATTGAAATTGCCATCTGGGTCCTAATGTTTAATGGTTGAGAATATGTGTTTGATGTTTGATGAAGGAGGCCGAGGAGTTGTGGGTTTTTGAGATGTGTTCTGAATCAGATCTGAGTTTCGATCTGAGATGTTTTTAATGTTATGATGATGTTTGATCAAAAAAATTTGTTATGATGATGATGTTTGATCAGAAAAAAATTGTTTAATCGTTATTTTTGATGTTTGATGTTATTTTAATTGTTATTTTGATGTTTAATCGTTATTTAAAAAATTGTTTAATCTTTATTTTGATGTTTAATCGTTATTTTAAAAATTATTTGATCGTTATTTTTGATGTTGTTTTGATGATGTTGTATGATATTTTGATGTTTGATGTTGTTTTGATGATGATGTTTGATATTATTTCAATGATGTTACTCATAAATTTGATGTTTGATGTTTTGATGTTTGATGGATAATGTTTGATGTCGATGATATTCAATGGTCATTAACATTAGGATAGGACCTAACGGTTCATAAGAAAATTCATAGGACCAAATGGGTTACAAGATACACATTTGGAATTTATTGATGTATGCCCCTAAAATATATGCTTAGTAGTAAAATTTCAAAATACTTAAAAGGGGTCATGGCCCATTGGCCCTCCCTTCCTTTCGTCACTGCTTATGCTATCTGGAGGGCTTTGTTTGATAACTTTTAATTTTAATTAAACAATTACTATAAGTTATCATATCAATTTATTTATTTTTAGTATATATTTTTTTTTTATAAAAAATAAAAAATTATTAAAATTACATATTCTCAAACAACACCTAAATCAAACAATGCTTAGACGTCAAACTTCTCCCAAGAGGGCGCTGCAAACTCAATGCTCCTCAATGAGGTTTTCTCACTTATTATACAGGCTATTGGTTTATTTATTTACCGATTATATAGGGGGATCCACACCAGGGGCTTCTACAAAAGAGACCCGCAGGTTAGACAACCCAAGGAAAAAACAAAGATTATATTTTTTTTTTTTTTTTTTTTTTTTTATGATCAATGCTTTTTGTAAATTGAACCGGTGCGCTGCTAACCCAAATAACAAACCTTACCGACCTAAAAAATCAGGAGTTGGGATTGCTGGTACGTATGGTGTGTAGTAATAACTATTGTGCATTTTATTTGGCTTATTTTAAGGCTTAATTTGATAATTTGAGTCCTTCATGTTTTAGAAAATATCAAATAGGACATACTTAAAAAAAATTACGTTGATCGGATATCAGTAATCCTTCTATCAAATTGTATTTATATTTAGTTTTATATTTCAAACATTTACCATTTATTTTATAGATAGAAATGTGATTAATGAAAAGGTTATTAATATCCGATCAATACAATTTTTTATTAAATATTTTTTAAAATATGAACGGTTTCAATTATTAAATTAAACCTTAAAATGAGGTCAATAAAATGTACGACAGTTGCAGCTGTGCACTCCCAAACCCAAGGGGTCATGGTTGAAAAGTATAGCTAATAATTAATAATCAATTCCCCTGTTGATATCACAAGTGTCGGTCGGTGAGGGAGAGACCATTGCAACGGTGTCTTTTGAGAGAGAAAAGGTAGGAAATTCTTTTGATAGTGACAAATTTTACAATCATATAATTGTACAAATATTACATATTTGTAATTTATGTCAATTATTATATTGTAGCAGATAGAGAAAAAGAGAAGGTGTAGGGAAGTTATTCTGATAGGTACGTAACAATAAGTTTATGAGTAAAAATATGTATAGATAAAACAATTTAGGTAGAACTGTTTCTTTTATGGTTAATTTCATTATTTAATATGTATTATTTGATTGATTTTTTCGTCAATCAATTAGGTTAGTTCAGCTTGTCATTCATGTCCGTTCTTAATTGAAAGACTAGGGAGTCAATCCTTAAGTAATTTTTTATTTTTTATTTTATTTTATTTTATTTATTATTATTATTATTTTTGGGATCGAAAGAACCAATTAACAAGGTGGGGTGAGCGGCGAGCCACCCAATTTACAGGAAAGTGTCCACCCAATTTAAAGTTTGATTATTACTCTTCATTGGAGGTCTTCGTTTATTTTTGTAATTGTTGGACTTTCTAATTTGATTTATTGATTGTCTAATTTGAAGTAATTATCTTGATATTTGTAAATTTTATTTTATCAATTAAAAAAATAAAAAATAAAAAATTTCCTATCAGTAGACTTCTTAAAAAAATGAAAAAAATATATATATAGAAGAAACTAGGAAAAAATACAATCCAGTGGATTGTCACAGAAAAAAATTATAAAATCATTAAAAAATTTATAATTATAATTATTAATATTGATAAATTTTTTCGTTAATTCATAATTTTTTTTTTAATAAAAATAACTTAATATATAATTTCCCCAAGAAACTATGAGGAAGTTATTGTAGTGAAGCCGCGGAGGACTGGTAAGGAAAATGGGACAGAACTTGCAGTGAAGTTATGATCCATCTTTTCTTTTTTTAAGGTGTTTTAAGAAGATGGTTAAAAGTTAATTTTTGACTTTTAATTAAGTTTTTAATTTTTTTAGAAAAGTGATTTAAGAAATTGATAAAAAGTTGCTTTTGATTTTTTTGATTAATATTTTTTTATGATGTCATATCACAATAAAGTTAGTTCTACACTGTGTTTTCAGTATGGTGTTTGGAACATGTTTTGGAAACACGTTTCCAAAACTCTGCAGAGTTATCTGCAGCAGCCGCGCTTTTCAGATTTTTTTTTTTTTCAAAATTTTTGCTAACGAGACGTCCGGCCGGTTGACCGGAATAGTATTTTTTTTTTTTTTTTTTGCAATTGATATGTTAATTTTTATATAATCGAAAAAAATATTTTCTGAAATTTTTAAAATTTTTTATGTGCTTTAAAATAATTTTGAGCTGTATGTTTAGTTATGAATTGTAAATTTTTATATCAAATATCAAATGTCACATCAACAATTCCCCACTCAAATCAAAACTATTTTCAAAACTATTTTCAAAACTCTTTACCAAACAAATTTTCTACACTCAAATCATAATTCCAAACCCCACAAACTTAAAATACAACTCATACTCTCAAATCATAATTACAAAACACAACCAAATGCAACGTAAATTACTCTAACCCAATGTAAAAAATTTAAGTTGCGTTTGGTAGAGTTTTGTAAATATAATTTGAGAGTATGAGTTGTATTTTGAGTTGGTAAATTGTAGAATTATAATTTGAGTGTAGAAAATTTGTTTGGTTATGATTTTTGAATAGAGTGTTGAGTTGAGTTTTGAATTGAGTGTGGAATTGAGTTTTGAAAGTTTGATTTGACATATGAAGTAAGAAAATTTGTTTGGTTATGAGTTTTGGAAAGAGTTTTCAAAACTTAATTCAAATTGTTATAACTCATAACAAAACACACTACTTTCACACTATTGAAAATTATGATCAACACTCATAACCAAACTCTTTTCAAAATTCAATTTATTATTAACAGAAAATAACTTTAATCAATTTTTTTAATTGAAAATACGACAAAGGAAATAATTTTTTTTCAAAATAAATATTCAAAAAATTCAAATCATAAATATTTAAATAATTTAAATAATCTAAAAATTTAGTAAGTAAAAAATTAAAATAAATATTCAAAAAATTTAAATAATTTAAAATGTTAATATTTTAAATTTAAAAACAACTCTATACTCAAATCGTAACCAAACACATAAAATAAAACTCAATTAAAAAATTATTTTTAAAACTCATAACCAAACACATAACTCGAAATTTCATACTACTTTCACAACTCTACACTCAAATCGTAACCAAATACATAACAACAAAATTAAAATATTTAAAAATATTTTTATAAAATAGAGTTTGAATTTATTTTTATAAAATATTTTAAAAAATTAAAATCGTAATATTTTGAAATTAAAATATTTGAAAATATTCAAAAAATTTAAAAATTAAAAAAATCGTAACATATTTAAATATTAAAATATTTAAAATCTTAACAAAATTAAAATATTTTTAAAATATTTAAATATTTAAAAAATTAAAAAAATTAAAATATTGATTTGAATTGAGTTTTGAAAAAAGTTTTGAATTATGTGTTTGGTTATGAGTTTTGAAAAATAATGATTATGTTTTGAATTGAGTTTTGAGAAATTGGTGTAAAATTATAATTTGAAAGCTCAAAACAAACAACATACTCAAATCAATAGGTAGAACTATAATTCGAAACTTTTACCAAACGGAGCCTTATATTTTCACCCATGTGAATATAAAAAAGGACAAATTACATATACCCCCTCGAGGTTTAGCAAAATTACAGATACCCCCTGACGTTTGTTAAATTACAGATATCCCCTGAAAGTACTATTTGCATAACAAATTAGGAGGTAAATTGTTATGAAAATATAAAACTCAGAAGGGTATCTGTAATTTTCGAAACCTCAAGAGATATCTGTAATTTAGCTAAATCTCGAGAGAGGTATATGTAATTTGCCATATAAAAAAATATAACGGATATAAATGTAATTTTATGTGATTTTTTTGAACTTGTCAAATGACTCATTAAAAAGCCAACTTAACTTTTTTAGCAAACAAGCTACAAACATAACTTTTTACTAAGGCCTCGTTTGGGGACATGTTAATTTAGTAATTTTTGGGCTATTTAGCTAAAATATGAGCTATAAAACATTAGTATGTTTGAAATAACTTTTTGATTTTTTACGAAAAAATGTGCAAAAAGTAGAGAGAAAAGAAATTTTTTGACTTTTTGGTATGAATTATTAATTTTTTGACTTTTTTAACAACTTTTTAATTTTTTAGCTAAATCGACCTGTTGCCAAACGAGGCCTAAGTTGCCAAAAGAGCACATAGTCTTTAGAAATCAAAATGGGATAATTATAAAAAATTATGTAAGATGCCATAATTTTATTATGATTGAAGGAAAAGAAATGGGAATTTGCAATGATTTTGGTCTCATATCATTTCAATATGATTTATTTAGTACGAAATGCAATTTTGCAATTATGAGAGACTGCTGGGTGGTTTCCTTCCTATCAATTAAACTGACGTGGGTTTCGAAGGAAAAATATATACAAAAAAAATTCTTTAAATATATAAATTAGTCTCAGTTTTTTTTTTATTTAAAAATTTAAAATTGATAAATAAAAAAAATAAATTATGCAGAGACAAATATTGTGAAGAAATTTAAACTCTACAAAATAATAATAATAATAAAATAAAAACTAGAAGCTCCTTAAGACTGTATTTATTTAAAAGATTTGATAAGAAAAATGTAAAGGGAAAGAAGAATAGAAAGAAAAAGGGGAAATAGTTTATAGATTCGAATTTTAAGTTATATTTGGTTCAATAAAGAAATGGAGAAAGAAAGTTGAATTCAAAAGATAAAAAGTAAGATTGTATTTCTCTTTCACTTTACTTTTCTTGCATTTTTCATTATAACTAAATAAAAATAAGATTCACTATGTTTGGTTTGAGTTTTCTAGATTAAGTTTTTTGAAAACTGAGTTTTTATGTTTTCGTATTCTTTTGTTTTTAGTGAATATTTTTTAAATTTTAAACATTTTTTTTACTTTTTTAGATGCATCTTAGTTAGATGCATCTAAAAAATAAAAAATATTTTAAAAAATTAATAAATACATAAAAATACAAAAATGTACTGAATTCTTGTATTTTTTTTTATATTTTTGGTATTTAGTGAATTTTTTAAAGATTTTTTTTATAATTTTTTTACTTTTTAGGTGTATTTATGTTAGATGTGTCTAAAAAGTAAAAAAATTGCTTAAAATATTAAAAAAATTCAATAAAAACAAAAAAACATGAAAAATAAAAATATAAAATTTTCTGAAAAGTATTTTCTGAAAACTCAAAACAAGCAAGCTGAATCGTATTTTTTTTTTCACTTCTCTATGAAACTCTCTAACTAAACACGTCATAAAAGTGAAAGCTTTTTTCTCTACCAAATTTATGACTTTTATGGTAAAAATGAACCCCACTAGTTAAGTCAGAGGTTCTTTGAGTTGTCCTAAATAAATGTACTTTTTATCTTTTTGGATTAAAAAGTTGAGGAAAAAAATATGAATATTTGGGTTAACTTTTTGACTTTTTATAAAAAAATATATATTAAAAAATTATATTAATTAGTGTGTAGGAAAAATTAGAATTGAGAGTTGTGCAGCCGTAATTTTTGAATTTTGAAAAATAATGATAACTTTTTAATTTTTTGAATAACTTTTTAACTTTTTTTTCAAGTTGCCAAACTAAGCCTTACTTTATGAGGAAGCTTCCCTCCCATGCAAATTGGAGGATCCTGTTGAGGGCATTGTGGGTCCATTCTCATCACTTTGGTAATTTGAACGAGCATTGACCGTTCACTTTTTTATTTTTTTTTATATTTACTTTTATAATTTCCTTTTATTGATAAAATTTTTAATTATTAGATTAATACATAAAGAAGTGGAGCCCACATCTCACCCTTCAAAGTATCTAAGTGATATCAGAAAATTGAAATTCTTCAAAAAAAAATTAAAATTTTTATCTTGAAGGCGTATGATATAAATTTAAAGTTAGTGTAATATGAGCCGTACTTAGAATAAATGAGATCCATAAATATATATTTCTTTATTTAGTTTTTAAGAGAGAAATTTTTATTTTTATAATCAAATTGAGAATTCATCAAATTTGAATTTGATAAAAAAAAATTTAAAAATAAAGCATTGAAGACAAAAAAAAAAAAAAAAAAAAAAAAAAATCATCAAATTTGATGAAAATGAAAATTTGAGATATGAAGGAATTTTTAAAAAAAAAAAATTAATAAATATTTGATGAAAGAATAATTCATATCAAATGAAGTTTTTTTACTCCAATTTATAATCAAATTAGATGGACAAAAAAAAAAAAAAAAGGTAAAGTAGAGTTGGAGATGTTCTATATTAGTTGGTTTGTGCCTTTATTTTAAAATTTGCTAACAACCATCATAGTTCAAATTATTTGGAGACTCATAAAATTTGACAAAATTTGGAGGCACTGGGCTGATAACTAAACCATCTATAATCAAGATCTCAATAAAATAAATCCAAAAATTAATAATAATATCAAAAAGTAAATGTTAATGGGTCCAAAACCAAGTTCATGCATTCTAATGGCTAAATCCAACAGGAAATTTATTTTATAGTCTAAAACAAAACTATTTATAGTCAAGATCTCTCAATAGAACATACTCAAAAGGCTAATAAAGATTAAAAAAAGAAAGAAAAAAAAAGATGTGATCATGATAGGAGTAGCCACATTTAGGTATCATATTTGGGCCGTCTTGTGTGACGTGAGGCCTTCGCAATGGCAATAATAACTACATTAATTTGCAGCTGTTTGGGTTTTCCTCACCAAATGTGTCAAGACATGCATAAGCCCTTGACAATGGAGGTGCTGATGGGTCATAATTGTTGGGATCGGGGATCCCGCCCAAGACCTTATAGAAATCATGCCAAGCAGAAATACACACCCACACACAAGGAGACACAATATTTCACGTGGTTCGGCCTCAATGCCTACGTCCACGGGAGAGTAGCCGGTTTTCACTATACCAATGGAAAGATTACAGAAAGATTACAATAGAGGAGGAGCTCACACTCTCCTCACTCACCCACTCTCCCGTCTCCCTCGCTCACACCGAGGGAGACGGGTCTCTCCACCTCACATCTCAACACCTCTTTGGTATGCCTTGCTCTTGGCTCTCACTCACTCTCTCATTTTCTTCCTCCAACACCTCCTCCATTTATACACAAATGGGAGGAGGAAGAAGACAGCATGTTAGTGGCTCAACCACCCCACTACATACTTGGTGCTCCACTACAATGGTCATGGTGCTCTCAACCACCACACTTCTCTCTAGTGGGTTTACCCACTCCACTTCCTCAATGGGTTCTCCATTAGTCTCTTGGTGGGAGCTCCATGATCACCTCAATGGGTGATCCAACAAATCACCCCCTCAACCCATGTGAGGTGATTCACTGCACACACTGCTGCTAATCTTGTCACGCCCAAATTTCAACATAGTCTTCATCTCTTCACTGAGACGCTGCATCCTCTGAAAGCTAGAGATAATACACCAGAGATACATGAGGAGGAGGGAATCCTACATCCTCAACTCAACTCACACTACTCTCTGATTTGGAGAGAGCCTCTACTCCCATCTCCCACACATCTCTTCCACGCTTCCTGTCTCGGATGTCTTCAGCATAGTCTGCATCTCCTCTCTGAGATGCTTGCACCCCCTGAAGCTAGAGATAATACACCAGAGATATAAGAGGAGGAGGGAATCCTACATCCTCAACTCAACTCACACCACTCTCTGATTTGGAGAGAGCCACTGCTCCTATCTCCCACAGATCTCTTCCACGCTTCTGTCTCGGATGTCTATACCTGCTATACTTGAACTTGCGTAACCAAGATATCCGATACCCCCTGATTGGATGTCCTGCACCCCCTGCTCGGATGCCCTTGACTGTCATGCCTTATCTCGCAGGACAAGTCTTTGGAGCAATAGAAAACTCGTCGTTTATCCCATTAACGTCCTCTGTCTTCTTTGCTCGGAGCTTTTCCTCTGAACTATCAGCCTTTGCCCTCTGCACTTCTGAACAACCTCCTGGCGTTTCCACATACGCTTGTTGTCTGTGCCTTTGCAATCCCTGATTTGCTGTCCAGTAGATTGATGGTTGACAGTAGCTCCATCTGTCAAAGCATCGTCAGCTATGCACTTCCTTGCATAGGGAACACGGGAGCAACTAGAAAATTTCAGAGTTTGACACATCAACATCCTCAATTTTCCTTGCTCGGAGCTTATTTCTTTGAACAACCAGCCTTTGCCTCTGCACTTCAGAACAACTTCCCAGCGATCTCATACGCCCGTTGTCTGTGCTGCAATCCCTGATGTTCGGTTCTGTCTCACTTGTACGTCCGTACTGATGTTTGACAGTTAGCCCTTCTGCCAAGACAACTTCCACCGATCTGTACAAGTTACCACTATGCAACCCTGTGCATAGTGCTAGCACCCATGGCTTCTGGTCTCCCTGCGTCGAGCTCGCCTGAGAGATCTGCATCAACTCTATCCTCTGCTGCCATGGAACTCAAGAAACCACCATAGAGAAAAAAAAGGACTTGCCACTCGTTGGCGCGCACTCTTGCGTTTGTCTCAATTTCTCTGTTTAGCAATTCCTGTGAACTTTCAACAACCCGCTGCTGCACACTCCTCTGGCGCCTCTGTACGATACTCTACCGTACCCTTGCACTACTGCACGTCTGCATTTGTGCCCCTGCACTTAGTATGCTCCTCTGCAACTATTGTTCTACACGTCCACATACCACCAGTACTTACTCGTATACAGTAGCTCCAACAGCTACAGCATTTCCCTGAGCCTGAACTGGTTGCCAAATCATCTATCCGTCGATGAATGGTCTTCTCTTCTGATTGAACCAGATCCTCCGATGAACTCCGGAGATAATCATCTTTGCAATCCTCTGATCGCCCCTGACCAATCCTGATCTCCCTCGATCTGCCATTTGATCATCAAGTCTGGTCTGCAATCCTCTGATCGCCCCTGACCAATCTTGATCTCCCTCGATCTGTCATCAAGCCTGATCTCTTCTAGCCTTCAATGATCTATCTTGAGTTGTATCTGATTGTCCAATCGGGTTAGAATCTACCCATTCTAACCTCTTCAGTGACTCCGCAGCGTTCCACAATATCCGGCAACCTCCCTCCGAGTATTAAAGATGACAAACTCCCATGTTTTAACAATCTTTAAAAAACCGTTCAGAATTTCACTATTCTGACCTCACGATTGCGTCCGGAACGGTCCGATTAGCTAGGACCAACCTTCGCTGCATTTCCGGGGACCTCACTGAAAAATATCCCCGAAAGTTGGGCCACATCACAATTTTCTGAAAATTCTGGGCCAAATTGCAATTTTCAGAAGTTTAGGAAATATTCTGTGTACCAACAGAATATTCCGTCCACTGCACCCGATGCCGTCCGTCCCTTCAATCTGCCTTCTTTTCACAGAAACTCCGTCTCCAAAATCTGACCGTACAGATGTGTCCGGAATACTCCAAATAGTCTGAAACCACTATTGGATCACCAAAAACGGACTCCAAATGACTTAGATCAAGCCAAAACATTTTGTACGCCTCAGATCTGCGGCTGCACCATAGCCGCGAAGCACTGGATCCTCCCCTGCGGCTGCACCTTTGCCTGCGTAACACTGGATCTCTTCCTGCCTCCGGATGACGTGGCAGCTGACGTGGCATGCAGCGACTGGTCCACTGTGCCACGTGGCACTGACGTGGCATGCCACGTGTCGATGACGTGGCCGACCACGTGGCGATGACCTGTCTGCCACGTGGCGTTGACTCTGCCGATCCTTCGACTGACACGTGGCGTTGACTAGCTGACGCGGCTGCTGATGCGACCTGCGTGTGGGCGCCGCGCGTGCTCTACACGCACTAACTCCCCACTCGCCTTCCTCCTTCAGCCGCGCTTGGCGCGCGTGCTGGCGCGTGAGATGACGCGCCGACCCTTCACCGGCGCGTGTCGCGAGTGGGGCCTCACTCGCCTTCTTCAGGAGGCGCGTGAGGGCGCGTCCGGTGTCCCCTGGGCTTCTGCTTTATGTTTCTGGACTCCTCTCGTCGAGCCCTTGCTCCTGGTATGCTCAAAACTCAATTTCGAGCAATTCGATTTCTGGGCAGATTCGGATTTTGCACTGTTTTGGTTCCAAAACGCCACCGACGAGGCTCTGATACCACTTGTTGGGATCGGGGATCCCGCCCAAGACCTTATAGAAATCATGCCAAGCAGAAATACACACCCACACACAAGGAGACACAATATTTTACGTGGTTCGGCCTCGATGCCTACGTCCACGGGAGAGTAGCCGGTTTTCACTATACCAATGGAAAGATTACAGAAAGATTACAATAGAGGAGGAGCTCACACTCTCCTCACTCACCCACTCTCCCGTCTCCCTCGCTCACACCGAGGGAGACGGGTCTCTCCGCCTCACATCTCAACACCTCTTTGGTATGCCTTGCTCTTGGCTCTCACTCACTCTCTCATTTTCTTCCTCCAACACCTCCTCCATTTATACACAAATGGGAGGAGGAAGAAGACAGCATGTTAGTGGCTCAACCACCCAACTACATACTTGGTGCTCCACTACAATGGTCATGGTGCTCTCAACCACCACACTTCTCTCTAGTGGGTTTACCCACTCCACTTCTTCAATGGGTTCTCCATTAGTCTCTTGGTGGGAGCTCTATGATCACCTCAATGGGTGATCCAACAATAATTAGTGCATCTACATGGTGGTGGCGGAGGCGGCATCTAGTTCTACCCATTGGCGGCACCACCATGTCCACCATCGCACCCCACCTGAGGCCCATGTTCATTGTCCTCCACGACCACCACCTTCTCGTGGGCTTTGCTTTCTTGATTCGATTCATCATTGTTTTTGCCCTTTAATGTTAACTCTATAGTCTTGGAATAGGTTACTTCCACATGCTTCAACCCTTTGATTTGGGACAATTGTTCTAGCTGTGACCCCATATTTTGGTCATGCATTTCTTGAATTGGTCTTGATTGCACTGAAATTTTCATGCTCTGGTTGTTCACTAGCTGTGCTGATTTTTTGTGCCTTTGAAGCTCATTTATAACTGTGGTTGGGTCAACGATACCAGAGATGGTGAGCTTGTTTTGTTCTGAATCTATTGAGATTGAATGCACTCCATGAATCTTTTGAATCAGCTTCTTCAACTTTCTCTCACATCCTTCACAGCATAGGTTCAACTTGAGAGAAAAAGTCTCTGGTGCTGCCGTAAAATAGTCCATTGAATTTGACATCTGAATGGGGCAATGAGAGTTATTAGCGACATGGTTTTAAATAACTGTATCATCTGAATGAGACAATGAGAGTTATTAGCGATATGATTTTAAATAACTGTATCAGAATAATTATACATATCAACGATAGGGTATAAAACCTCTTTTCTGCATAGATATGATATACCAAATGGTGTACAGAACAGAAACACAATAACAACATTGAGAGTTCCAATTTATATTTAATAAATAATAATAATAATAAAGGAGTAATTAAGGGTGATGATGATGATGGAAAAGTTCTTCAGCTAAATAATAAGAAAAACCCAAATAATTTTACATTTATGAGGAAATGAAGAAATCATGATCGATTGTCGCAGATGAGTAGAAGAAACTCACTCTAATTAACAAATTGTAGCTCTGGATTTGTACAAAAAGAATAGAGAGCAGAGCATGTATTTATAATGCAATGAAATGCACAATTACACAAAGAAATTAACAAGGAGAACACATTCAAATCAAAGATTTATTAATTATCATCTTAACTGTCCAGAAAACATCCAAGTAAATTATATTCTTTTCTTTTTTTTTTTTATTTCTTTAATTGATTAGATATAAAGATATAAAGAAAGACGCATGGATTTTTTAAATCATGACCAGTGTCCCAGATGCAATCTAATAGAATTCTAGAATATAATAATATTTTTGGCATTACTTTGTTGTAGGGGTGCAACTCGGGCGGGTTCGGTCGGGTTGGGGCTCTACCCAAGCTTGACCCGAATTGCCCAGAGCAGTACCCAAGCCCGCCCAAGCCCGAACATGAACCCGAGCTTTGCTGCCCAAGCCTAGCCCCAAGCTTTGTATTTTGAACTCAGGTTAGCCTGAATTGCCCGAATTGCCCAAAAACTTGTAGGTAGATTTGTTTTGAAACCTATAGGTAGAATTGATAATTAACAAAGAATTGAGAATTATTCAAAGTTATATTCTGGTCACCAAAAAATAAAAATTAAAAAATTAAAACTAACTCTTTTACTTAATTTATATATATTATATAATTTATATAATATATTAAATTTAATTCGGGTTCGGGTTGCTCGAGTTGGCCATTGGTTCTGCCCAAGCCCGGCCCGAATTACAATTTGGGCATCAAAAATCTGCCCAGGCCCGTCCAGATTACAAGATATAGTTGTCCAAGCCCTAAAAAAACTCGGGCTGGGCTCGGGTTGCTCGAGTTGAGCCCGCCCGAGTTGCACCCCTACTTTGTTGTTTCCTTGTTTGTTTACAAAGAAAAAATAAATCATTGGTCTTTAGAATATCCATTGTTCTCTTACGAAACAATTAAGGTAGACATATAACCTATGAAACATGGGTAGTTCGAAAAACATACCGTACCCGTATTGGATACTTACTGACATATGATACTTCGTATGGTACTTTTGCATACATACTGAGTACACGAAACACGTATTCAAATTTTTTCTTCTTAATTTTTGGCTTACTTAGACGTACCTACTATATACCCAAGCCGTACCGTACCTCAGTTGAAACAATATTTTCTTCTATTATAGTTATAAAACTCTTTTAACTAGATTTTTTTTTTTTTTAGTTTTATACTTAGTATGTTTTTAAAATTAAACTATGGTTTATAAAATATATTGACATTTACTTTTGATTTATATATTTACTTTTGACATTCAATGTTAATTATAAGTTGAATCTTAACAAATTAAACTATTTAATTAATTTTTGCATTACTATAAATTAAAAATAAATATTTTTTTGCAAGCTTACCAAGCCATACCCATACCTTACTTTTTTTTGAATTTTATCATATTAATATACCTGTATCGTACCAATACTAGTACCAATATCAAATAAAAATGGTGAAAGTAGTAAACCAACTGTAAAATTCCGATTCCAAGCAATTACGAGCCGTTGATTATGATTTTGACCATAGTTTTAAATCGCGGTATCGGGTAACGTAACGGTATCGGTCGCGGAGTATCGGTATCGGTAGTATCGACCGTTACGTATCGGGAATCGGGTGTCGAAGCCGTGAAATTTTAAAAATCATTAACAATCCTTCTAAAATTCAATTTTATGCATTTTTTAACTCTTTCAGACTTAATTTATCACATTTTTATCAAAATTTTGATATGTAAGAGCATTTTTAGCCTTGATTTTGATTTCAATATTTATTTTTCTTGTCTTTTTTCCCTTGCTCAACTGAGAAAAAAATAAATATATATACATATATATATATTAATATAAACAGAGGTATAGTTGCTGAATGTATTTTTGCCTTTAAAAAAATATATTTTAAATGATAAATTATGCAACTTGCAAGTTCTTTCTATGCTCTGTTTGCTGAATGTCTTTTTTCCCTTAAAAATGATAGATTTTTTTAAAGCCACTGTCTTTTTGCCTTTATATATTATATATATATATATAATATAATGCCTTTTGCCACACCTCAAGAATGTCTTTTTCCCTTGTTTATATTAATATTTTAATAAAAATGGCTTAAAACTAAACAATGGCTGAGCTTTCCAAGGGCTGAACTGAAGCAGTTACAAATGAATAAAAAAATAAATAAAACTAAACAATGGCTTAAAAAGGTATAACACAGTGGCTTAAAAAAAACGTAGACGGTGACTTTAAAAAGATCTATCCTCACTCTCTCTCCCTCTTTCTCTATCTCTAAAAAATGCAGAACGGTGGCTTACAAAAGGCAATTACGAAACAGAAGAAAAACAGAGCAACAACAGAACAAGAGAGGTTGGTCTGGTTTTGGACTTCGAATAGGAGCCAACAACTCAAGGCGAACAACAGAACAACAACAACAAACAGAACCAGAAGCAACAAAACAGAAACAGAGCATAAAACAGAGCACAATTTCATCCGTACCGGCTGTATCGGAACTGTATCGCTCCATGTATCGGATTCAGGCCGATACGTATCGGGAATCGGACGATACGGCTGTGAATTTCACTCCCACCGGTATACCGGTCCATATCCGAATCGGCGGTCCAATTTTCCGGTACGAATCGGCCGGTACGGTACGTACCGGCCGATATTTAGAACTATGATTTTGACTAAGGAATATTTAGGTTCCGATTCCAAGTAACTAAGAGTGGTTGATTACAATTCGTAAATTAGGATTAAAAAAGCTCACATTGAATTGAACTAAAGTAAATTGAACTCACATGTTGTATTATTTTAAGGATAAATTATCAATATATCCTAATAGTTGGATTTAATGTCTATCAAGTCCTATTGAAAATAAGTCATATTACAATCGTCGCTAAAAATAATTTTTTTGTGACGATTTTTTACATATATCACTAAAAATTAACAATTAGTGACTTTTTTGTAACGAATTTTTCAAACTGTTGTTGAAAGTTGAAAATTATAGATATTTTTTTGTGACAATTTTTGTAAACTATAGCTAAAACTTATAATGAGTAGCATTTTTTGTGACAATTTTTAAACTGTCGCTAAAAATTAACAATTAGTGACTTTTTTTAATAGTGTATAATGAAAAATGGTAATAATCATCATAGGACCTATTGGATCATAAGTCTACTTAGTAGGATCTATACGTAGGTCCCCATATTTTTAATTAATTTTGATAAATGTTTAGTAGGGTGCTCTGGTTCGGGTTCGACCGCATTGCATGTCATGACCGAATGAGGTTTGGTTGAGAAAATCCCATTTGCATCCGATCACGCATGGTTTTAAAATCGATTGAGCTGATTGGATAGATTGACAGGTGGATGCAGATTGAACAACTCCTAATTTAAAATTTTAGAAAAAAAAAAAAAAAAAAAACCTTACTTTTTTACTAAATAAATCTTATTTTACAAAATAATAATAATAATAATAATAATAATATTTTTACCTGAACAATGAAGAGTGCGGGAAAAACGTCTCTTTTAAGACCAAGTTTGGCAACCCAAAAATAATCTATCTTTTTATCTTTTTTCCATCACATCATCTCTCTACTTTTCTGCACATCTTCTCGTAAAAAGGCAAAAAGTACATTTATTATATACGTTAGAAACTTAATAGACTCAATCGATAGTTTAGGAATTAAGTAGACAATTTAATAATAATTTAGGGACTAAGTAGACAATTATAGTTTAAGAGTATAAAATGTAATAAAATGTAATAAACCCATCATTTGACTTAGGCCAAGTTTGGCATCTTCAAAAAAATTCAAAAAGTCAAAAAGTCACTATCCTATTTAAGTCACATCATCTTATTTAAGTCACATCACCTCTCTAACACATTACTTCAAACCTAACCCAAATCCAACCCATATTTCATAAAAAGTCAAAAAGTACACTTATTCCGAAACTTGGCCTAAGTTTCGAAATTTTATTTATTAAGTGAATAATATAATATATAAATAATATGTGCATATATTAATATTTATGAAGAATGTTTTATTTCATACGAGGGAGTTGGAGTTCGCAAATTGAAATTTGTATATCCGTTATTTGACTAAAGCCTGACTTTTTTTTTTTTTTTTTTTGGAAAAGGTTAAACTCCCATTTGTTCGCCCATTACATCAAGATTGGCCATTTAAAATTGGGTTAAGCTGAATTTGACAAATTGAATAAGCTCAATAGTACGAAGAATTATTAGTTGGTCTAGGGATATTATGTGATTATGTCCTAACTAATCACAAATGATCATATTTTTTTATATTTTTTAATTATCTAATATAAAATTATGAGTTCTATTCCATTCGTCAATTACAATATACATAGAGTATCATGTGACATTGTCTCAATGAACGAATAACTACTCCAATCTTAGACCTTTAAATAAGAGGAGTGATGAAGAGGGAGATTCTGTTGGACAATCTTCATTGTATTTAAATAGATTAAATTCTGTTGTGTACTAAACAACAATCAGAATAAAAAGAAATAAAAGAAATGATTTGATTACAAAAATCAAACTCGAAATAAAAATAAATAAATAAAAACAGATTTTATTTTGTTACCAAAACAAAATTAAAATCTGATTTAAATAAACAAATAAAACAGAATAATAAATTAAACAACTTACTTAATTAATTTCTTTGAATTAAAAATCTGATCAAGTCCAGTGTTTGACACTGTGTCCTTAAGACAGATTCGTCCTTTCCACGGTACTTTCAGAATATGGACATCTATCTTCCAGGATGAAATGATCAACTACAAACAATAGCAGCACTACAAATTGTTTGCCTAACGAACACACTATGTTTATACTATTTCTCACAAAAATAAAATGCAGTAAAATGAAGAATAGAATTTGCAGAGGTGAAATACGAAATTTCTGAATGTGTTTTACATCAAATGAGGGCTGTCCTATTTATAGATGTAGTGGTGGCTGCAGGTTTTGAATTAAACAGGTGCAAACCTGTTTGAACAGGTATGAAACTTGTTTGGTTTTGAATTTAAACAGATTTGAATCTGTTGGGTTCAAAATTCAAATAGATGAAAAACGGGAAGGGCCCTATTTGCGTGTACAGTAAAACCGGACCAGTTTATTTCCGGAATTAATTTGAATTTTGGATTTTATTTTACCAAAAAATAAAATTAAATTCAAATGTCTTTTGCCCAAAAAGATAGGTATTAGGCCGAACAAGCCCAACGGCTAAGCCCGCCCGACCGGACGGACGGACGGCGCGCGCGTGGTGATTTTTGGGTCCAATGGGTCTAGCCCATTTTGTCCATAACCTCCCTCTCTAAAACACTTGGGTACCCCTTGGGGCACACCCCAAGTTCCAATCCCATGCCTTATAAACCCATTCAAAACTTCCTACCAAATTAATGTGGCACAAGCCTTATTCAAACCTTTAAGGATTTGCCACCAAAACTCTATTTCCATGGAGCACACTTTTGTTTCAATTTCTCATTCACTCGATAATGGTTTTGAGCAACTAAATATACCACGTGAATCACAACGCGGCATAGAACGCGTTACTACTTTGACCCGTGTAAATCGACGCAAGGGACTAACCTAAAAAATAGAGCAAATTTAAAAAAAAAATTCTAATTTTACCTAAAATTTTATAACAATTTTCAACAGATTCATGCATTCAAATTTTGATGGTGACGCAGAACATCAGATCAGACAATGCTAGGCGTCATTGTGGTGACGGATAACTTCAGACAATGGAAACACACATCATTATATGAATATATAATATTACATGTTAGATCATTTGACTTCATTTTCTTGCCGGCCAACTATCCTCATCTTTACACATGCATTAATTAATGTTAATTATAACAATGTCTTAAAAAGTCCACTTCAAACAATTTTAATAGAATAATGATATATGCATCAATTGGTATATCAATTAATGTATTAATAAATAATATGATATAATTTTAAAAATTTTGGATATTTATAATTTATATAATAGATAAAGTCAGTAATAATATCACAACATATATTAATATATTAATTAATATACTAATTAATGCATGTATCACTACCGTTTTAAAATTAATAGGATTGATTCATGTGATCATCCTTACATGACTTTGTAACAAAGCAAATTGGTCACTTGAACCCAACTCAACAAATGATTTGAATCAGGACTGAGGTCTCGGTTGGAAACATATATTTTTTTAGTAATTTTTTGACTTTTTGACTTAAATATTATGTAAAAAAACAAGTATGTTTAGAATGATTTTTTGGCTTTTTATGAAATGACGTGTAAAAAGTAGAGAGAAAATGAAATCTTTGATTTTTTGATATACGTTGTTAGCTTTTTGATTTTTTTAATAAATTTTTGACTTTTTGATTAAAAAAGTCACTTGTCAAATGAGACCTGAGTCAACAGAGAAATTGCACATAGCAAAATTACTATTTACCCTTAATAACTAAGTCATTTGTTGAGTTAATGTTGTGTTATATAAGGAGAAATAACTACGGTAAATAATTGTTTAAAATTGACCCATTTTAATGGGAAATGGAGCGGCCTGGTTAAGTATAAGAAAACAGAGTAATTATATTTATATTAATAAATACACATGTATTTTATTATCCTTAATTATATCGAGTAGTAAGAAAATCACATGAAAGATTCTATTTATATGTATAGTATTTTCATGCAAATGAAAATAGTTATTGTAGATGAATAATAGGATTTAGCTCCGTTTGCAATAAATGGATCTAATAGTGTGACTATACAGATTAAAATGACAATTCTTTTAATTAATTAATAATAATAATGTTTATTGGATATGATCCAAAATTTAGACACACATCAATTTAAGATGAGTTTTAATATATATTAAATGAACTTCTAAATAATTTATATTGCAATTTGGTGTTACATGCATAAACTTTAGAGTTTCTCTTGAACGGATTGGGATTGAATACTCTGTCATCATATTTTTTATGAAAGGTATACTGACATCTACATCTATGTCATCACTGCACACATCATCAATAGTTATTGAGGTTTTATTTTTTTATTTTTTATTTTGGTTTAATTGTTATTGAGTATTTGGACCTCCACAGAATGCACTATCATCATATTTTTATGAAGGTAACCTCTACAATTATGTCATCATTGCAAATATTTTTAGTACATAAATGTACTAGGTCTGGCATTTAAAAATATATTGTATTATGTAACATTGTTTTTATCAGGAAAAAAGAAAAAAAGAAAAAAAAAAAAGAGAGCAATATTTTAGTAAATAAAAAAAATTACAAAATAGAAAAGAAAGCATGAAGAGGCATATCAATTGAAAGAAGCCAAATGGCTTACACCCAAATGCATCAAACATTTATGTTGGTAAAACAGTTTGTAAGAAACAAACCAAAACAAGAATAGTTTGAGAATCAATATAGCATAATGAACTTATTTGAGAACCACATATATAAATTGTTGGGACAGAAAAAATGAGAAGAACAAAATCGGTTGACTTGAAGCGTACCTAAAGACACTTTCTTTGGAACATAATTTGCCCACACTTGATTGAGTTTGCTAATAGGTTGTAGGCAAAGTCATTCCCAAGATACTACACGCCTTGGATGAAAAACGACAACCAGTAAAGTTAAGGAATTTCCTAAGAAATCCTAATTAAATAGTTCTATTTTGAAAGAGAGATTGAGAGTTTTGAAGTGAGTAAGAGTTGTTACCCGCAAGAGTTTATATAGACATAAAGGTGTCTGTTCAAATGGATACAACTATTCCAATAAGTACCTTTTAGTTTGGTGTCTATTCAAATAGATACAAATATTCCAATAGATGCCTTTACATTCAATATGTACCTTTTAGTTTGGTGTCTATTCAAATAAATACAAACATACACATAGGTACCTTTTAGTTTGTAACTAACACATCTATTGACAACTTTAATCTGAACCCTCCATTAATAATTTTTAAATCTAGACCATTGATCAAGCGTTCCAGATTCAAAAAATTATTCAAACTCAAAATAGGCACAAAAGCTATTATGCTATCAAACATGTCTCAACAATGCCTCCCTTTGATAGTATAATAAAATTAAATAAATAAATAAATAAATCATCTCACATTCAGAATAGAAAAAGTGTCATTATTATTACAAGAAGGTGTTGTACAACTTAAACCTCCAATTAGTACAAATACATCAAAGTTCTAAAAAGTCATTGGTGTGCTAAGCAGTTAAACCAAGTACTCCTTAAAGAATAAAACCGGATATACAGTACACATAACAAAATTTTAATGTCAAGGATTTCAAACTTTCGCTTTAACGCGTAAATGGCCATGTGCTAACTCCTGGTTCATGAACAATCCAAAGAGCAAACCCAGACTCTCGTGAGAAGCGGCACCACTTCTATGTTCACATAGGTGAAGTTCCAGTTGTGCCTCCATTACTAGGCACTTAAAACGTCATTAAGAATGTAATTCAACTCTCATTTATGTAATGGACGATACTGATCCTTTTCATTTCTCGAGGTGAGTACATATAATCAATCAGTGTTCATCAGACCACTTATCAACAACTTGTTTTTACCCATTAAACCCTTTACTAGAGGTTTTCTAGTTTTGGGTTGGGTTACTGTCATTGGTGATCATTAGAAAAGGTTTTAGCCCTATCTCAACTATTGTCCCCTTTACCAACTCTCTAGACATACCTTTTGTAAAGGAGTCAACCAAGTTCTTACTTGACTTTACATATTGAATTGTGATAACTCCATCTTGTATCAATTGCCGTATAAAGTCATGTCTTAAACTTATGTGTCTAGACACTACAAGAAAATACACTTTTCGCGACTAACATTTTGGTCGCGAAAAGTACCATATTTGGTCGCTAAAATCTTTTCGCGACCAAAATGTGTTGGTCGCGAGTTGGTCACTAAAGCTTCATCACAGATAGTTTTCTGCGACCAAAGTTATAGTTGGTCGCTAAAAGGGACCATTGACGACCAAATAATTGGTTGCGGAAAGTCCAATCCATATTAGCCAAAAGGTAACTTTTAGTGACCAAAGTTATAGTTGGTCGCCAAAAGTCAGCGCCTTCACCCAAAGAAAAATATTTTTTGCGCTGCCTGGGAGTTGAACTCCTGACCAAGGAGTCACTCTCCATGCGCCCGATCCACTCTGCCCATGTGCCCAATCCACTCTGCTAATAACATGCTTGTTGTTCACATTTGGTAGAGAAAATATATAACCCATAAAAATTGGGTTATATATTATTTCATAAAACCTTTAATGCCCAAACAGAAAAATAGAATGTAATTACAGTAGTACCCGGTTTTTTTTTTTATTTATTTATCCCACCATAACTTTTTGCGACCAACTTATTTTTTGGTCGCCAAAAGGTGATCTTCCGTGACCAAATTTGTAGTTGGTCACCAATAGTTAAGTCATTCGCGACCAACTTATTTTTTGGTCGCCAAAAGGTGATCTTCTACGATCAAATTTGTAGTTGGTTGCCAATAGTTAAGTCCTTTGCGACCAATTTATTTTTTGGTCGCCAAAAGACAAACTTCTGCGACCAAATTTGTATTTGGTCTCTAAAAATTAGCTATTAGCTACCAAAAAATTGTGGGTCGCGAAAACATACCCATCAGCGACCAAAAAAATTTTAGTCGCAAAAAGTGGACTATTTGCGACCAACTCAAAATAGGTGGCCGCCAAAAGTATTTTTTCTTGTAGTGAGACTTACCATTGTAAGTGCTACTATAAGCTTGTGACAAGGTAGCTTCACTATCGCAATGAATAGAAACTGGAGGCATTGAATTAGGCCATAACTTGATATCCAAAAGCAAGTTTCTTATTCAATCAGCCTCTTTCCTGTTGTTACTAATGTTATGAATTCAAATTTCATGAAATAGCCCCCCCCCAGCAAGGAGATATACCCATCTAGAAGTAGACTTATTATCTCTTTAACTTGTAATCCAACTAGTATCAGTGTATCCCTCTAATACAGCCTGGAATTTATTGTAAAATAGCCCAAATCCCATGGTCTTTCAAAGATAACCAAAGATTCTATCAACTGCTTTCCAATGTTCACTACTTGGATTACTTGTGAAGCGACTCATTTTGTACATTGCAAAAGCTATATCTGGTCTGGTACAATGCATAAGATATATCAAGCTTCCAATAGCACTAGCATTCTTAAGTTGTGCAATTACTCTACCAGGATTCTCAATTAATTTAGCACTTGAGTCAAACGGCATACTAAATTCTTTAAAACCAAGATGCTTAAATTTTGAGATCATTTTGTCAATGTAATGCTCTTGACATAAGGCATAACCCCCACTATGCCATTTTACTTTAATTCCAAGAATAGTGTCAACTTCTCATAGATCTTTCATTTTGAAAATAGAAGATAGATACTTCTTGGTTTCAAGTATCCCTAACATGTTTGTCCCTATGATGAGCATATCATCAACATACAAACATACAATCACACCATAGTCTTTGGTAAATTCAGAATATATGTATTTATCAGAACTATTGTGGATAAAGCCATCAGACATAATCCATGGATCAAATTTCTGATGCCATTGTTTGGGTGCTTGTTTTAAATCATACAAAAATTTATTCAATTTACATACTTTCCTTTCATTTCCAAGTAGAACAAATCCTTCTGGTTGACCTCTTCATCTCAATCACCATTTAAAAACGCAGTTTTGACATCCATTTGATGGAAGTGTAGATGATATATAGATGCTAATGCCATGAGAATTCTTATGGAAGTTGTCACGCCTCCAAAAATGATACCAATAATCCAACTCATAAGCGATGAGAATATAAACGGAATTAATATGCTTTCATATATCAGAGTTTATATTACAAAAGAAATTACATGCATTATACTTTTATAAATGTTCATTCTAAAACTACAACATGTAACACTAATTAATAATAACAAAATAAACACCCTACGGGCTTACATCTTTCTTTGACATAGCTTGGTTACAACTAAAAAGAGTCATAAGCTCTATACATTTGAAGCCCTCGGCTTGAATAAATAGTTAAACATAAAAATAACCAAAACAGAGCCTCCAGCTCCTAAGTCCTCCCAAGCTACGTTCTTGAAGGAAGCATATTACCTGTACCTGAAAATGGTTTCCCAAGTACAATATATGAAGTGTCAGATAAATGCTCCACATACTTAACCAACTTACATCTTTCCATGACCATTCAATATTAATATCCACATCTCAATCCATTTCCATTATTCATTTTAAATCAATTCATGAGTCTAGTTTATTGTTCTCTAAACAACCCAAATGAGACCATAACTCATTGGTTCATAATTTAATGACATTCATTATTCAAACACTTCAACTTTGCCATTTTATGAAATTTTCATCCGAGGGAATCGGCACCCATATATACACAAGATTTCGGGACTTTCACCCTAGACACTCTAGCTAACTTCATTTTAAATGGAGTCCACCCCCTATCTCCTCCCAAACAATGATACATATACAATGTATTAAAAGTATCGTCATATACAATGACTATCCACAACACATATTCAATGTTTAAAACATACCGTCATATTCAATGATATAATTTAAATGATTAGTTTTAATTCACCTAATCCTCATACAATTTCTACAACAATCATGGCCATCCTCTACCGATAGCCCAAAACTGATATTTCTAAACAGATATTTAATCTATATAACAGATATTTTATCAAGTTTCCATAGGTGATTAAACAAATCCAACTACACCATTCATTCATACATCTTCCTAATTTCACATTTTCTATAACAATTCCGTTATTTATACAAAATAATCATTCAACACAAATTAGGGCAAATCTCTCCATTTTTTAAATATCAATCCCAAGGCCAAATTTCACAATTTTAACCCAAGATAACCTCATATTCAAAGCCCCAAATCCATTTATAGAACCCAATATAGAAACCCCTCTTTCAATTTGAGTCCAAACCCTAACTTTACCCAAATCACACCCAAAACTCATCATTTATACATAACAACAAATAACTGGGATAAAGATCATAACAAAGTGTAGAATATCCCTACCTCAAGAGTAGAAGCCCAAAGAAGAATAGGAAGAACTTCAAAAATTGCCTAAACTCGTTTTTACTCGGATCAAATGGAAGCCCATGGAATGCTCCACATTTTTCTCAAAGGAAGTAGGGTAGAGGTGCTTAGATCTTGGAGTATTTGTAGAGAGAAATCAAGTTTTAGAGAGAGAAAGAGCCGATTTAGGGTTTTGGGATGAAAAGATACAAAATTTCTGTATAAAAATGAGTTGTTGCGAACTGATATATGCGAGGCTTGCTCGAGCGAAGGAATTATCGTTTAAGCGACCAGACACAATAAGTGACCTCGCTCGAGCGCAATAAGTGTCGCTTGAGTGCAGAATACATACCTTCAGAAGTTTTACAGACAGACACCCTTGCTCGAGCGCAAAAAGTCTCACTCAAGTGAAGGATTTCACCTTCCCAAAAATTCTGCGTCTGGGAAAAAGCTACTGAGAACTTTTAAATCTCGCTCGAGTGCAAGAAACCTCGCTCGAGCGCAAGAAGCCTCACTCGAGCAAAAAAGCAATTTTCTGGACAACTAGCAACTAACCTACTCCAAACATGTCCAAGACATCCCAATACTCAAACTCACAGAAAAGTGGGGGCAAATAAGACATGGATAACAATATTAAGCCACGAAACCTGAGTCCGGAATATAACAAAGGTCGAGTCAAAATCGGGATCGCAATAGAAGTAATTCTGACAACAAGGGCATATGTATCAAAATAGTCTATACCTTATTTTTGCCAAAAACTTTGGCTACCAGTCTTGCTTTAAAAGTATGTACTAAATTATCAGTATTGTACTTTTTTTTCTTCTAGAAACCCATTTGCAGCCAATAGATTTAGAACCCAAAGGTAAATCAACCAATGTCCGAGTCCCATTCGACATAAGTGAATCCATTTCATCATTGATGGTTTCCTTCCAGAATGCCGAATCTCTAGAACTCATGGCCTCTTTAAAAGTTCTAGGATCATCCTCAATGTTTAATGACATAGGCATTAACCTTGTCAAATTTTCTCTATCTCCTTTTACTAGAAAAATAATAGATTGTGATGAGAAAAATTCGAGATCTAGGCCTTTCTCTTTTCTTAGTCCCTGACTTCTTCTAGATTCTTCAGTAGGAACTATATATCTTTTGACATTATTCTGTGGCTCTAATTCTGGATAAGAATTAGGTTCAAAATTCCGTAAGGAGTTTTTAGTCCTTACATCTTTAGAATCTGTATGGAATTTATTTTCAAAAAATTATACATCCTGAGATTCTACAATTATATTAGACTAGAGATCATGAAGTCTGTAAGCCTTATTATGTTCAACATATCCAATGAAAATACTTTTCATTGCTCTAGGCCCTAATTTGGATTTTTTTCGGATTCGGTATCAGATAATAAGCCAAACACCCCCACACTTTTCAAATATGACAAATTATGTTTTCGTCCTTTCCAAAATTCATAAGGACATTGATTTGTCTTCCTAGAAATTATTCTATTATGTAAACAACAAGCAGTATATAATGCATCGCCCCACAAATTTAATATTTTAAATTTAAAAACAACTCTATACTCAAATCGTAACCAAACACATAAAATAAAACTCAATTAAAAAATTATTTTTAAAACTCATAACCAAACACATAATTCGAAACTTCATACTACTTTCAGAACTCTATACTCAAATCGTAACCAAATACATAACAACAAAATTAAAATATTTAAAAATATTTTTATAAAATAGAGTTTGAATTTATTTTTATAAAATATTTTAAAAAATTAAAATCGTAATATTTTGAAATTAAAATATTTGAAAATATTCAAAAAATTTAAAAATTAAAAAAATCGTAACATATTTAAATATTAAAATATTTAAAATCTTAACAAAATTAAAATATTTTTAAAATATTTAAATATTTAAAAAATTAAAAAAATTAAAATATTGATTTGAATTGAGTTTTGAAAAGAGTTTTGAATTATGTGTTTGGTTATGAGTTTTGAAAAGTAATGATTATGTTTTGAATTGAGTTTTGAGAAATTGGTGTAGAATTATAATTTGAAAGCTCAAAACAAACAACATATTCAAATCAATAGGTAGAACTATAATTCGAAACTTTTACCAAACGGAGCCTTATATTTTCACCCATGTAAATATAAAAAAGGACAAATTACATATAACCCCTTCGAGGTTTAGCAAAATTACAGATACCCCCCTGAGGTTTGAGAAATTACAGATATCCCCTGAAGGTACTTTTGCATAAGAAATTAGGAGGCAAATTGTTATGAAAATATAAACCTTAGAAGGGTATCTGTAATTTTTGAAACCTCAGGAGATATCTGTAATTTAGCTAAACCTCGAGAGAGGTATATGTAATTTGCCCTATAAAAAAATATAACGGATATAAATGTAATTTTATGTGATTTTTTTGAACTTGTCAAATGACTCATTAAAAAGCCAACTTAACTTTTTTAGCAAACAAGCTACAAACATAACTTTTTACTAAGGCCTCGTTTGGGGACATGTTAATTTAGTAATTTTTTGGTTATTTGGCTAAAATATGAGCTATAAAACATTAATATGTTTGGAATGACTTTTTGACTTTTTACGAAAAAATGTGCAAAAAGTAGAGAGAAAAGAAAATCTTTGACTTTTTGATATGAATTATTAATTTTTTGACTTTTTTAATAACTTTTTAATTTTTAACTAAATCGGCCTGTTACTAAACGAGGCCTGCCAAAAGAGCGCATAGTCATTAGAAATCAAAATGGGATAATTATAAAAAATATGTAAGATGCCATAATTTTATTATGATTGAAGGAAAAGAAATGGGAATTTGCAATGATTTGGGTCTCATATCATTTCAATATGATTTATTTAGTACGAAATGCAATTTTGCAATTATGAGAGACTGCTGGGTGGTTTCCTTCCTATCAATTAAACTGACGTGGGTTTTGAAGGAAAAATATATACAAAAAAAATTCTTTAAATATATAAATTAGTCTCAGTTTTTTTTTTATTTAAAAATTTAAAATTGATAAATAAAAAAAATAAATTATGCAGAGACAAATATTGTGAAGAAATTTAAACTCTACAAAATAATAATAATAATAAAATAAAAACTAGAAGCTCCTTAAGACTGTATTTATTTAAAAGATTTGATAAGAAAAATGTAAAGGTAAAGAAGAATAGAAAGAAAAAGGGGAAATAGTTTATAGATTCGAATTTCAAGTTATATTTGGTTCAATAAAGAAATGGAGAAAGAAAGTTGAATTCAAAAGATAAAAAGTAAGATTGCATTTCTCTTTCACTTTACTTTTCTTGCATTTTTCATTATAACTAAATAAAAATAAGATTCACTGTGTTTGGTTTGAGTTTTCTAGATTAAGTTTTTTGAAAACTGAATTTTTTGATTTTCGTATTCTTTTGTTTTTAGTGAATATTTTTTAAATTTTAGACATTTTTTTTACTTTTTTAGATGCATCTTAGTTAGATGCATCTAAAAAATAAAAAATTTGTGAAAAAATATTTTAAAAAATTAATAAATACATAAAAATACAAAAAATGTACTGAATTCTTATATTTTTTTTTATATTTTTGGTATTTAGTGAATTTTTTAAAGATTTTTTTTTACAATTTTTTTACTTTTTAGGTGTATTTATGTTAGGTGTGTCTAAAAAGTAAAAAAATTGCTTAAAATATTAAAAAAATTCAGTAAAAACAAAAAACACGAAAAATAAAAGTGTAGAATTTTCTGAAAAGCATTTTCTGAAAACTCAAAACAAGCAAGTTGAATCGTATTTTTTTTTTTCATTTCTCTATGAAACTCTCTAACTAAACGCGTCATAAAAGTGAAAGCTTTTTTCTCTACCAAATTTATGACTTTTATGGTAAAAATGAACCCCACTAGTTAATTCAGAGGTTCTTTGAGGTGTCTTAAATAAATGTACTTTTTGTCTTTTTAGATTAAAAAGTTGAGGGAAAAAATATGGATGTTTAGTTTAACTTTTTGACTTTTTATGAAAAAATATATATTAAAAAATTATATAAATTAGTGTATAGGAAAAAATTAGAATTGAAAGTTGTGCAGCCGTAATTTTTAAATTTTGATAAATAATAATAACTTTTTAATTTTTTGAATAACATTTTAACTTTTTAACTTTTTTTCAAATTGCCACACTAGCCCTTACTTTATGGAGGAAGCTTCCCTCCCATGCAAATTGGAGGATCCTGTTGAGGGCATTGTGGGTCCATTCTCATCACTTTGGTAATTTGAACGAGCATTGACCGTTCACTTTTTTTATTTTTTTTTTTATATTTACTTTTATAATTTCCTTTTATTGATAAAATTTTTAATTATTAGATTAATACATAAAGAAGTGGAGCCACATCTCACCCTTCAAAGTATATAAGTGATATCATGAAATTGAAATTCTTCAAAAAAATTAAAATTTTTATCTTGAAGGTGTATGATATAAATTTAAAGTTAGTGTAATATGAGCCGTACTTAGAATAAATGAGATCCATAAATATATATTTTTTTATTTAGTTTTTAAGAGAGAAATTTTTATTTTTATTTTTATAATCAAATTGAGAATTCATCAAATTTGAATTTGATAAAAAAAAATTTAACAATAAAGCATTGAGGACAAAAAAAAAAAAAAAAAAAAAAAAAAAAAAAAAAAAAAATCATCAAATTTGATGAAAATGAAAATTTGAGATATGAAGGAATTTTTTTTAAAAAAAAATTAATAAATATTTGATGAAAGAATAATTCATATCAAATGAAGTTTTTTTACTCCAATTTATAATCAAATTAGATGGACAAAAAAAAAAAAAAAAAGGTAAAGTAGAGTTGGAGATGTTCTATATTAGTTGGTTTGTGCCTTTATTTTAAAATTTGCTAACAACCATCATAGTTCAAATTATTTGGAGACTCATAAAATTTGACAAAATTTGGAGGCACTGGGCTGATAACTAAACCATCTATAATCAAGATCTCAATAAAATAAATCCAAAAATTAATAATAATATCAAAAAGTAAATGTTAATGGGTCCAAAACCAAGTTCATGCATTCTAATGGCTAAATCCAACAGGAAATTTATTTTATAGTCTAAAACAAAACTATTTATAGTCAAGATCTCTCAATAGAACATACTCAAAAGGCTAATAAAGATTAAAAAAAGAAAGAAAAAAAAAGATGTGATCATGATAGGAGTAGCCACATTTAGGTATCATATTTGGGCCGTCTTGTGTGACGTGAGGCCTTCGCAATGGCAATAATAACTACATTAATTTGCAGCTGTTTGGATTTTCCTGACCAAATGTGTCAAGACATGCATAAGCCCTTGACAATGGAGGTGCTGATGGGTCATAATTAGTGCATCTACATGGTGGTGGCGGAGGCGGCATCCAGTTCTGCCCATTGGCGGCACCACCATGTCCACCACCGCACCCCACCTGAGGCCCATGTTCATTGTCCTCCACGACCACCACCTTCTCGTGGGCTTTGCTTTCTTGATTCGATTCATCATTGTTTTTGCCCTTTAATGTTAACTTTATACTCTTGGAATAGGTTACTTCCACATGCTTCAACCCTTTGATTTGGGACAATTGTTCTAGCTGTGACCCCATATTTTGGTCGTGCATTTCTTGAATTGGTCTTGATTGCACTGAAATTTTCATGCTCTGGTTGTTCACTAGCTGTGCCTGATTTTTTGTGCCTTTGAAGCTCATTTATGACTGTGGTTGGGTCAACGATACCAGAGATGGTGACCTTGTTTTGAGATTGAATGCACTCCATGAATCTTTTGAATCAGCTTCTTCAACTTTCTCTCACATCCTTCACAGCATAGGTTCAACTTGAGAGAAAAAGTCTCTGGTGCTGCCGTAAAATAGTGTATTGAATTTGACATCTGAATGAGGCAATGAGAGTTATTAGCGACATGATTTTAAATAACTGTATCAGAATAATTATACATATCAACGATAGGGCATAAAACCTCTTTTCTACATAGATATGATATATCAAGTGGTGTACAGAACAGAAACACAATAACAACAGTGAGAATTCCAATTTATATTTAAGAAATAAATAAAAAGGAGTAATTAAGGGTGATGATGATGGAAAAGTTCTTCAGCTAAATAATCAGAAAAACCCAAATAATTTGACATTTATGAGCAAATGAAGAAATCATGATCGATTGTCGCAGATGAGTGGAAGAAACTTACTATAATGAACAAATTGTAGCTCTGGATTTGTACAGAAAGAATAGAGAGCAGAGCCTGTATTTATATTGCAATGAAATGCACAATTACACAAAGAAATTAACATGGAGAACACATTTAAATCAAAGACTAATTAATTGTCATCTTAACTGTCTAGAAAACATCCAAGTAAATTATGTTCTTTTCTTTTTTTATTTCTTTAATTTATTAGATATAATTAACTACCAAGAAGATGCATGAATTTTTAAATGATGACTAGTATCCCAGATGCAATCTAATAGAATTCTGGAATATAATAATATTTTTGGCATTACTTTGTTGTTTTCTTGTTTGTTTACAAAGAAAAAATAAATCAGTGGTCTTTAGAATATCCATTGTTCTCTTATGAAACAATTAAGGTAGACATATAACATTAAAGAAAATTAAGATTTATCTTATTTTGTGTTTAGATTGTCTTACAGCTGTTATACATGATGAAGTCATCAACTGAATTTTTTAAACTAAAATCTCTTGAACTAACCTAATAATGATACTTGAACTGTACTTATTTAAAGTACACTAGCCTTCTATTGCTACTCATATTAAGAAATAAAATGTTGTTTTCTAAACACATCAACAGTTTCATGTTTAAGTATGTATATATTGACATGCAAAGCAAGAAATAAGGCCCAATGTTGTTGATTTTGTTTGGCAAACAAGTGCTTGAATTGATGTTTGTTTGTTCAATGACAAATTAATCTTTAAAAAATAATAATAAAGGTTTTGCTTGCATTAATGTATGTTTGTTCAATATACTACGTTTTTGGATCATCTAGGTTGATTTAGTATATGTTGACATCAGAATCAGTTTTAGAAATAGTAAACGTTTGTTGATCCCCAATGTGAGAGGCATGTTGGTATTGCAATTTCTTTTGTTTTTGGTTTAGACAAAAGAAGGGGGGGAAAAAAGTTTTGTCACCATAATTCACCAGTGTTCAAATAAAAATGGTGAAAGTAGTAAACCAACTGTAAAATTCCAATTCCAAGTAATTAAGAGCTGTTGATTATGATTTTGATTAAGGAATGTTTGGGTTCCGATTCCAAGTAACTAAGAGTGGTTGATTACAATTTGTAAATTAAGATTAAAAAGGCTCACAATGAATTGAACTAAACTAAATTGAACTCACATGTTGTATTATTGTAAGGATAAACTATCAATAAATTATAATAGTTAGACTTAATTCCTATCAAGTCCTATTGAAAATAAATCCTATTACAATCGTCATTAAAAAGAATTTTTTGTGAAGATTTTTTATATATGTCGCTAAAAATTAATAATTAGCAACTTTTTTTTTTTTGTCACGGCTTTAATAAATCGTCACTAAAACTTACAATTAGTTACGTATTTTTGTGACGAATTTTTCAAACTGTCATTGAAAATTGAAAATTAGTGATTTTTTTTGTGACGATTTTTTTAAACTGTTGCTAAAACTTATAATAATGACGTTTTTTGTGATAAAATTTTTAAACTATCACTAAAAATTAATAATTAATGACTTTTTTGATAGTGTATGATGAAAAATGTCATTAATTATCATAGGACCTATTGAATTATAAGTTTACTTACACGTAAATCTCATTTTTTTTAAATTAATTTTGATAAATGTTTAGTAGGGTGATCCGATTCGGGTTCGGCCGTGTTGCATGTCATCTACCATTTGACCGAATGAGGTTTGGTTGAGAAAATTCCATTTGCATCCGATCACGCGAAGTTTCAAAATTGATCAAGCAGATTGGATAGATTGACTGGTGGATGTAGATTGAACAAATCCTAATTTAAAAATTTAGAAGGAAAAAAAAAAAAAAAAAAAAAAAAAAAAAAAAAAAAAACCCTACTTTTTAACTACAAAAATCTTATTTTACAAAAAAAATAAAAATAAATAAATAAATAAATAAAACAATAATAATAATACTAATTTAACTGAACAATGAAGAGTGAGGGTTCTGCTTTTTAAAAAAGCAAAAAATGTCTCTTTTAAGTTTCAAAATTTTATTTATTAAATAAATAAATAATATGATATATAAATAACATGTGCATATATTAATATTTATAAAAAAAAATTTATTTCATACGAGGGAGTCGCAGTTCGCAGATTGAAATTTGTATATTCGTCATCTAATTAAAACCTGGCTTTTTTTTTTTTTTGAAAAGGTTAAACTTGCATTTGTCCACCATTACATCAAAATTGGCCATTTAAAATTGGGTTAAATTGAATTTGACAAATTGAATGAGCCCAATCCTACCAAAATTATTGATTGGTCCAAAGGTATCATGTGACTATGCCCTAACCAATCACAAATGACTATATTTTTCATATTTCTCAATCACCCAATATAAAATCATGAATCTTATTCCATTCATCAATCACAATATACATAGAGTATCACGTGTTGCTGCCTGGACCAACCAATAACTTCTCCAATCCTACACCTTAAAGTAGGCCCCGGCTTCCCCAGTCCCAGGTCAGACTGGAGGGTGCTGTTGGGTCCGTGGGGGCTCATTACAGATCCCATTTCAATAATCACTACAAGAAAAAACACTTTCTGTGACTAACATTTTAGTCGCGAAAAGTACCATATTTGGTCGCTAAAACCTTTTCGCGACCAAAATATGTTGGTCACGAGTTGGTCGCTAAAGCCTCGTTACAGATAGTTTTCTGCGACCAAAAAAGCCTTTGGTCGCTAAAAGTGACCATTCGCGACCAACTTTTTTGGTCGCGGAAAGTCCAATTCATATTACCCAAAAGTAAACTTTTAGCCACCAAAGGTAAGTTGGTCGCCAAAAGTCAGCGCCTTGACCCAAAAAATATAATTCTTTTGTTCTGCCTAGGACTTGAACTCTTGACCAAGGAGTCACCATGCATCCAATCCACTCTGCCAATAACATGCTTCTTGTTCATATTTGGAAATAAAAATATATAACCCATAAAAATTAGGTTATATATTATTTTATAAAACTTTTAATGCCTAAACAAAAAAAATAGCATGTAATTACAGTAGTATCTTTTTTTTTAAAATTTATCCTGCTATAATTTTTCGCGACCAAAAAAGCCTTTTGGTCGCCAAGAGTGTACTTTCCGCGACCAACTTTTCTTTTTGGTCGCCAAAAGGTGATCTTCCGCGACCAAAAAAGCCTTTAGTCGCCAATAGTATACTTTCCGCGACTAACTTTTTTTTTAGTTGCCAAAGGGTAATCTTCCGCGACCAAAAAAGCCTTTGGTCGCCAATAGTATACTTTCCGCGACCAACTTTTTTTTTTGGTCGCCAAAGGGTATACTTTCCATGACCAACTTTTTTTTTTGGTCGCCAAAAGGTGATCTTCCGCGACCAAAAAAGCCTTTGGTCGCCACTAGTATACTTTCCATGACCAACTTTTTTTTTTGGTCGCCAAAGAGTGATTTTCCGCGACTAAAAAATTGTGGTCGCCAAAAGTTAAATTTTAGTCGCAGAAAGTGGACTATTTGCGACCAAAAAAAATAGGTGGTCGCCAAAAGTGTTTTTTCTTATAGTGAATCTGAACCGTTAATATGTAGAAATCTTCGAGTAATATATATTCGTCAAAAATCACGTTGATCGGATATCGATAACTACGTGATTAAATCAGTTTTGTATAAAAAAATAGAAGGTGAAAAAAATAAACGATTGACAGAAAACTGATCCGATGACATAGCTATCAAAATCCGATCAACGTGATTTTTTACAGGCATATAATACTCAACAAGCTCACGGTTCAGATTATTAAAATGAAATCCATAATAGACTCCTACAAATTTAATAATATCTTTTAATTTGATTTTAGACCGAAGGAAAGCCAACTTTAACATAAGAGGGGTTTTTAATTCGATTTTAGACAGGAGGAAAGCCAACCTTTAAATAAGAGGGTGTGATGAAGAGGGAGATTCATGCATTTAAATTTTGATGGTGACGCAGAACGTTAGATCAGACAATGCTAGGCGTCATTGTGGTGACGCATAACGTCAGACAATCGAAATACATATCATCGCATGAATATAATGTTAGATCATTTGACTTCATTTTCTTGCCGGCCAACTAGGGGTGGGCGCGGATCGGTTGCGGCCACGGAACCTTTAATCCGCCATCCGTCCGCCAGATTGGCGGATTGAAAAAAATCAATCCGCATCCATCCGCCAATCCGGCGGATGTGGATTGAGCGGATTGGCGGTTTGGCGGATGGATGCGAATCGGTTTGGCGGTTTAAAATTTTATAAATTTTCAACATAATTCAACTTGTACACTTCCTCAAAAAAAAAAAAAAAAAAAAAGAAATAAATAAAGAAAGTATTACAGTCAATGACTTAAAAAAGTATTACAATCACTGTATGCCTTATCGAAAGAAAAAAAAAGTTTAAAACTTTAAAATATCACGATTAATGCATGCCTCATCCATATATTACAATCATAGCATGATTCATCTACATAAAGTATTACAATCTGTGGTTCTTAAAATATAATAACAATTCAAACCACTAAAACTATGAACAGAGCAGTAGTAGAGATTGTATGTCTCTGTATTGTTACATCTATATATGTTTTTGAAAACAAAAACCAACCAGCATATATCATAGTTTCTATTTATTATTTTTAGAGTTAGATTTAAAAACAAAAAAATATAGATAAATAATACGTTTATTTTTTTCAATTCAAAAAATATATTCAAGTTGAAAACTTTTTTTCAACAAAATATTTAAACTATTTTTCAATTGAAAACACAAACATAATATTTAAACAAATTAAAAACACAAAGTCTTATAAATTAGGGGTGCTCGTGGTTTGGCGGTTTGGCGGTTCGGTTGCGGCCAAAGAAATCTCAAATCCGCCATCCGTCCGCCAAATTGGCGGATTGGAGAAAATCAATCCGCAACCGTCCGCTCGTCATCACGCATCCGTCCAAAATGCGGCGGATCGGTTCGGTTCGGTCGGTTTTGGCGGATCGGTATATCCGCTGCTCACCCCTACGGCCAACTAACCTCATCTTTAAACATGCATTAATTAATGTTAATTATAACAGTGTCTTGAAAGGAAATGAGGTGGCACAGTAGTGTTTGTTGTGCCATAATTTAAGATGTATTATAAGTTTATTTTTATGATTTAAATCATTTATTTTGTAGGGTTTGTTGATTATTTTATACCTACCAAAAATCATATTAATCGGATATCAATAATTATATGATCGAATTGCATATTTTTTATGCTATTTCTCAAAAGAAAAATTTATTATTTATTTTTTTAGTTGTCGATCATATAGTTATTGATATTTGATTAATATGATTTTTAATAGGTATAAAGTACTCAACAAACCCATTTACAATAAAAAGTCAGCTTTTAACTTTTTATTCATTGTGAGTCATATTATCTCTCACATTTTTTACCCATAAAAAGATAAAATAGACTAAAAAAGTCAAAAAAACTAACCAACTTTCTAAAATACCACCTAATAGTGTGACTATAAAGATTACAATGACAATTCTTTTATGCTGTGTTTGGTTGGGAGATTTGAGGAGGGATTCGGAAAGGAAAATGGAAAAGGTAGGTGAAATGTAAATAAAACATACCTATATTTCATCTAGTTTCACATACTTTTTCCCTTTCTCTTTCCAAATCCCTCCCAAAATTCTCTAACCAAACACAGCGTTAATTAATTATTAATAATAATGTTTATTGGATATGGTCCAAAATTTAGACACACATCAATTTAAGATGAGTTTCAATATATATTAGACGGACTTCCAAACAATTTATATTGCAATGTGATGTTACACGCGTAGACTCTAGAGTTTCTCTTGAACGGATTGGGCCAGTATTGAATACGCTTTTTTTTTGAACGGCGAAGAAGAAGATCTTTATTGATGAAACATATAAAGTATGACAAAAACATCAATAAAGAGGAGCTTGAAGCTAACACAAGCTTCAAGCTCCAATTGGTAAGAAGCCAACATGAAAAGAGAAAAACAGAATAAAACAGAACTGCTATGAAACAGAACAGCTATGAACAAGCCAAAAACAGAATAAAACAAAACTGCTATGAAACAGAACCCGCAACCAAAAAGCAGATCCAAAAATACAGCAGCAGCCAAGATGCAGATCCAAAAATACAGCAGCAGCTCGGAACTGAAATGAACAAAATAGAGTTGATCCAAAAATACAGAACTGATCCAAACTAGCTACCATAAGCAAAACTGATACGGACAGCAGCAGAATTTGCAGAATTACACTATGGACAGAGTAGAGCCACCTGAATGGAACAAAATCTACAGCGAAAAGCAAATCCAAAAATACAGCAGCAGCTCGGAACTGATATGAACAAAATGAACTGATCCAAAAATGCAGCAGAACTTGCAGAATTACACTATGGACAGAGTAGAACCACCTGAATAAAACAGAACCTGCAGAATAACACTACAGCAGCAACAAATCTAACACAACAGGATTACACTATGCAGACACCAAGCCACCAAAGCAACTCAAGTGCGAATGCAGTGCCTGACACCTGAAGCATTGAATAGGAAATCATTGATGGAGAATGGAAAGTGGTTGGAGGAGGACTTTAACTAGATCGCTACCCTGAAGATGATGAGTTCCTGCAACAGCTAGGTGTTAAGATTGGAGGCTTGAAAGAGGCACTCGTTTCTGATCTTCCAAATGGACCAGAGGGTGACCAAAGGAATGGCATGCCAGATTCTCCTCTCCTTTTTCTTGCAGATGAACCCTGCCCACCACTGCAGCAGATCTTCAACAGAGGCAGGAACCACCCAGAGAATACCCCACCATTGTAATAACCCAGTCCAAACTTTCCACACCAAAGGGCAGTGAATCAGAACATGCTGGACAGTTTCCTGCTGCGAATTACAAAAGAGGCATGAGGTGGAAGCCGACCTATCCAATACGCCAATCCGTTGCAAGAAGACAGAAGTTTTAACCTTGTGTTTCCAAGCGAGCCAACCGAAAAATTGTATTTTAGGTGGTAGATAATTGAGCCAAATCAAATCACTAGAAGGAACAGTGTTACCCAAGGCAAGATTAGAATGATTATAAAGAGTGGAAACAAAAGACGTGCTAGGATGAAGTGCTGCCCACACAGCACTGTCATCAATTCCTAGATTCAAGGGAGGAGGAGTAGCTAAGGTGGTAATGAGTCTGTGAAGTTCATCCTTTTCCCATTCGAAGAGGGCTCTTCTGAAGTTAAACACCCAAATGGAAGATGTGGTTGACACAAAGTCCTTGAGAAGTCCTTCCTTACTATTGGTCAGTTGAAAGAGCTTGGGGAATGCATCTTTAAGGCAATGAACCCCACACCATTGATCATACCAAAACTTAATACGACAACTATTCCCCACTTTTAGATAAAGATTACTAATATAGAACAATAGAAGGGACTCATGCTTATCTGCTGCTGCCAATATGCCACCCCAGATATTAGAATGATGAATGCTAGAGCAAAGGTTAGGAATCCAAGACCCTCCTAGAAACTTATATTTACTACATAAGACTCGCTTCCATAATGAATCATGATCTGAGGCAAATCTCCACCACCATTTGAGTAGCAAACACACGTTCACATCCCTAATTCTTTTGATGCCCAATCCTCCTTGCTTTATGCTCTTTGTTACCTCCGACCACTTAACAAGATGAATCCTCCTCTTTAGATCTAGGCCTCCCTAAAGAAATGTAGCTTGAATTTTGTCTAACTCCTTAGCTACGCCTTCAGGTATTTTAAATAGAGACAAGTAAAATACAGGCAAGCTTGACAGCACTGCTTTCACCAGAGTCAACCTCCCAGCATGGGAGAGAAACCTCCTTTTCCACCCAGCAAGCCTCATTTTGACTTTATCTACAATTGGTTTCCACATCCTCTTTCTTTTGGGATTAGCTCCCAGTGGCAATCCAAGATACTTGAGTGGTAAACTATGGGTCTTGCAATTCAACAGATGTGCAAACTCCTCTAGAGTATTGCCAGGGATACCGACCCCACAAATCACACTCTTATGATAGTTGATTTTGAGACCTGACACTACTTCAAAGCACCTGAGGATCCTTTTCAAAGTGAGGACTTCCGAGAACTCCGCTTCACAGAACAGAAGAGAATCATCTGCGAATTGGAGATGAGACAACTGAACTTGATTATTTCCAATGGTGACCCCTTTGAGCAAATTCAACTCCCGAGCTCGGGGGAGGAGAATGTTAAGAGCTTCAATAACCAAATTAAAAAGGAAAGGGGATAGAGGATCTTCTTGCTTGAGGCCTTTTTGAGGATTAAATTCCTTAGTTGGAGAGCCATTTACGAGGATTGAAATTCTAGAAGTAGAAACACATTCCTTGATCCATGAATTCTATTTGGGATCGAACCCAAAGTTTGATAACATTGAGAGAAGAAAATCCCAGTTGACAGAATCAAAGGCATTTTCGAAATCCAGTATAAACAGCAGCCCAGATTTTCTGGATTTAAGCCAACTATCTACAACTTCATTAGCAACCAAAACTCCATCCAAAATGTTCCTACCTCCCAGAAAAGCTGATTGTGAGTCACCAATGATCCCAAGCATAACTTGTTTAAGCCTGGAAGCTAGAACTTTAGAAAGAATTTTGTACACAGAGCCAACAAGGCTTATAGGCCTAAACTCATTTAAGGTGACAACTTTCTCTTTCTTTGGAATTAGTGTGATGAATGTACTATTGAAGCAATTTGGTAGTCTGCCACTGGAGAGAAAATCCTTCATAAAGTTAAGCACCTCCCCCTTAAGCATCTTCCAAAATTTTGAAAAAACAGAAGGTTAAAACCATCCGGCCCAGGAGCTTTGTTTCCATTACAATCAGCTACTGCTGCCCAGACTTCTTCTTCAGAGAACTCTGCCTCGAGCATAAAGAAGTGATCACTAAGCCGAACACTCTTGAAATCACCAACAAGAACTGGCCTGTGCTTCCAAGTCTCGGAGAAATGATTAGAGAAATATGAGCACACTTCATGTTTAACTTGGTTTGGTGCCTCAATGACTACATCTCCCACTGTGATTGAATTAAGGGAATTTCGATTTTGCCTACAGGTAGCCATAACATGGAAAAATCTTGTATTTTTATCACCTTTCATATTCCAATCCTGCCTAGACTTTTGTAGCCATTCCCATTCTAACTTCTTGCTTAACTTCCACATCTCAATCTTTTTCTCTCTTTGATGCTTCAGGTCGTCCTCCATCAAAGGCATAATCTCAGCTTTCAAGTCCAATTGATGAAGTTCATTTTCCAGAAGATGCAGCCTAGAAGAGACATCACCATATTCCTCTTTACTCCATTTTTTTAGAGCCAACTTGAGGGCATGCATCTTACGCTGAAGGATAAATCCAGCAAGACCTGAGAACTGTGACTGACTCCAATTATGTTCCACAAAGGATGCAAAGTTCAAATGCAACATCCACGCATTTAAAAACTTAAATGGTTTAGGCCCCCAATCTCTAGAATCCTCCATAAGTACAATAGGGCAGTGATCAAAGGAGACTCTAGCAAGACCCCATTGTTTGAATTTAAACTTTTCTAGCCATTCAGGATTGAGCAGAAACCTATCAATTCGGCTCCACTTGTGGCCATCAGTTGCATTACACCAAGTGTACTTTCTGCCTAGCAAAGGAAGATCAACTACCTCACATTTGTCAATAAATTTGTTGAAGTCACTCATACCCCTGTCCCTGAGTGAGACACCAACGCTTTCCCCTAAATTTCTAATCTCATTGAAGTCACCGCCAATACACCATGGCTTGGGGAAAAGTGCTTTCAGACTTAGCAAAGATTCCCAAAATTTCCTTCTCTTCATAATGTTAGTAGGGGCATGGATATTGACAATAGTACAATTAAAGGAATTAAGAAGCTTACCAGAAAGAAGAATGAAGTTCCTGCTGCAACAGCACTCAGACAGCTCAAATATGGCTGGATCCCAAATGCAAAGCAGACCACCAGCAAAGCCTTCAGTATCAACATTCATAAACTCAAGCCTATCTCTTGGCCAGAGACTTTTCACCATCGTATTGGTTAGGTTTGATTTTTTTGTTTCTTGGATCAAAGCCATGTCAATCTTCTTATCAAATAACAGCTTTTTGATTTTACTTCTCTTTTCGTGTCTGTCTAGCCCTCTGATATTCCAGCTTAATGCCTTCATATGAGGTATAGATTGACTCTAATAACACCCAGTGATTGAAGATTAATCCACTTTACCCTTTCCTTTTTCCAGCTGCTCCTTGTCCCTTTCCTCCATGCGTACTAGTTCTCTAATCACCTCAGATTCATGGCCCTTGAAATCTAAACCCAGTCTTTGCCCCATTTGCAGAGTGGATTGAGCCTCTTGAACAAGACCACGGTCAGAAGAATGCTGAGAATCTGGACTATGAGTTGAAACAGCTAAGGCTGCGACTGCGGTTCTAGATTTGAAGCTTTTGGCAGGACCCTTGTTTGAGGTTGCACCCGACTGCACTATTCTTCTAGCAAAACCAGAAAACTTACCAGCTAGTAGACAATGTTTGAGACCTTCTCTTTTACTCCATTTTCTCTTACCTTTCTTCAGACGATAGGTGTTAGAACTAGAGTCGATTGGGCTGAGGTTAGCACCAGACTTTGTTTGTGAGGCCTCCCAAGAAGTTGCACAAATAGGCCCAATTGAAGGAACTTTAAGACCAGAACTAGAGGGCCCAAAAGGTTGTGGTCCAAATGCATTACGGCCCAAAGCAATTTCCAGCTGGATGCCAGGCCCAGCAGTGAAAGGTTGGCTAAGGCTTTTCAAAAAGGCTTGGGAAGGATAAGGTACATGCACAGTACTCCCTACTGGCTGAAGCGTATTACATACGGAGGTAGCTTCCATGCCGTTCTGAAAGGCATGATTACACTGCCCCTGATGCTGACTAACCACAGATAATGATGATTCCACCACGCCTACGCCGGTTTCATTTGAAAAGCCCGCGCCATCCTTGGTCTCCTCCACTGCTGATACATGGCTTAGGCTTCCCCCTACAGCTACCTTGTCAGCTTCCATGTTGGATGACAGTGCCACATCGACTGCCTTGTTAGCATCGTCCCGATCCAGACGAAGATCTGCAGGGAGGGGAAGTCCCCCATTGATGTTAGAGCAGACTTCTCTGGTTGTGCCATTAGAATGCAATTCTGCGGAACTACTACGGCCCTCTACTGAACTCAGCTCTTCCAAGACTCGGATAGGATAGATTCTGCCTTTACACTCCAAATTAAGGCTGGTGTTGATAGGATTCATGACATTTGTAACAATCTTACACCGTCCGCAACGGAAGGATTTTGGGGTGCAAACATCCTCATTGAGAAGAACTACCTCTCCCCAAAGTTGCCCCATCTTACGGAAAGTTGCTGGGTTCCACAGGTTGAGGGGCACTCCATAGCAAGTGACCCAAACACACCTTTCCTGTTGAAGATACATTCCGGTTCGCCATTCTGTGATATACTCACACCAGTCAGTGAACCAAGATTTAAGCAAAATAATTTTACTCACCATTTCTTCCTTGGAGTTGAAAGAGATGATAACATCACGCCCTCCTCCCTCCCAAACCAAAATATCCTTCTCCCCTTTATTCATAAGTTCCTTTCTGACCTGCATAGCAGAGTATGGTGTTTTGAGCCTCAAAATTATGCTTTCATAGAGCCATCCATTCCCGGTTTCTTTGACTTTAATAGTTGTCATTGATTGGTAGTTTGATTTAACTCCCTTAATGACCTCTGCAAATGTTCTACCATCGATGCGTTGTTGCCAGATCTGATTTGGTGCTACAGAACTGCCCTTCACAGGTTCAAAAGACCTTGGTGGTAGTAGCTTCTTTCGATGACTAACCACACTGCCTTTACTGTAATCCGCAACTTTCACTGATAAAGACTTGTCATCAACCCACAAACCATTGGCCTTTTGCTTAGCTATACCGGCTGCGATGGAACAATTGTAATGCACGAACCCAAATCTGGTGTTGGTTGCTTTCCTTCTCTTTTGTGGAATGTAAATGTCCTTCACCACGCCAAACGTGTTAAACAGTTCATAAAGCTTTCTGGGTACCATTGATTCAGGCAAGTTGTCCACAAATAGTGTATACAAAGATGTTCTGTGATCTGTAAACCGTGAGTTGGGACGCAGCTGCCTAGCTCTGTGCTTGACCACTGGTATCCAGCCTCCCCTTGCTCCGTTCTCTCTCTCCATCTGAAACCACTTTTATTTTTTGGTTGCTTTTAAATAGTGGGTCCTTGAGGTCCAAGAAACCATCAACCATCTAGAGACTTACTAGTAGTTTCCAGTATTGAATACGCTATCATCATATTTTTTATGAAAGGTATACTGACATCTACATCTATGTCATCACTGGACATATCATCAATAGTTATTAAGGTTTTATTTTTTTTATTTTTTATTTTGGTTTAATTTTTATTGAGTATTTGGACCTCCACAGAATGCACTATCATCATATTTTTACGAAGGTAACCTCTACAACTATGTCATCACTGCAAATATTTTTAGTACATAAATGTACTAGGTCTGGCATTTAAAAATATATTGTATTATGTAACATTTTGTTTATCAGAAAAAAAAAAGAAAAGAAAAAAGAACAATATTTTAGTAAATAAAAAAAATTACAAAATAGAAAAGAAAGCATGAAGAGGCATATCAATTGAAAGAAGCCAAATGGCTTACACCCAAATGCATCAAACATTTATGTTGGTAAAACAGTTTGCAAGAAACAAACCAAAACAAGAATAGTTTGAGAACCAATATAGCATAATGAACTTATTGGAGAACCACAAACATAAATTGCTAGGACAAAAAAAAAAAAAAACGAGAAGAACAAACTCAGTTGGCTTGAGGCGTATCTAAAGACACTTTCTTTAGAACGTAATTTGCCCCCACTTGATTGAGTTTGCTGATAGGTTGTAGGCAAAATCATTCCCAAGATACAACAAGTCTTGAATGAAAAACAACAACCAGCAAAGTTGGGAAATTTCCTAAGAAATCCTAATTGAATAGTTCTATTTTGAGAGAGAGATTGAGAGTTTTGAAGTGCGTAAAAAGTTGTTACCTGTAAGAGTTTATATAGACATAGAAGTTTCTGTTCAAATGGATACAATCATTTCAATAAGTACCTTCTAATTTGGTGTCTATTCAAATAGATACAAATATTCCAATAGGTGCCTTTACATTCAATATGTACATAAATACAAACATACACATCGGTACCTTCTAGTTTGTAACTAACACATCTATTGACAGCTTTAATTTGAACCCTCCATTCATAATTTTTAAATCTAGACCATTGATCTGGCGTTCCAGATTCCAAAAATTATTCCAACTCAAAATAGGCACAAAAGTTATTATACTATGAGACATGTCTCAACAATGCCTCACTTTGATAGTATAATAAAATTAATTAAATAAATAAATCATCTCACATTCAGAATAGAAAAAGTATCATTATTATTACTAACTTAAACCTCCAATTAGTACAAATACATCAAAGTTCTAAAAAGTCATTGGTGTGCTAAGTAGTTAAACCAAGTGCTCCTCAAAGAATTAAACTAGATATACAATACACATAACAAAATTCTATTGTCAAGGATTTCAAACTTTTGCTTTAGCACGTAAATGGCCATGTGCTAACTCCTGGTTTCATGAACCATCTAAAGAGCAAACCCAGACTCTTGTGAAAAGCGACACCACTTCTATGTTCACATAGGTGAAGTTCCAGTTGTGCCTCCATTACTAGGCACTTAAAACGTTATTAAGAATGTAATTCAACCCTCCTTTATGTAATGGACAGCACAGATCCTTTTCATTTCCTGAGGTGAGTGCATATAATCAATCAGTGTTCATCAGACCACTTATCAACAACTTGTTTTTACCCATTAAACCTTGACTAGAGGTTTTCTAGTGTTGGGTTAGGTTACTATCATTGGTGATCATTAGAAAAGGTTTTAGCCCTATCTCAACTGTGGTCCCCTTCACCAACTCTCTAGAAAGACCTTTTGTAAAGGAGTCGGCCAAATTCTTACTTGACTTTACATATTGAATTGTGATAACTCCATCATGTATCAATTGTAGTACAAAGTCATGTCTTAGACTTATGTGTCTAGACTTACCATTGTAAGTGCTACTATAAGCTCATGACAAGGTAGCTTCACTATCGCAATGAATAGAAATTGAAGGCATTAGATTAGGCCATAACTTGATATCCAAAAGCAAGTTTCTAATTCAATCAACCTCTTTTCCTGTTGCTGCTAATGCTATGAATTTAGATTTCATAGTCGAATGGGATATACAAATTTGTTTTTTAGATGACCATGAAATAGCCCCCCCACCAAGGAGATATACCCATCCAGAAGTAGACTTATTATCTCTTTGACTAGTAATCCAACTAGTATCAGTGTATCCCTCTAATCCAGCCGGAAATTTATTATAAAATAGCCCAAAGCCCATGGTCTTTCAAAGATAACCAAAGATTCTATCAACTGCTTTCCAATCTTCACTACTTGGATTACTTGTGAAGCGATTCATTTTGCATACAACAAAAGCTATTTCTAGTCTAGTATAATGCATAAGATATATCAAGCTTCCAATAGCACTAGCATTCTCAAGCTGTCCAATTGCTCTACCAAGATTCTCAATTAATTTAGCACTTGAGTCAAACGGCGTACTAAATTCTTTAAAACCAAGATGCTTAAATTTTGAGATCATTTTGTCAATATAATGCTCTTGACATAAGGCATGACCCCCACTATGCCTTTTTACTTTAATTCCAAAAATAGTGTTAACTTCTCATAGATCTTTCATTTTGAAAATAGAAGATAGACACTTCTTGGTTTCAAGTATCCCTAACATGTTTGTCTCTATGATGAACATATCATCAACATACAAACATTATTGTGGATAAAGCCATCAGATAAAGTGCATGGATCAAATTTATGATGCCATTGTTTGGGTGCTTGTTTTAAATCATACAAAAATTTATTCATTTTACATACTTTCCTTTCATTTCCAAGTAGAGCAAATCTTTCTGGTTGATCCATATACACTTCTTCATCTAAATCACCATTTAAAAACGCAATTTTGACATTCGTTTGATGGAAGTGTAGATGATATATAGATGCTAATGCCATGAGAATTCTTATGGAAGTAATTCTAACAACAAGGGCATATGTATCAAAATAGTCTACACCTTATTTTTGCCAAAAACTTTAGCTACCTGTCTTGCTTTGAAAGCATGTACTGAATTATTAGTATTGTACTTTTTTCTAAAAATCCATTTGCAGCCAATAGATTTAGAACCCAAAGGTAAATCAACCAATGTTCGAGTCAATGGAGACACGATAATGTGATCAATCCAGGGATTACTATTTGCAAAGACAATCTAACTAGGCCATCTTTTTATTTTAATTAATTAATTATTTGTTTCTTTTTTTTTTAGTATCATTATTTTTATTTTTATTTTTATTTTTGGAAGAAAAAGTGAATATAGATTATTAGGGCTTCTATGGTGATCACTTGGGTTTTAGCATTGAAAAACAATTTGTAAATTGTTGCTTATTCAATTGTTTGGATTTGTAAAAATAGAAAAGTGAAAACAAATTGAAAATCCAAACACAACTTAGTAGGCAACATATGGGGATTGTTGTTAATAACTTGTGATAGAATCTATTTTTTTGTTTAATTCTTTCAAAACTTCTGCATTAAAGCTTGAAGCTGAGTATGAATTTAGAATAACTAAATTATGTGATCATCTAAAAGTGTATTAATTTTGAAAAATAGATTAAAAAGATATTGAGGTTGTATGGCTCAACTTTAAATTGTTTCATATTCAATTGAATACGTAAACTGTTTCAAATTTGGAGAAGCTACACATTATTTTGATTATCACTCACATTTATTATTTGATTTTGTTCAAACTTTCTTCTAGGGTTTAGAGTTTCAAAATAATAAAAAACAATGATGCTGATGACAATAGTGAGTTATGGTAGAGTGGATTGGAGTTTTAGAGTGAAGAAGAAGAAGAAGAGAAAATAACTTTGATCTCTTGGCGAAGAAGATGCAGAGATTTGAATAAGAATAATTGATTAGAGTGAGAGGGTAATTTATAAATAAATTGGGCCGAGCTAAGAAAGAGGCTTCTTTGGAAGTTGGGCCGCATATCGGACTGAGATAGGAGCTACTGTAGCTCGGTCTAAAAACCAACTAGCTTAGGCCAGGTGAAGTTCGAACCGAGCTATGGGCCGAGGTGTTTGGGCTTCACAAGTTGGACCTCGCCCTTGTTAGCTCGGTCAGAGATTGCTGCAGTTAGCTTGGTCCAAACAGACAAAACCGAGGTAACATCAATGACGAGGGCCGAGCTATGTGTAGCTCGGCAGGGTGGCATTCATTAGATCGGCTTCTAATCAAACAGTCCGAATGGCAGGGGATCGAGATAAGTCAGTTCGGTCATGAATGTATAAACCGAGGTAAAGGGTTCAGCCATCTCACTTGGCTTGCAGTGATGAGACTCCTAGTAGGACTCTGCTAAGGAGAGTTAGAGTCCTACTAGGATTGTGCAAACCATCTCACCTGGTTGGTAGTGAGTAGGAGTGTGACTCTTAGGAGGACTCTGCTAAGGAGAGTAGAGTCCTACTAGGATTGTGCTAAACCATCTCACTTGGTTGGTAGTGAGTAAGGTGTGTGATTCCTAGGAGGACTTTTATAGGGAGAGTTGGAATCCTACTAGGAATGTGCCAAGTAGAGTCTATAAAAGCTCATGACCAGACCTTTGTACAGGTATCCCAATTCTTACTCTAGAATGCACAAAGCTTATTGTCTATTGTCTAGTTGCTGACTTAGGCATCTGAGGGGTTTTTGGCAGAAACCCGTCGGTTAGCTCACGTTTGTGTTTTCGGGTGGCAAAGCAACATTGTTTGGAGGAGTGCAAACTTGATCAACAGGATCATACGAGAAGAATTATTTCGTGCTCGTACAATTGGCGTCGTCTGTGGGAATTCCACAAAGAACAAAACCTCTTGATCAAGCTTTCCTCTCTAGTTGGAAGTAAGGGCGCACAATGAAGACTTGCCGCAATCTGCTATAGATGGGCAAACCACGGAAGGGGGTGGGAGGCGTGAAGGTTTACCTTCTATCCCACCCATGGCGGAATTAGATCCCTAGCAAAGGAATCCGCGGAGAGAAGTGAGAGAAAGACGGGGCTCAAGTCCACACTGCTCTCAAAGCCCTGATAGACAGAGGCGGAAGATAGATCCTCAGGTTCTCGAAGATCGCGTAAGGGAAGAAAAAAGAAGTCGGAGACAGAGAAGGAGGATTCAAAGCAGAGAAATTCGAAGAAAAAGAAGAGCGGTGAAGAAGAAAGACGAGTTAAAAGACGGACTTCTCAGGATGATGATGATGGTTCTGAGTCGGAGGAAGAACAATTGCGTGACCAAAGAGCGGGATACAGCAGCAACAAGGAAGCTAGCTGAGCCAAAATCAACACAGAGGGAGGAAGAATAAGCTGTTCAGAGATCTAATGCTTTGGAGGAAGATGGCATTGGAGCTATAAGGAAAGTTTCAAGGCAAGAGTATTTGAAGAAACTGGAGGAGCTCAAAGATGATATAGAAGCCGAGCCGTATCTATTTGATGGTGTAAAATTGACTGAAGCAGAATATCATGAACTGAGTTGAGGGATTCAATGACAATGACGCCACCCCTTACTATGGAAGCCCTAATGGAGAGAGTGCACCAACACATCCGGGTAGAGGAAGATGGGGCACGCACCAAGGAAGAGTCCGACGCAACAGTGATACCAAACAAAAAGTTTTTGGCCAGAGTTAACACGGTTGACAAGTAGGATTGATCGCGCAAAAGTCTTTGCCCGACTAGGGGGCAATTGGGAAGGTTGGCAGGATTGGCCAACTCTTTCTAGCAAGTCTTTGCCCGACTGGGGGGCAATCAAGAAGCTTGGCAGGATTAGCCAGCATTTAGCTCTTCTTTAGCCGAGATAAGGATCCGCGCTGAAGAAAGTTGGCAGGAATAACCAACATTGAGCTCTCTCCTAAGCCAAGATAAAGATCTAGGCTGCAGGATGTTTGGCAGGAATAACCAACTTTGAGCTCTCTTCAGCCAAGATTAGGATCTAGGCTGAAGAGGTTGGTTGGAAAAACCAACACTTTTCCTAAGCCGAAGATAAGGATCTAGGCTGCAGGACGTTTGGCCGGAATAACCAAACACTTTACTCTAAGTTAGCAGGAATAACCAACTTTGAGCTCTCTTCAGCCAAGATCAGGATCTAGGCTGAAGAGGTTGGCTGGAAAAACCAACACTTACTCCTCCTAAGCTGAGATAAGGATCTAGGCTGCAGGACGTTGGCAGGTATGACCAACATTTAGCTCTTTTCAGCCGAGATAAGGATCTAGGCTGAAGAAGGTTGGCAGGAATAACCAACATTTAGCTCTCCTAAGCCGAGATAAGGATCTAGGCTGTAGGAAGTTGGCAGGTATGACCAACAAAACTTTTGCACTCTTTGGCCGAGATAACAGTTACCTCGACCAAAGTAGGTTGGCAGGTTTGACCAACAAAGTTTTTTGGATTCTTCAACCGAGATGCGTACCTCGGCCAAAGCAAGCTGGCAGGTTTGACCGACATATTTTTGAATGCTTGGACCGAGATGATTATCTCGGCCAAAGAAGGTTGGCAGGGTTAGTGTTAACCGAGTTGAGTCTGCTTGGCGAGACACAGAAAGAACGATTCGCCATATAATTGCGAACTCAAAGGACATAAATGTTGAAGGCAAAAAGGTGGGGCAGTTCAAATTTTTTGGAAGGACATGTTGAGCAACTAACAAGGCTTTTTGGGGCCGAACGAGTTATAAAACCGAACAACTTTTTAGCTCGGCAGAGTGGGGTGTTCTTAGCTCGGCTGGAGGAAAAATAATCCAAATCATACTACGCAGATGGAATTAAGAGGCAATTGAGAGGGTAATTTGTGAGCAAATTGGGCTGAGTTAGGACGAGTCTTCTTTGGAAGTTGGGCTGTGCAATGGGCCAAGGAGATATTTTGTATTTCGGCTTTGGGTCGAGGTAGGTACCAGGACGGTTGGATGTGTTGCTGGGATTGAGACCTATTTACCTTCTAACCGGGATGATGGCAGGGCGATGGGCCGAGCTAGGTGTAGCTCGGTGGGATACCACCCTGTAGCATGGTCATCACGGCTCGCCCATGTTGAGCACGGAGCCGAGGTAACATCAATGGCAAGGGCCGAGCTGTGTATAGCTCGGCAAGGTGGCATTCAATAGATCGGCTTTCGATCACATGGTCCGAATGGCAGGGGATCGAGATAAGGCAGTTCGGTCAGAAATGTATAACCGAGGTAAAGGGCTCAGCCATCTCACTTGGCTTGTAGTGATGAGACTCCTAAGAGGGCTCTGCTAAGGAGAGTTAGAGTCCTACCGGGATTGTGCAAACCATCTCACTTGGTTGGTAGTGAATAGGAGTGTGACTCCTAGGAGGACTCTGCTAAGGAGAGTAGAGTCCTATTAGGATTGTGCAAAACCGTCTCACTTGGTTGGTAGTGAGTAGGGTGTGTGATTCCTAGGAGGACTCTCATAGGAAGAGTTGGAATCCTACTAGGATTGTGCCAAGTAGACTTTATAAAAGCTCATGACCAGACCTTTGTACAGGTATCCCAATTCTTACTCTAGAATACACAAAGCTTTTGTGTCTATTGTCTAGTTGCTGACTTAGGCATCGGAAGGGTTTCCAGCACATACCTGCTGGTTAGCTCACGTTTGTGTTTTCAGGTGGCAAAACGACGACGTTTGGAGGAGTGCGAACTTGATCAACAAGATTATACGAGAAGATTATTTCGTGCTCGTACATGTACCATGAGAAAAAAATATTTTATTTTAGGGTTTAATAGATATTGTCCTTATTAGTAAATTCACATTAGAGTATAATATGAATTAAAATTTATGAATTTGAATTGGACGTACTGAGATATTTTTGGGGCTCAAATAGAATGCCCCAAATGAAATAGATTGTACATTCTACTTGCTTCTTGTCAAAGTTGATTTTTTTTTTTTTTTTTTTTTTTTTGGACTTATGTGCAGGTCTTAATAGATAGATTTATTATCAAATTGGTTCTCCAATAATTAATGATATTTTTTATCAAACACTATTAAAAAAAGTCAGTAATTGTTAATTTTCAATGATAATTTAAAAATTTTATCATAAAAAATGTCACTAATTATAAGTTTTAATTGCAGTTTACAAAAATCGCCATAAAAAAATCAATAATTTTCAACTTTCGAAGACAATTTAAAAAATGCGTCATAGAAAAATGTCACTCATTGTAAACAATTTATTAAAATTGAGACAAAAAAGTTTTAATTTTTAGCGACGATTTAACCAGAATTTATTTTCAATAGGACTTTATGATAATTAAATCAAACTATTAGAACATATTAATAGTTTACCCTTTTTTTTCTTTTTTTCTTTTTTTTTTCAGGAATGATATTTTTTACTCATTATTTGGACTTTCTACCTGCTGTGGGCAAGACAGTAGAAACCTTGGGCTTTACTGGAATAATTTCCAAAATGGGTCATTTGGGCCAATTTAATTAGACAAACTATATGGGCTGGACCCATGACCAATCTTAGCCATCATGAAACCCATAACCAGTTTCAGCCACCAACACTTCACAAAATTGTAATGCGAAAAAAAAAAACAAAACAAAACAAACAAAATCACAAAAATGTGTATCAAAAAACCAATGTGGCTCAAATTTATTTTAGATGTGGGAATCACGCTAATGAATGGCATATTAATATTTCTATGCACTTTTATGTGTACACAGCATTAAATTACAAACAACTTATTATTATTATTATTATTATTATTATTATTATTATTTGAAATACAGTTTATATATTTAGTATATTTAGCATATTCAGAAGGATGTGGATAGAATCGCTATAGAGACTAATAAATCCTTAACCATTTCGTCATTTCATAATAATGTGGAAAGATATGGAATGTTGAAATAATGTTGATCTCATAAACTTCAATAGCTTGCAATGTATAGTTGGTATATAATTTATATGGGTTGGTCTATGTGGGTGTTGATTTTTGACCATACAATCAAACAGGGAACTCAGCTAGAGAGCACTGGCAGAATAGATTAAGCCCAACGACTTACACAAGAAGATGAGAATCCGGCGGTAGTTTATCCACCCAGAGGCCCTTTGATAATCAAGTCAGTAATTAATATCTCTCAAAGATAGCAAATTGTGCTTAAACTCACAAGAAATAACTTACCCTAGACCCACGAGAGTGCCCTGCTTTTATAACCAGCAATGACCTGATCCCTTTAGAAGCCTCACTTCAATAGACTTAGGCTCAGTGCTCATCTTAGACCCTCAACTAGATAGGGATAAACTCTCCTTGAGCCTTATCCTTGTCTAGAGTGAGATCCTTCCCTATTCTAGGACTCTTATCCCTTATCTGCTTATCTCGGATTCCAGTATCTCTACAGACAACCTCGGCCTAGCCAAGATCATTTCGGCGCATAACCAAGCCACGTGGCATCTTGGCTAATACTTCGACGTCACCTTAGCCCCGTGTTGTCATTCAAAAAATACGTTCCCACAACTGCTCCATAAGTTCTATTACCTCGGCAACCTGAGGTAATCGAACCTAAATTGTTTGTCCATATAGCATGTCGGCTAACAACCCATTCATCTCTTCGACAGAGATTATGACTTGTCGGCTTCAAGTAACCAAGACTTTGCTACCCATTCTACCAAGGATCAAGAACCAAGAACCAAGAATCAAGTTCTTCAAGTCTCTCACCCGAGATTGTTCCTCTAGCCGAGGTTATGGTCTCACTAATTCAAGAATTTCAAGAGTTCTAACTGTGCATGAGCTGTCACGCACAGTCACTTTGGCCGTTTCCTCTACGTGTCCCTCCCTCATTGGTTCGCACCTGGCATGCACCATAAAGTCACGTCGATTCGGTGCACGCCGCCTGACAGACACGTCGCCCAAGGCACTATCAATACATTTTTGCCGCTTTTTCGTGTTTTTGACAAAACTCCTTCTCTTTCTCCATCTTCTCACTTTTCATTCTTGCATTTCCCTCTCTTGTGCTCAAATTTTCGCTCTCTGGATTCCGTCATTTTCATACCTTCGAAGCTCTGCACTTGCTCTAATTACCTCCTCCAGCGATCTTTTCATCATTTGTTTCTGACCATTTACGTCGTTTGATTCCGGTGATCTTCATCCCAGCGTTTGTTTCTTCGATAAGTCACTAATTTTTTCTTTCTTTCTAGTTAGTCTTCTACGGTTTTGCATATATTTCTTCTCTGAACTCGCCGTATGCTCTTTTTACTGCATTCGTTGTCATTGAATCTTGTATTCACAGCTGAATCAATTTCTTGAATTTGCTTTGAATTTTGAAGTTTATCACTATGTCTCTCAATTGTCAATTGCGTTTGTTTGTGATTTGTGCACATTGTCTTCACACACTCACTCAGTGTCTGGTGGATTTGTAATTCCTTGGATCTCTATTCATATTACTAATCACGTCCTTGGCATATTGTATTGGTTATATTCAAATGTCTGGCACTAATCTTGCCATATCTGTGTTTCTTTCTCCTTCATGTGATTTTTGAGTTTTGCCTCTGATTCTTTCTTGGTGCTTTTTTTGTTTTCTTTGTCTGTTTTTTAGTTCTTGGCCTTTGATTCTCGTTTCTGTAGATTTAGGTTTGGGATTTGCTAGATATCACATTCTTAGGAAAATTGAAACAAATTCCCCTTCGATCTTCAAAACCCTTGCCCCAGTGCCTGTTTAGGGTTTAGCCGAGGTCTTCAAACCTATACCAATCACTCTTTTCTGAAATCTTGTACCAACCTCATTAAATCGACATCATGGGTATGTTTAGGTGGAGGGTAGACACCTGACCAAACTAGAGTACTTTCGACAAGAGTTCTCCATCCCAGTCGACGTTCAACTCAGGTTGGCCGGGGAGGAGGATTCTATCATGCCTGATAGAGATTCCATGCCTTTCTAGTAGCTGCCTTCATAGAGTGTGGACTCAGGCTTCTCTTAGACATCCTTTTTAGGGAAGTCCTCTACTACTACAAACTCAACCCCATGCAGCTAGCCATCAATTCCTATAGGGTTATCAACGATATAATCTCCCTAGCACACCGACAAAAGGCTAGGATTGCACTAGTCGACATCCAATTCTGTTACACAATGTGTGGCCTTAAGTCTAAAAAAGGCTACATATATTACCTCAAGCCTAGATTCACCGCTTACAAATTCATAGCCAACCTTCTAGACTCCAACAAGAGTGCTGGAGATGATTACTTGATCATCTCGGGCAACTGGGAGTTTGCGCCTGATGATGATCTTCATCTCTTTCCTCTGCGCCGAGCAGTTTTTAAAAAGGGTGATGGTAAGAGCTGAGATATCTCATAATTTACCTTTACTAAGACTTGCTAGTTCATCTATCTATACAAATGTCTTCTTTTTGTTTCTCTTTTGCAGCTCTTCTCCAGCCATCAAAGGATTTCCGCCAAACTTTCATCCCCAGCCCTGATCTGAAAAGGCTTCTAGGTTTAGATATTGATAAGCGCAAAGCCCCTTTGCTACTTGATTATATCCCGACCTACAAGTCCGTTTTGCCCGCCGTTTCCTGTCGAAGTAAGACTCTCCCATCAGCAACCACTCCACCACTTGCTTTATCGCTAGGGCCAAACCAGGCCTTTTCTTCAGATCCAGTTACCATCCACCTTTGCCCCCTCAACTTATCCCAACATCCCAGCGCCAACGCCAACGCCGACGCCGACGCCGACACCGTGCCCCAGCAAACACACCAGCCAGTAGAACTCGGAGTCGCAGACGCTAAGAATCTGAGGCATCTGCTTACGACCTTGCCAATCCTCTCATTGCTTTACCTACCATTCACTGTAGCACCAGAGTTACTGTTGCTGCCACTTCCGACGACATGGGCCGCAACAAAGCCGTTGTTGAAGACTTGCTGGCCGACTTGCCAGGAGTTGTTACAATTCAATCATCCTCTTCATCTTAATCCCAACCCAAACCAAAACCAAAAATGGTGAAGAAGGCTAAGACAAAAGCCTTTGTCACCCAAATTGACACTGAAGACACTGTATCGATCTCAAGATTGGCCGAGGTCGAGAAGAGCGCCTTCACTGCCAAAAAAGGCCTCCCGAGGCCGAGCCATTCAACATCGCACAATCGAAGAAGCCAAGGTCTGAGGACGCATCTGGCCCAGGCTTTTTCAAAGCCGATGAGCCCTAGGCTCCACTGATTTCGATCGGCGACCGTTCGATGACAGTTGGCGACAGTGCCATCGACAGTATTGAGGTCGACGCCGTTCTCTCCATTGTTGTTCTTCTGCCTACCGATCTGAATCACATGGCCGAGATTACTGAGTATGAAAACTTTACCTTGATGATGCAGTCTATTCTTGTAAATCCTCAACACTTATACTCTTTGGTTCTTTACTTTAAGTCCCCATACTTAGAAATTTTACTAACTTGCTCGTTTCTCCATTTTTAGGCCATCCAACATGCTCACTCCTTCACAACGAAAGCCGAGGAGATGAAGGAGTTGATAAAGAAAACCCATGATGTTGCTGGCTTTCTTGCCTCCCTGAATAATGCCAAGGCCAAGATAAAGGTTCTACTAGACCAGGCCAAAGCAGCCAAGCGTGCACAAGACCAAGCCGAGGAGAGGGCTGATACGACTGAGGTTGTAGCCGAAGTACTCCAGTGTGAGATTAAGGACGCCGAGGCCAAAACCGTGGAAGTCAAGGCTGAACTCCAGGAGGCCCTGGCTACCAAAGAGGCCGAGATCAAGGCGGCTGACGAGAAAACGTTTTCAGAGGGTCAGGCCGCTGTCTGAGATGCATACAAGGCCCAAGTCAACAAAGCTTGCAACCGAGGCTCTTATCTTGACTGGACAGCTACTCTAAACAAACTCTCAATCTCAATGGATTCCCCCCTTAGAGACATAAACTAGCTTCAAGTGTCTTTCCTTCCTTCTCCAAAAGACTCCAAAGACGAAGTCGATGACAAGGACACCGAGGCTGATGATGCTGATGAAGAGGAGGTTGCTACTGGGGCCAAGTCCCCCACTTTGAATGAGCAAGTCCTAGACTTGACTCAAGATGAGGAGAACGAGGTCTCCAAGAGTGTCTCTTCCCAAGAAGACCATTTCTGAAGCCGAGATCCAGATCGCCGAGAAGAGTCTTGACCAGACCCTTTCTTGAGATCGATGTTGAGATCGAGGATGAGAAAACTGCTGAGAAGCTTTCCCAACTGTCTGCCGAGGCCGAAACATCGTCAATCGCTGAAGCAAAACAGTCTATTTAGAATTTTTTCTTACTTGTACTTTTCTGCTCTGAACAATGTAATCATTTTGTTAGTTTTGAACAATGTTGGTTTTCTTTTGGCTGATGTGCCTTCTGCCATTGCGATTTGAACAAGTCTTTTGTTTGCCATGCCTTTTTTTCTTCTAAACACTGAATGGATGCTTGTCTCCTTAAGCTTTATCTGTCTTTACTGTCTTTGTATGCTTTCATACAGAATATTTTTGCAGTCCTTCCAAGTTCACCTTAACTGTGTAAGGTTAGAACACATCTAACATGTATTATCTCGGATACACTTTATCTCGGGTGTGCCCTTAGTTGGTCACCTCAGACCAACTTGCCTCGGAGTCCACTGTTTGCTATGATCTCGGCAGATTGGTACTTCATAAAAATTCTTTGTATTTTGCAACAAGTGTTACTTCTTTTACTTGTGCTTGTTATCCTTAATCAATACTTCATTCTTTTAATCCTTCCAAGTTTTGACAAACTGTTTGGTTATCTCGGATAACAAATACCTTGGGTATTCCTTGATCTGGTTACCTTGGCTGACTCCAACTTGTAAATTATTGTCAAAAATTTCAACAAATGTCAAGCATATGCCACATTCCTGCTTCCTATCCCCCTAATGTGAACCTAAGTACCACTTATGTTCACATTCCGCAGGCAAACCCAAATCTGGCCGGGGTCTGATTCAAACAAAGATTAGCTGAGGTTTTTTACCTCGGTTCCTTTGTTAATCTAACTAGATCACACATAGTTCAACTCTATCATATGGAAAATATAATTCAACACTATCATATGATAAATCTAAGTTATTCGTCATATTTCAATCGAAAATATCGCCAACTTAGTTCAACTCTATCGTATGGCAAGTATAATTCAAATCTACCATATGATAAGTCTAAGTTATTCGTCATGTTTCAATCAGAAACATTGCCAACTTAGTTCAACTATATCGTATGACAAGTATAATTCAACTCTACCATATGATAAGTCTAAGTTATTCATCATGTTTCAATTGGAAATGTCACTAACTTAGTTTAACTCTATCGTATGGCAAGTATAATTCAACTCTACCATATGATAAGTCTAAGTTATTCGTCATGTTTCAATCAGAAACATTGTCACAAGACTATTCAGTCCTATCGCACAAATTTCAATAATTTATTTATAAAATCAAAATCGAACTAGTATTTTATTAAAACTTTGGCTAAATAAAATCATCACAAAAATCTCAAAAAATTAATGAAAGAAAAACTTCAGATTGCAAGTGTTCTAGGGTCATGGCAACTCTTTGCCATCAGTGTCTTGAAGCCGATATGCCCCATTGCTGGCAACTGAGATGATTCTATAAGGCCCCTCTTAGTTTGGGCTAAGTTTGCTTTCCCTGGGGTCCTTCTTATTGCCGACGACTTTTCTAAGGACAAGGTCCCCAACCTTGAACTCCCTTGGGTTGACCTTTTTATTATAAGCCCTAGCAAGTTGTTGCTGGTATGCCCCTAGCTGAATTGATGTTCTCTCCCTCATTTCCTCCAACATATCCAGATCTCGGGCTAGGAATGCCTCGTTGGTTCCATTCTCCACTCCCTGGGTTTTGATTCTAAGGATGCCAACTTCCAATGGGATAACTGCTTCTATGCCATATGTCATGGCAAAAGGAGACTCCCCTATTGATCTTCTCGACGTAGTCCGATATGCCTATAGCACGTTGGGCAATTCTTCCACTCATTTTCTCTTTGTTGCTTTCAACCTCCTCTTGATCCCATCCAAGATGGTCTTATTAGATGCTTCTTCCTGTCCATTACTCTGAGGAAAACTAGGAGGTGAGTAATAGTTTTTAATTTTGTATTCTGCACAAAAGCTCTTAATCAACTTATTGTCAAACTGAGTGTCATTGTTTGCTATAATGGCCCTTGGGATCCCGAATCTAGTTATTATGTTCTTCCAGATGAAGTTCTTCACATCGATATTTCGAATATTTGCAAGGGGTTCGGCCTCTACCCATTTTGTAAAGTAGTCTGTGGCTACTAGCAAGAACTTTCTTTGTCCAGTTGCTTGTGGCAGTGGTCCCACTAGATCCATGCCTCACTGGGTGAACGACCAAGGATTGGACACTAGGTTCAGATCTGCTACTGGTTGATGTATCAAAAGTACAAACCTTTGACACTTTTCACACTTCCTAACATAGGCTTTAGCATCCTTCTGTATGTAGGGCCACCAGTATCCCTGAGTTATGGCCCTATGAGCAAGTGACCTGCCCCCAGCATAGCTTCCGCAAACTCCTTCATGGATCTCATACAAAAAGTCCTCTACTTGAGAGGGGTGCACACACCTCAAAAGGGGCCTAGTGAAAGACCTTCTGTAGAGATAGCCTTCTGCCGACAAGTAAAACCTGGCCGACTTCAATTTGGTCTTGTGCACTTCTCTCTTGTCCGTAGGCAGCCTGCCATCTTTGAGAAACATCACTATGGCATCCATCCAGCTTGGATCCATCTCCACACACATTGCCCCATATTCTATTATTAGAGGTTCCATACTTGGTCCCATGAAATAATCAACCATGATTGTCCTTAGCTCTCCTGACTTTATTGTGCTAGCCAGGTTAGCCAAGGCGTCAGCATGGCTATTTTCATCTCAGCTAACTTGTTGTAACCGGCAATCCTGGAACAGTGCCAGCAACCTGACAACCTCTCTGACATGGGTTATCATCTTCTCATCTCAGGCTATATACTCGCCTGTTGCTTGATTCACAATAAGTTGAGAGTCATAAAAGACTACCACCTCATCGGCTTTTATTGCTGTTACTAGCTTCAGTCCAGCAATTAGTGCCTTATACTCTACTTCGTTGTTAGAGGCCTTAAATCCTAGACAAATTGCCTACTTTATCATTCGTCCCTCTGGTGATACCAAAACCACTCATGTCCCCGTTCCTTGACGGTTTGAACTTCTATCAACAAACAGGCGGAAGGAGTCGCCGACGTAGATGTCATAGTGTTTTGGTTTCTCTTCCTTCTTTTACACTCCTGGTGTGGGGTTCTTAGGCCTCAGTTAGGTTTCTTCTGGTTCGCTTGGACAACTTAAGTAGTGGTTTACTGGAGCCCGACGTGGGATGGTACCAGGGGTAAACTCAGCCACAAAGTCGGTTAGAACCTGGCCCTTAATTGCTGTTCTAGGCCTGAATTCCAAGTCATATTGGCCCAACACCACTGCCCATTTGGCTATTCTGTCTGTCAGATCTCCATGCTGTAATAGGGACTTCAGGGGATGTTCAGTCAGTACCACAATCTTGTGGGCTTAGAAGTAGTGATTCAATTTTTTGGAAGCCATCACCAGGGCTAATGTCAGTTTCTCTAGGGGTAGGTACCTGGTTTCTGTATTTGCTAGAGTTTTACTCACATAGTATACCACCTTTTGTTCTCCCTAATTTTCTAGGATTACTACCGTGCTTATTGCGTGTTCTGAAACTGCCAAGTATAGGAACAATTCTTTTCCAGGTATTGGATTTGACAAAACTGGAGCTGTTGTCAAGTACTTTTTCAAGTCGGCCAAGGCGACTTCGCACTCCTCTGTCCACAAAAAATCTATGGCCTTCTTTAACAAACTAAAAAATGGTTTACACTTATCTGAACTTCGGCTAATAAACATGTTCAGGGCTGCTGCCTTGCTGACCAAAATCTGGACTTGTTTGGCTGACGTCGGGCTCTTTAAGTTAATGATGGCTTTGATTTGATCTGGGTTTGCCTCAATATCCCTTTTGGTGACCAAGTATCCTAGGAACTTACCAAACCTGACTCGTAATGTACATTTTGAAGCATTGAGTCAGAGCCGACATACTCTTAGGATGTCAAAAATTGCCTTTAAATAGGCTAGATGGCTCCCAGGTTCCTTGGTCTTTGCGACCATGTCATCAATGTAGACTTCTACTGTCTTTCCAATTAGATGTTTAAACATTTTGGTCACTAACCGCTGGTAGGTTGCTCTTGTATTCTTCAATTCGAAAGGCATCACTCTATAACAATAGAGTCCTTTTGAGGTGATGAATGTCGTCTTCTCTTCATCTGGGGCATACATTGCTATCTGGTGGTAGTCTCTATATACATCCAGGAAACTCATCCGTTTATGCCTTGAAGTGGCATCTACTAACTGATCAATCTTAGGCAGTGGGAAATTGTCTTTGGGGCAAGCCTTATTTAGGCTGGTGAAGTCCACACAGACCCTCCACTTGCCGTTCTTCTTTTTCACTACCACTGTGTTGGATAGCCAGGTCAGATAGTGTACTTCTCGGATGGCCTGGGCTTCCAGCAGCTTGTCTACTTCCTCTTTAACTGCTTCTATATGTAGTAATGTCAGTCTCCTTGCCCCCTGGATGACAGGTTTAGCCTACCTGTCTACATTGAATCTATGGCAAGTGACCTTGGGGTCAATGCCAGGTATCTTATTTGGCGTCCAGGCAAATACTTCTATATTTGCTCGGAAGAAAGCCTCCAACTCCCTTTCCTCCTCCTCAGCTAAGCCTGAGCCAAGAAGGAAGAAGCGTTCTTCATCATCTTCTTTTACTAGAATCTTCTTCAAAGCTTCCTCACTCTTGTCGGCTGGTTTTTTGCCGACATCATCTAGAACCTCCATGTCCTCGTTTTCAATTTCTACTGTCTCTATCTCTCGCACGTTACAGGTGAACTTCATTGCTGCCATGGAGCAATTTTTTGCTTGCACCTTGTAGATACTCCATCTTTGACCGTCCGCAAGACTTGGACGCTTTATCCTGTGCACTCGATGATGAAGTTGTGTTGATTGTGATTCAAGTTCTCAATGAAGGAACATAGGCTCGCGCTCCAAAACCAATTCCTAAACCTTTCATATTCATACTGTTTTTATCCCAAAAATTCATTTTTGAACATTGTGCCACCCTACATTGAGTTAAAAAAGTGGAACAAAGGAACACATTGAGAGCTGGCCAGCTCTCGATAGTGAGAAATACTGTTCTGGGCGGGAATGGGCCAGCTGTCCATTTTTGAAGATATTTATGACCTATTTTGCTCAAATTCTATAAATACGAGCATATATCTCAGTGTTAAAGGTTGAAAAAATTTCAAAGAGGCTAAATAACCCTTGAGAGCTCTTTCTTCTTGTGCAAGCTACCTTTGAGATATTTGATCATCCTTATACTATATCCATACACCATAGCCAACCTTAGAGTAGGAACTTAGAACCTTGTTTGAGCTTTGTAAGTCACAATTGAAGTTTGAGAGTGTGCTTGGACCAAGTTTGGTTCACAAACAAGAGCTTACCTTTTTCAAGAGGTATAAGCTTACCACATTTGCATTATTTTCATCTCTGTCTTTCTTTGGCTATTTCTTGTGTTTTTGTATTGTTTTGATCCTATTTCAAGTGTTGGAGCTTGGGTTTGAATAGCTACCAAAGGGTAAAGAGGGTTAACACCCTCTCTTGCTCTCTACTTCACAGTTCAAGCCCTTGTTTTTACACTCTTTTCTTTGCCTTTTAAACTGATTTTCAGAGTTTAAAAAAGGGCTAACAAGCATAGTTTGAGGTTTCAAACATGGAGAGGTTAGCCACCTCTCCTTACTTTGTTCACTAGCTTTGTATTGCCTTGTTCTTTCCTACCTTTTTTATGCTCTTTAACATGATTTTTAGCCATTGTTTTTAGCATATTAGGGGCTGTTTTAGAGCTATTGTAGTTTATTTAATTATTGTATGCTTTGAATATCTAGCTTATTGTGTTGTAAGTCTTCATCTAGCTTGTTGTGTTGTGTTATCGATACTTTGATAGTTTTCTTTGGTTAATTTTCATGTCAAGAGTCTCATTTGAATAATCAATTTAGCATTCATTTCTACAACCTCCCTCTTTTCTTATTTTCTTCTTTGTTTGAGAGTCATTTCAACCGATTGACGGTTATTCAAGGCATGGGAAAGAGACCTTTGCTCAATGGCTTAATCTCTACGGAGGTTCATCGTCAAGACATAGGCTCTCTTCCATGCCAAGAATCACTTCTCGTTTGATATTTCTTCTCATTTAGTGGACTTAATCATCACTTTGGACAAATTGATTAAAGAATGGAAATGACTAATAAAATTGGCTTAAAATGAACTAAACCGACATAAAGAAAATGTTTAGAGTTGGTTGGATTTGGCCGGACGTTATGCCCAGTCCATCATTCCAAGAATTGTCACGTACCAATTCATGATACGTTGATAAGACTTAGATTGTGTCTACTTCCCTCTTTTAGCCTTCATGATAGGAGGGAATGGTGGTTTTTCATCACATTTATCAATTTTGCAAAACATGCTTGGGATCATCAAGCCATCAATGTGTGCTAATTGATGGTTTCGAATGCGAATTTGTCTTTGTAGCTCGACTTTTTTGCGCCCCCTTTTGGAAGTTTGAAAGAAAGCCGTACGGTTCGGACTCCCGCGGTTTTGAATCTAATCTCACAAGTGCAATGTGAAATTGATAAATACTAAAGAGTCCAAATCCGGCACATCTTTTGGAAAATTGATTTTTGAATAAAAAATGCCAAAATTGAACTGTTTTGCCAGATAAATAGTTGCCGCCTAAATATTTTATTTTGGAAAAATTTAGGAAACCCATGACTCGTGCCAAAGGCCATATGTCTGTCATCACCAAAGTTGTCTCGGCTCGGGAACTTAGGTATGAGAGAGGAAGGTCATGAATTGAGCAGCCCCACTCGCCCAATCAAAAATCGGTCTCTACTAATCATGATATGATTTTTATCAACATTATATGCTTTTGTTTCGGTTTATTAGGCTAGCATTTACTATGTGATGTGCGCACACAAGGTATAGACTAGTTTGCCTGAATTAAAACAATTTAATTTCATGTTTGTTTTGCGAAAAGGGTTTAATTTTGCCACCTCAAATGGGCTTAAAGTTTGCGAATTTGTCACTCAACAAACTGGGCTTAAACGTACATTCATTGAATCATTCCAATTCAAGCAACAAGCCTTCATCCACAGGCACTTAAGCAGTTAAACAAGTAAGCATTTAGCCTCATGGCAAGCGTGCTAGTTATGGCAATCACTTACACTCATGCAAATATGCTAAAGCACTAAAAACTCACCCAGTACTCCAAGCTAAGACAAAACAAAAGAGTTAGAAAAATGCATGATTCCTAACTATGCAAGATGTCTAATGCAACACATACAATATGCAACCAATAGGCTCGGCTACTTAACATGTTATTTGTAACAATTTGAGAGCATGCTTTTTAAACATGTATTCATTGAAGTATTGAAACGATAATGCAGTTTGAATGATGCACCGAGCCTCAGTGCATGCAATACAAAATGAATGGATACAAGCATTAGGTATTTTAATTGAAACATATCCCTAATCTAACCATTAAAAGCAGTTAAATAAAAGGGAGAAAGACGTGGAGTTAGAAGACATACACATTATTACATCACACTCTCATGAAGGGAAGTCTGAATGAATAAACCAGCTAATTATTACAAAACAAATGAATAAATAGCTAAACTACTTAACTAATTGTTACAACACTTGAATTAATTAACTAGCTATCACTAATTAACTAATTACAAAACAAAATTTGAATAATTAATTGACTAACTAATTAATTACAACACTTTACAAAATTAGCTAGCTGCAACTAATTAATTACAATAAGATTAATTTACAACTATGATAATACATTCGACAAAATGTATAAGTGAAAATGGATGAAGGTTGCATGTACAGCGCCTGAGAGCTATTCTGTCTGCCCAAGCCGTTTCTATTTCACCTTCAGCCACTACCTCTATTTTTGCAAAATTGCACTACTAGCCACACACCAAGGGCTAGCCGTGCATCACTGACAGCTAGCCGGGTCTACAGATGACCAGCCATGCATCAATTTGGTGCAAAGCTCTGTTTTTGTGTTCTGAGGTGAAATCAGTGCAGATAGAGCATTCTCAACCTCTGTTTGTCCTTCCTTTCTTCTCTGTCATAGGAAATCCTTGAGAGTAGGTTGAAATTGATTCCAAAGTCATCAATGAGCAATATGATTGCTTGATGGTCTCGGATGCAATTTTGAACAAAAGTCAATAAAATGCAATGAATATGACCACCCCTCCCTCTTGTCATGGAATGAACTCAAAGAGGGTGATAGAGGCGCTTCAAGAATCATCAAAACACCATGAATTAACGCATGATGACTCTTGACTCGACAAACTTAGCATAACGTCCGGCCAAGTCTAAGCAATTAAATCCATTTTGTTTATGTGCGTTGATCCAATTTTAAACCAATTTGTTTAGTCATTGCCATTCTTTAGTCCATTTGTCCATGGTGATTAAGTCCTCTAAAAGGAGAGACGTGTCAAATGGGAAGTAATTCTCAACATGAAAGAGAGATTACACCGTTGACAATGAATCTCCGTAGAGATTAAGCCATTAAGCGCAAAGCCCTAGTTCATGTGTTGAATAACCATGAACCACTTGAAACAACTCTCAAATGAAAGAAATAAATGGTAAGTTGATTATTAAAATGAGGCTCTTAAACAAGGAAATTACTTAAAGAAAAGCTAGAACAAACATGCAATGAGCTATGTATATGAACATATGAGACAATAAGCAAACTAATCAAAGCATGAACTAATTAAATAAATTAAAACAGCCCCTAGACAGCCCTTAAAGTGTAAAAAATAGTAGCTAAAATCATGTTAAAAGAGCACAAAAGATAGGCAAAAACAAAGAGATACAAAGCTAGTAAGCAAAGCTAAGGAAGGGTGGCTAACCCCTTAACTTTTGGGACTTCTAAACCATATTTTAGCCTCTGAAAATAGTCCAATAACAGTCCAAAAACAGCCCCAAAACAGTGGCTAAAATCATATTAAAAGAGCACAAAACATGCCAAAAGCAAAGAGGTACAAAACTAGTAAACATAACAAAGGAGAGGTGGCTAACCCCTTCACTTTTGAGATTTTTAAACCATGTTTTTCAGCCCTTTGAATCTCTAAAAATCAGTTTGCAAGCTAAGAAAAGTAGTGATAAAACAAAGGGAATGAGCTATGAAGTAAGGTGCAAGAAAGGGTGTTACCCTTTCTACCTTTGGTAGCTTATTCAAACCCAAGTTTCAACACTTGAAATGGGCCCAAAATAGCACAAGAACACAAGAAATAGACAGAGATAGATTGAAATAAAAGCAAAACAAAAGGTGACAAGCTTATACCTCTTGAACCTCTTGAAGAGAGAGAGCTTTGGTTAAACAAACTTGATTCCAAAGTAGCCTCAAGTTTATGAAATATGGTTTGAAATTCTAGCAAAAAGCTTCAAGAACAATCTCTAATGGTGTATGTATTGTGTATGTATAGGTAAAGAAGGTTTGAAGATTAAAGGAAGCCAGGAGGATGGTTTTAGCTCTCAAAGTCTTTTGGAAATTTTTCTAACCTTGAATTCTGAAGGAAGATGTACTATTTATAAAATTTGAGCCAAAAAGGTCATGAATATCTTTAAACAAAGATATTTGTTAAATTCCCGCCAACTGTCTGTCTGTCGCCATCGAGGCCTGGCAGGCTCTCAAAACCCACGGCTGGCCCAAAAAGAAGCCCTGGAAATGTTTTCACTGAAGCCCGGCCGAGTCTCAATGACTGCACTTTAGGCCCGATTTCAAATAGGCATATCTCCTTCATCCGGACTCGGTTTTAGGTGATTCTTGAGTCTAAATTGAAGCCCCAGAAGTCTAATTTCCAATGGTGGTTGCCTCATATCTAAATGCTAAGTGGTCAGAGAGATACATATCTATTTTAGTAAAGATTGCTCATTTCTATCTTAACAGAATGATGCCCAACTTCTTCCCCAACTAGTTTTCTTCTCTCCCCTCCTATTTTCTTCAAATCCAAACCTATAAATAAGATGTTTTGAAAGATTTTTCAAGGAGTTCACCTTCCTTCCATATATCTCTATTTTGTCCTTACTCGGTTTACCAAAAGTGCAATGTTTTAAACAAAATGTGACCTTCGGAATATCGTAGAAGCATTTGAGAGAAAAAAAATTTGAAAATAGGGTTTTAAGGTCTAAAATAGTTTGGCCAAAATAGGGTGCAAGGTTTGGGATTAGAGCTTGAATCTGAATTTCTTCGTCAAGAATTCAAAAGATTGCACAGTATAACTTTCATCATCGGGTGTTCGGAATCAAGCGCCCAAGTCTTAGGGGCAGTCAAAAATGGGGTGTCTACAGTCCTTCTCTTGAGTTTTCCATGATACAGAGGGGTAGAAAGGACAAACAAGGCCTAGAAAGGCTCTATCTGCACTGTTCTCACCTCAGAGCACAAAACACTTTTTGGCATAAAATTTGGTGTCGGTCGGCACTGTTTTGGCCTGGCTGGATCTCATTTGGAGCCAGTCGGCTCCTAATGTTTGGTAAGCAGTGAGCTATTGTTAGAAACAGAGGGCAGTAGCTGATGGTGAGGCACAACAGTCTGGGCAGACAAAGCTGTTTCTGGGCACTGTGCATGCGATGACTTATGGTTACTTAGATTACTTTAGTATTGTTGTAATTGTTATAAATAATTTTTATTGTCCTCGTTGCAATTATTATTGATATAATGCCTTTGTTGTAATAAATTAGATAGTTTAGCTATTCATTTATTTTTATTCCAACCTTGTAATTAGATAGTTAATTAAATTAGCTTAGCTAGTGTTAGTTCAAATTATTCACATGGTTCTGTAATAATTAGTTAATTCAGACATTTGGACACTTATTCAGACCCTTCTACGGAAGGGCAAAAATATGTAATAAGCGTGTATGTCTTCTAATCCCCATTTTTTTCTTCCTTTTATTTATCTGCTTATGATGGTAGCATATAGCATCACATTTACTTAGCATTCTCATGTTTGCATACACTCGTCTCACATGCATTTGGGTTTGGATCATTATCCTAACCAATGTCAAAATTCAATTCCATTGCTTGAATACGTGATTTATCACATGTTTTGAATCGGATCATATACCATGCTTATAGCTGACCCTATTAAAATTACATCATGTGTGTGTCAGATTAGTCATATTGCATCACTTTAAAGCATGCATGTTTGCTAATTATTTTGCTTTGTTTGGCTTGCCTCGGAGTACTAGGTGAGCATTTTGTGTTTTAGCATATTGCATTGCGTGTGATTGTTGCTATGTCGAGCATACTTTCCATGAGGCTAAGAGCTTAATTGATATACTTGTTTGAATGCCTGTGGATGGAGGTTAATATGCTAAAGTTGGGGTAAATTGATTAATGTACATACAAACTCACATTTTCAAATGACGCATATTAAAATAATTTTTCAAACAAACATGAAATCAAGTGTTCCAACTCTTGCAAATTAGTCTATACTTGTGTGCATCACTCAGTAATGTTAGCTAATAAATTAGAACAAGAGCATATACTGTACATAAAAATCACATCATGATTAGTAGAGGCCAATCTTTGATCGGGCAAGTGGAGTGCTCAATTCATGACCTTCTCCTCTCGTACCTAAGTTCCCGAACCGAGACACTTTGATGATGACAGATAAATGACCTTTGGCACGAGTCTCGGGTTTCCTAAATTTTCAAAAAATATTTAGGTGGCGACTCTGTAATCTGGCAAAGCAGTCCATGTTTGGCATTTTTTTATTCAAAATCAAATTTTCAAAAAAATTGCCGGATTTGAACTCTTTTTGTGTTTTCACTGTTTCACATTACACTTGTGAAATCAGATTCAGAACCACGAGAGTTTGAACTATAGGACTAGTTGTATCTGAAAAGAGCACGAAAAGCAAGCTACATACTTGATCCCCTCTGACCTCCTCAATTCCATGCTCAGTTGGGAACCGCAACAGCTGGTGCAGTGTTGAAGGAACAGCCCTCATTGCGTGCAACCATAGTCTTCCCAAAATTGCATTGTAAGGGGAAGGGGTATCAATTACTGTAAATTCTATGCTTACCTTCTTTGTGCCTGCCTGCATCTCCAAATTGGTGGCTTCTAGAGGCCACGTCGGTGTTCCGTTGAATCCAACCATTGGGCTGTTGGATTACTCCAGGTTATCTAGGTGAAGACGAAGCTCTTTGTAACATTTAACATACATGATGTCACAAGAACTGCCTTGGTCAACTAGTATGCGCCTCACTTAGCACTCGCCAATCTTCAGGGTTATCATCAAGGCATCGTTGTGCAAATGCTGCACCATATCCAGGTCTGCCCCAGTAAATGAAACCATTGGTCCATGGTATTCAGTTGTCCTAGGCCTTTTCTGCTGGACCTAATACACATGCTGTAGGTGCCTCACTCTCTGAGTCTCTCCTCGTACATCATTCTCCTTCACCTCTAAGTGAATTACATTAATTACTCGAGGTTTCTCTGCTTACTGTTGTGGTGGTGGTGGAGGTGGTGTTGCCAGTGCCTGGGGTAGCCTTTTTTGCTCTTCCCTTGTCTTGGCCTCATCTACTAGGTCTCTTAAGTTACCCTGTCTGACCAAATCCTCTAAGTGTGTCTTCAGAGTCCTACATCCCTGAGTCAAGTGCCCATCCTCATTATGATAAGCACAATGCTTCCCAAGGCTCCTTTCTATAAACTTGCCAGAGACCTTCTCCGGCGCTATGTAATACGATTGGTTTCTGATCCTTTCTAGAACTTTGTAAACCAAGATCCTGAATACAGTGGTGACTGCCTGTGCAGCCCTCAACCCTGTTTCCTGCCTACTGAAACCAGTGTTACCTCAGCCTTGCTTCGGCGAGCTGTTTCTTTTCTCTTGCTTTGGTGTCTTCATTCGTGACGTATCCTCTTTTGCTCTGGCATACTTCTCGATTTGCGCCATGAGCTCCTTCATACTTTTTGGTAGAGTTTTTTCCAGTGAACTTCGAAGAGGGCATTCATCTTCCAAACTGTTTTTGAATGACATGACTGCCAGTTCCTAGTTGCATGCCGATATTCAGTTGAATACCTCATAATATCTTTTGGTATAAACCCTGAGGCTTTCCCCCTCGCTAATGTTCAGAGCTAGCAGGGAATCCACCCTTAGTGGCTGCAACTTATTTGTAACAAATCTAGTCACAAACATCTCAACCAAGCCTTCCCAACTCTTCACAATTCCTTTCAGCAACTTGTGAAACCAATCTGATGCAATCTCCCCAAAGGATGAGGGGAATACCTTGCACAGCAACTGCTCATTTCCGCTATACAAAGCTATTGAATTCAAATATAAGTCGACATGGAAATTAGGATCGAACTTACTGTCATAAATATGGAACCTCGGTATGTGGAACCTCTTTGGGGCCTCAAATGTATCCAATTCCACTGAAATTGGTGTCCTCGGTTTGATGGGGGATGTGATCTCGATGTCGTGTCGCTTTCTCTGGAGGTAATCCCTCAGATCCTCCTTCGTTCGACCGGGAGCTCGGCTATCAACAGATTTCATCATTTTTGGCGCTCTGCTCCCGGCGTCATGGTGCATCCTTTTGGACTTTTCCCCATTCACTGTATCTAAGCAAAGTCCCTTCTTCTAGATATGCCAAGGTTCTTTGACATAGGTCCCTCTTGTTCGTGGTGTCTTCTGCGTCTCACCTTTTGCTGACTCCGCTCACCCGACATCCTGTGAAGGCCGATGTGAACGTTCCTTCTCCTTGTCATGCTGAGGGACTACTGGGATTGCATTCTGCTCCCCTTTCTAGGTGTCAGTCTTGGCCGCTGGTATCGGCGTGTCCTGCAACGGGTACGGTGGTTGCATTACGTTGTTCTACATCATGAAGTTGACAACTGATTATAGGCCTGCCAACTGGTTTACCATCCCCTTCATCTCGCCGTCCCTTTTCAGGCATCTATCCTTCCATACCTGGAGGTCATTTTCGTTGTAATATTCATCTCGGTCTGCTTTCTTCGGGACATTTCCCTCTTTACCGATGTCCTTATTCCCAAGATTATGATCCCGTGCTCCTTTATTACGGTTTTCTTTCTCGATGTTAGGATCAGCATGTTTACCACTCCAACCTGGGACGTCCTCCCCGATCTTTTCTCCCTGCTCGTTGTTAGCCATTTATTCTCCTTAAGTTCAAACAGACGACGCCAAATTATGGGTGTTGATTTTTTACCACACAACCAAACGGGAAACTCAGCTAGAGAGCACCGGCAGAATAGATTAAGCCCAACAACCTGCACAAGAATATGAGAATCCAGTGGTGGCTCATCCACCTGGGGGCACTCCGACGATCAAGTTAGTAATCGATATCTCTCAAAGATAGCAAATTGTGCTTAAAGTCACAAAAAAAAAAAAAAAAAAAAACTTACCCCAGACCCACGCGGATGCCCTGCTTTTATAACCAGCAGTGACCTAATCCTTTTAGAAGCCTCACTTCAATAGACTTAGGCTCAATGCTCATCCTAGATCCTCAGCTAGATAGGGATAAACTCTCCTTGAGCTTTATCCTTATCTAGATTGAGATCCTCCCCTATTCTAGGACTCTTGTCCCTTATCTATTTATCTTAGATTTCGGTATCTCCATAAATAACCTCGGCCTAACCAAGATCATCTCGGCGCATGACCAAGCCACGTGGCATCTCGGTTGACACTTCGAAGTCACCTTAGCCACGTATTGTTATTCAAAAAATACGTCCCCATAGTCTAATATGGGCATTGTGCATTTTACTTCCGGGTTCAAACTAACTCATGATTAAGCTCGACCTGGTGTCAAACATTGATATTGTATATGATAATGAAATTAATGAATTATAATTTATAATAACAAAGATTAAATATAACATATAAATCATACAAAGAAAATCTCAGAGTGAGAGAGCAAAGTATCCAGTATGTTTGATTTCAATTTTTTGGATTCAATTTTTTTTTTTTCGTATTCTTTTGTTTTTAGCGAATATTTTTAAAATTTTAAGTAATTTTTTATACTTTTTAAAATACACCTTATTTAGATGTATCTAACAGTGTAAATATTTGTTAAAAAATATTTTAAAAAATCAATAATAAATATATAAAAATACAAAAAATATACTGAATTTTTGTATTTTTTTTTTTTATATATTTTTGATATTTAGTGAATTTTCTAAATTTTTTTTTTTACAAGTATTATATTTTTTAAATATATTTATGTTAGCTGTATTTAAAAATTAAAAAAAATTACTTAGAATATTAAAAAAATTAATGAAAATAATATATATATATATATATGAAAAATAAAAAATTTAATTTTCTGAAAATAAATCCTAAAAATCCAAACCAAACAAGTTCATCATTATCCCAACAAATACATCACATGGTGTGGATAAATATAAAACGCTGACTTAATGCGATTGAGGAAATGAATATGATATAGGAATTAGAAAGTTGAATATTTAGTTTTTAATTATTTTAACCTAATTAAAAAAATTAGTTTGAGAAGTTAGTTGACTTTTCTTGTATTGATTTAATAGTTGTGAAAAAAATAATAATAATTATAAAATTGATGTGACATTTTATCTTATTAAATATTGGACCTTGCTACATCCCCTAAAAACACCCCCCCTAATCCCCCTAATTTCCATATCAAGTAAAAAAAAATCCCCCTAATTTCCATATCGAGTAAAAAAAAAAAAAAAAAAAAAGAAACAGTTGCCTAAATTGAAAATTAGGGGGATTAGGGGGAGTGTTTTTAGGGCTCCAAATTATTTTCCTTAAATATTTAACCTATTTTATCTTTTAATGAGATATTTTAATCCGGTCATTTTTCCAAACACTTATATAATGGATAAAATAATGTCACCATGCAAATTACATTAACAAAGCATAAAAGGAGGGACTTTTCTTAAGTGTGCAACTTACACCTTTTGTGTAAGTTGCACACTTACACCTCCTGTTTTATGTTTACACCTCCTGTTTATACCTTTTGTGTTGGTTGCATATGGTGTGCAAATAAAAGGAGAAGAAGATTCAAGTTCACAATTATTGAGGGATTAAAAAAAGAAGATACATCACAATGCTTATCTAAGGAAACAATAGCAAGCACAAGCTTCTTCTTCCTTTTTTACACTGTAAAAAAATTAATAAAAGAATGCTTCAAAAGAAGGGGATACAAGAAAGGAAACAAAAACAGACTGCACAACAACTCTAAAATTCAATACAAGAGATGAAATCAAAAATTGGAACAACAATAACTATTCAAACCCTATAAACCTTTACCCAGCAAGCAATACAAACCAGTACCATATTCGTTCTACTTTGAGAGTAACTTTGGGAGCGTGTTCAAGAAAAATTCAATAAGCACAGGCATGAGCGCTCCAGTTGGATCCCCCAAAAGAATACCAATTATTGTCCCAAGGAATGTGCTTAACGTCTTCAAAATTTCACCAAATCTCCCACCACTTCTATTCGAGTTATTAGGCTTTCTAAGCTGCAAATCCATTTTTTCTGGTGGCATAGACATCTCATCGGTACTGACATTGATAACACCTTCCTTCCAAGCTTCATGCAGCATTTCAGTTATGCAATACACATGAAAATGATACTTCTTACATGTAGAAATATAAGAGCAACTACCCGAATTTTTTGTTTCTGTAACCCAACGCATTTTCTTTTTTGTTTTTGTACCCCAACGCATTTTCTTCTCACAGCACACGCACTTTGATGATGATGAGATCTCATTGTCATGATGAACAAAATCCATGCCATATAAATTGCGTTTGAGGTTGCTACAATACGGGTGTAAATCTAGCTCTTTTGATTTGCAACGATAGAAATAGCCACGTTTAGCCTTCCCACATGCATAGCAGGGCCTGTAGAAAAAAAGTAAATTGAGATTTACAAAATATCTAAGAACCCTAGAATCATGTGAAAGATATGCTATAATGTATTGGTAACTTGGTAAGTATAATATAGGTGAGTCAAGATCTCATAAAGTTCCTAGGATGATTAGCAATGTGAATTGGATCTAGAATTATCTGAGTTCATGCCTTCAATTAAGTTTAGTTGTATAAGCATTAAAGAATAACTATCTAAAAGGAAAAAGCATAAAACAAATAAATAAAATTAAAAAAGGGAAAAGCCCCTAGCCCAAAAAAATGTGTAAAAGAGAAAGCCCTAAAAGACGAGAGAACGAAATCTCACTGAGAGAACCAAAGCCATATTTTAAGTTGGTATTAAAGTTTGTGCAAAATTCCAACAGTACCTTGCACATGTTGAGCATGGTTGATGACAAAATTCAAAGGCAGATCCTTGGAGAAAGTCAGGGGAAATGGTAGGTTTAGGAGACGCACACTCCTCGTGTAGGCTATAGTCACAGTCCTTACATCTGTATCTTGATCCAAACCCATCCTCCTTGCATCCATCGCATGCAAACCGTTTGTTATACCTTTTCAGCTCCAGCTCATGGTTGCACTTTGGGCAGCAAATTCTTGTCTTCTTCACAATCGTTTCATCAATTTCAAGATCTTCAAGGGGGATCCCAGTAAATCCATAACCTAATCAACAAAATTAATGCATACACAACATTCCAAAGTTAGCCTCTTTCATAAAGTTTGTAAGTGCAATCACCAAAATGGATAATTTGACGTTACCTGGTGGCTGTGCTACCACTTGATATAGTTTTGGTGGTATCACAAGTTGCATTTCCTGGTTGTTCATGGGTGGGCTTTTCTCAAAGTACTCAAATTTTTTGTCATGCTTTTTAAGCACCTTAGTGACTCTGTATGGATCTCCACTAATAAAAATTGACACCTTGTCTGATTCAGCATCTCTATCTATTCGTTGCACTCCATGAAAATTTTTCAATTCCACCAAAATTCCATCGCATCCTATGCAGGGGCAATAGTTCATCTTAAGGACACCAGAATTCAGAGCTTCCATATGTGGGTCAAGAATTCCTGGAACTGGGTTTGGTGGTAATACAATTCGCATTTCTTGGTTGTTCATGGCTGAGGTTCGCTCAAAGTACTCGAATTTTTTGCCATGCTTTTTAAGCTCCATAGTGACTTTGTACGGATCTCCAGTAACTAAAATGGATGCCTTGTGTTTTTCTGCATCTCTGTCTATTTGTTGCACTTCAAGAAATTTTTCCAGCTCAACCAAAATTCTGTCGCAGCCCTTGCAGGGGCAGTAATTAATCTCGAGGACACCGGTCTGCTGAACAACCATTGTGCCGGCAATTCAAAATGGCAATCAAAATTAACCTCCTCTTTAGGAAAACGGTTGCTGTTGGCAAAAAAAGTGAAGGATTATTGAGACAAAGCTAGCCAAGAAGAGATCTCTTCACATTTTAATTATCTATATGCTATTTGAATAATTTCACTCTAGAATAAAATGGCCACGCATGATTTTGGCCCTTTTTTTTTTTTTTTTTTTTTTTTTCTCACTTCAACTCTATACCATTATAACATAATTTGCTGTTAAAAGTGCAAATTTGTCCAAATTAACTTACTGTGGAATAGCAACAAGAAGCCACAACATCAACAAAAACAACAATAAAATAAATTTCCATCTCACAATTCTTTAGGTTCAATCTATATCTTTTTTTACGAAATTCTCACTTACCAAAATATAAAAATATGATGTAATGTATGTCATCTATGGCATATAGTTAACAAGTCTAATTACTGATGAAATTAAAATAATCTCATAATTAAATAAGCACAACGGTTAATCAAATCATGATGATTGCATGTTTGCAAGGAATTTAAACAAATTCTAGCCCTAGATTTCTTAGTTTAAAAAATCTAAAAAGCAGGAATATTGGGGGCCGTTAGTTTCTGAACATGGGTAAAATCTTGAGTATTCTATATGATTCATGCTATGTATATCACCGATTTTTTCCCCTTTATATAAAGGGTGGATACAGTGGAAGATATTATTTGCATTCTTTTTTTTTTCTTTCATTACTGGTTTTCCAAACAAGAAACAAACTATGAACATGGTGGTCATACAAAATAATGACAAAAAATTGATGATCAAATGTAAAAACTTCCAAATATATTATAGAACAAAGCATTGGAGTAGTTTCCTTTCTATTCATGAGCTTCCAGTAAAACCACCAAAATACACTCAGATCTCTATTCTCAAAGTGATACAAACATAATTCATACATATGAGACCTGGGTTTCATAGAAACATATACATGGATAAATATAATACAAAAAAAAAAAAAAAAAAAAAAAAAAAAAAAAAAAAAAAAAAAACAGAGATACATATATAAATGCATACATATATACAAATCAACGGTGGGTAAAAACGCAACGGGTCTAAAATTTTGGATGGTTTGATGAATGAGGAAAGTGGGTTAAATTTAAAAGTCGTTTAATTGGAGTTTTAGCACTTAAACAATTTTATGGGAATTCTTGGAAAACAAAATGGAGTGACAAAGAAAAACTTTTGAGATGTGCATTTTATAAAATAATAGTAAACATACAAGCATATGTGAACAAATGCATACAAATACACTAATAAACGTCAACCCATATGAGATTGGGGATTTAGAATTAGAGATTGGATGCGAGGAAGAGTAAGAGACCTGGAATTCAGTGAGTGAGACCTAGGTATGTATCTTCGTGGAACTTCTTCGATCTGGGCGTGCCCAGATTGAGGGCTTGTCTGAGTTGTTTGTAAAGAGAGTCTGCTTTGGGGGGGTATTTATCGGAACAGTAGTGCTAGAGGCCTCGAATTTGCCTCGACTGCGCCTTTTTTTTTTTTTTTTTTTTTTTTGGCTTTGTGTTACTTTCTTTTTTTTTTTTTTTTTTTTTTTTTTTATGGTGGTTATGTGTAGGGATGTATCAAAAAAATTAGACATTTCGTACCAATTCATCATACAAAATTATATGAAATTAACAAATTGATCAGTTAATTTTATCACTCAACCAATCCAACCTAATTGATTGATCAGTTAGACTACTGGTTAAAATTTGTTAATTCTATATAATTTTGTACGATGAGTGTGTGCAGGATGTATAGTTTTTTGGCACACCCCTACACATGACTACTTTTAAAAAAAAAAAAAAAAAAAAAAACTAACACAGGCCAACAAATAAAACTAAATTAAATAAAAAAAATTGATCAGTCAATTTTATCATCCAATCAGTCCAACCCAACTCATTTGCAGAATTTTTAATTTTTTAGCACATCCCTATACATAAATTACCCTTACAAAAAGAAAAGAAAAGAGGGAAAAAAGAAGAAAAAAAAACCAAACTAACAGTGTCTTAAAAGAAATGAAAAAAATAATAAAAAAATAAAATGGGATTCGAAGCAAATTCGAGGCCTCACGTATCTATACTATATATTAAGTAAAATGGGGTTTTTAGCCCCAAGTTTTGTGAGAGTTCTAATCTCCCAATCTAAATTTCTTGATTTTTTGATTTTAAAAAAAAAATCTTAGCATTTATTAACTTCTCCCAACTCCCAAGTCTTATTCTTATAATAACACTTTAATACATTAAGAACAAGTATAAAAAAAATTCTTTGAAATCTAACACATCTATCTATACTATATATTAAGCAAAATGGGGTTTTTAGCCCCAAGCTTTGTGGGAGCTCCAATCTCCCAATTTAAATTTCCTGATTTTTTGATTTAAATTTTTTTTTTTAGCATTTATTAACTTCTCCCAACTCCCAAGTCTTATCCTCATAATAACACTTTAATGCACTAAGAACAAGCATAAAAAAAATTCTTTGAAATTCAACACATATGTATTCTTTGAAAAGTCCCAACACATATGATTATTATCCCTCGTAATGATACTTTAATGCATTAAGAACAAGCATAAAAAAAAAATTCTTGAAAAGTCCAACACATATTATTATCAAAATATTAAACTTTAATATAATATAATAATAAAAAAATACATTTAATTCCTTGAAAAGTCCAACACATATGATTATCATCAAAATATTAAACTTTAATATAATATAAAAAAAGAAAAAAAGAAGACCTTTAAAATAATTAAAAAAAACATTTAAAAATCACAATTCGCATATATAAATAATTATAAACACAATCCGTGCATAACACGGGTGATATGCTAGTCTATACTATATATTAAGCAAAATGGGATTTTTAACTCACAGGCTTTGTGAGAGCTCCAGTATCCTAATCCTAATTTTCTAATTTTTTGATTTAACAAAAAAAAAAAAAAACCTCAGCATTTATTGTTTCTCCCAACCCAACCTCAACATTTATTAATTTCTCCCAATCCATAATCCCTTTTGACTTCTCTCATAATTACTGCAGCACCCTTGTCAATTTCTCTCATACACTATGGTTAGACACAAAAATAAAAAAGATAAGAATTTAGCTATAAATCTCAAAAAAATATAACATCAAATTTGAATTATGATTTAGTAATATAATTATGTATTTTTATATATATATCTATCAAGTTTTTTAAATCATTTAATGGGACAAATTAATCAATTTTCTAAAATTATTAATTTTTTAATTTACAAAATAGATTAAAAAAAATATTAACCGATTTATTTATTTAATAACAAAAATATTTCATAATCTCTCCCTCCTAATCTCTCTCACCAATTTCAAAAAAAAAATAAATTAAAACTTGCATTCATTTTCTCTTTCCCCAAAAATCACATAATATTTTTTATTAAAGTTGTAGATATCTATCTATATCTTATATATTATATTATAACATAAAAAAAATAAAAAAAAAAAACTAAAAAAAAATCTTTAAAGCTTGTCTAATAATTATAATATATATTTTTTAATTTATAAAGTTCCGTGCATAGCACGAGTTATCCCCATCCATATATCTATCTATATATATATATATAAAGGAAAAAAGGGTTTCTAACCCCCAAGCTTGTGGGAATTTCAATATCCCAATTTGAATTTTCTAAATTTTTTATTAAAAAAAAAATCTCAACATTTATTGATTTGGTCAAAATCTCCTGATCAACATTTAAAATCTCATTATACAAATAATTATAGATACAACCCTTGCATAGTTATTGTAGTACCCTTTTCAACTTCTCCTATACATTATGGTTAGTGATAAAATTGTTAAATTATTTTTATAAAAAATCTTAAAAAACATAATTTATTTATTAAAAAAAAAATCTAAAACAAATACTCCCTCCGTCCCAAAATAATGGTCCCTTTTGAAGAATTCAACTTTTTTTTATAGTACAATTATTACATTTGAAAAAAGTTGGTTTTTCAAAATTATCCTTTTGATAGTACATTTTTTAGAAATATCAATGTCGTAATTGTATTTTTTATATTGTTTATTAATTTAAAAGAATGGCAAAATAAGAAATTTATATTATTTTTGTACTTGATTTTTAAAGAGGGACTAATATTTTGAGACAATAAAAAATAAAATATAAAACTAATATTTTGAGACAAAAAAAGTACGCACATCTATAATTATCACGTACACAGTACGGGGTGATAGGCTAGTTTTCCTTATAGGAAAGAGATGGGAAGTGAGTGGGCGCTTGGATGTGGGTTTCTCTTTCATCTTCTGACTAGTCAAATTCCAACTAGCGTGAGCCACACGTCGGATTACAGCTTAAGGAAACTTCGTGCTGATTTGTGCAGCAATAATCCGGGTCGGTCTTCCAGCTCAGCAATCTACACGCTATGTACTCGTTTGGAAAGTTGGGTTGGGGTCGGGTCTTCCAGCTCAGCAATCTACACGCTATGCACACGTTTGGAAAGTTGGGTGGGGTGGATTAGAGTTAAAATAGTTATAAAAATACAAAATAAATTTTTTAATTTAATAAGATTAAATGTCATATTTAAATTATAATTAATTTATTTTTTCTTTTACAAAAGTAAAAAAAAATCAAGAAATCCATCACAAACAAAATTTTTTACTCAGGTTAAAGTTAAAAAGTCAAAAATTTAATCCACGTCCCAAACGAATCCTATATACTAGAGGTAATCCGTAATAAAAAGCAACAAATAATGTTAAATATGTTAAAAATTATCTACTAAATTCTATAATATTAATGTGGATGGTTATATTTGATTGATTTTACTATATATATATATATATAAATCAAGTTTAAATTTGAAAATAAATTATAAAAATATAGGAAGAAAAAATTAGATGAATCCTAGAAAAAAGAGATAGAGAAAAATTCAATAAATGTCAAATGGAGATTAAAAAATAAAATAAGATAAACTTGAAAAATAAAATAAGATATAAATATAGAAGAATTAAAGAGAGTATTAGTTTAAAAATTGGATAAGAGTGAACTGCCATCTATAATTTTTTTAAAATTATAAATAATAAAAAAAACTCAAAAATAAGAGAAGAATTGAGATAATAGATTAAAAATTAAAAAAGAGTAAAAGGCCACTTATAATTTTTGAGTGATGTACCAATAAATCCCAAATCTTTATCTTATGACCCATTCGATCCTATGTTTTATCTTATGATCCAATTAGTCCCAAGCTAATGTTAATGACAAAATAACCAGTGTAAAATGTGATAAAAAAAAAAACCAACAAATTTTTTTTTTAATTCCCCCCCCAAAAAAAAAAAAAAAAAAAAAAAAAACAAACAAACAAACAAACAAAAACTTGCACCTAGACGATAGGAAAACTTTGCATTGACCAATTAAGTTGTACCCACGTCAACGCAGCAATAATGTTGTATTTGGTTAAGGGATTTTAGAAAAGATTTGAAAAAAAAAAAAATAGAAAAGAAATGTAAGATGTGAATAAAATATATTTATATTTCACATAATTTCACATATTTTTTTTCTTTTCTTGTCTAAATTCATTTTTAAATCTCTCAACTAAAAACAGTATAAGGGATGTGATTCTGGCAAGTTGGTTAAAAATTAAGTTTTTGATTTTTTAATTTTTTAAAGCTATATTATTTATTTATTTATTTTATAATTTTTAAAAATAAAAGAATTAATTTTTAACCTACCTGGCTTCATTTGGGAAGTGGGTTGGCTCTTTGACTTTTTGGCTATTTTAACATGGGCTAAAAAACTTAGGCCTCGTTTGGGAACAAGCTAATTTAGTAACTTTTTGACTATTTGGCTAAAATATGAGCTAAAAAAAACTAGTATGTTTAGTATGACTTTTTAGCTTTTTACGAAAAGATGTGCAAAAAGTAGAGAGAAAAGAGAATATTTGACTTTTTGGTATGGATTGTTGGCTTTTTGGCTAATTTAGTAACTTTTTGACTTTTTAACTAAAAAATTTAGTTGCCAAACGAGGCCTTAGTTTGGGAAGGACTTTTTGACTTTTTGACTTTTTTGACTATTTTTGTGAGAGAAAAATATAATAATTATAGATTGAATGTGATATTTTGTTTATTATGACTAAAATAACCTATTTTATCTTTTATAGTTAAAATAATCAAAAACCATCTTTCCAAACCTAGCCTCCGTGGCAAAGTTTATGGTGCATGACGTGTTAATAATTGCCTCAGAAGGAAGTCGAATTGACCCACGAAGAAGCTTCCAAATTGTTTTGGGAAGTGTAAAAACAATTATTATTTTTTATTTATTATGAAAAAACATGTAAAAGTAAACAAATAATATAATTTAAATAAATTAATAAGTCAATAAATTAGATTTTTTTACGCATCCCAAAAAGGGTTGAGTTCTTCATGTTTTATATTTTTTTAATGAGTTATTTTTCCCCCTATTTAAGCTAAATATTTTTATTTTTTTAACATCAATGTTAGGAATATTTACACATTTATAAGTTTTGATAAGATCAATCATTACTTGATATGGACCCACATCAACTTATGAGTGTATTAATAAAATTGTTAATGTGTTTAAAAACGATATAACTAAAAATTAAAATATTTGTAATTTTTTTTTAAAAAAAACTATATTATGAAAAAAAAATTCTCAAACAATTTTTTTTTGTTCATTTAAATTCTTTGCAAATTTTTAAACAATTTTGCTATTACATACGTGCAGTCAATGATTGGTAATTTGATTTGCACACATTAAGCCCTTGTTTGGCTAAGATTTTGGAGTTAAAAAAATATATATAAAAAGATAAAATAAGTTATATAAGTCAATAAAATAAAATATTATTTTTTACCCATAATTATTAGATTTTTTTTCTCACAAAAGTTAAAAAAACCAAACTAAACGAGGCTAAAAAAAATTTAACACAAAAAAATTAACTATTTTAACGAATGCCAAACGAGCTCTAAGTGCGTTGATAAAATTAACTATGCTAATAGCCACTCATATATGTATATATATATTTGAAAAAGGGTTAATCATTAATTTTTATTGTATTGTTTTTTGTTTTTTTATTTTTTAAATTTCCATTACTGGTCTTTTTGATAGGTTGATTATTTAGGTTTTGTTTGGAAAGTAGGCTGGCTTTTTGATTTTTTAGTTTTTTGGCTATTTTAACCTAAGACTAAAAAGTCTCGTTTGAGATAGGCTTTTTGACTTTTTTCGACTTTTGTGAGAGAAAAAAATGTAATGATTACAAATTGGATGTGATATTTTGTCTTGTTGAATTAAAAAGTCTATTTTTTTTATTTTTGTTACTATTTTAGCCAAAAAGCCTGGGCTAAAACTTCCCAACCGAAGGCTAAGTTTCTATAGTTGGTCAATTATAATTTTCGGGACATAATTTTTTGGGTTATATTACATTGACACTCCCTAAGATTTGGTCCGATTATATCTCACCTCCTAACGTTATAGAAATTATATTTTCACCCTTGCGATGAATAGTGTCGTTTCTCAAAGTCTCCTACTTATATAAAAGGCAACAACTCCTGATAGAAAAATAGAAGAAATTACATTAAAAAAAAAAGTAAAGCAAATGAAAGAAAGAAAGAAAAAATAGAAGAAGTAAAATAAAAAAAAAGAAAAAAAGACTTTTTGATACCAACATTAATTCCATCTAAATAATTACAATGACAAGGGAGTCAATGTAATTTCTCAAACATTAAGGGATAATATGTATTAAACCCAAATCTTAGGAGTATAAGTGTAATTTACCCAATTTTTTGTGATATTGGTAAATATGTTTTACTAATTGATTAAAAAACAAGTGTGATGACGAGGTAGGCTTTTTTACTTTTTATTTTGTTTTTTATGATTTAAATTTTAAGGCATATTTTTTGGCTCGTTTGCTTTAATTTTTTAAGAAAAGTTTTAGGTTATATTTTGAAAAATAAATTATTGAAAAGAATTTTGAAAATTGAAAATTTATTTGGTTATGAATTTTGAAAATAATTTTAGAATGATTTGTAGTTTTTTTTTTTTTTTTTTGTAGTTAAATAGATAAGTGTGAGAGAAAATTTGATTGATTGATATGTAGAATGTGAAAAAATGAGAGAGGAGAGAGGAGAGAGAAAATAATTAATTAATTTATTAATAAAAATAAAAAATAAATTTAAAATTTTATTAAATAAACATATTTTTTAATTTTTTGATTTAAATGTAAATTAAAAAACTAAATCAAACGTTGCCTTGGTTTTGAAGAAAATATTTCTATGATTTGCGTCCACGCACGTAGATTACGGGATTATTTGGGGTGTTTTAAATAAGTGCACTTTTTATCTTCTTGGACTAAAAAATTGAGGAAGAAAATATAAATGTTTGGTTAACTTTTTGACTTTTTATGAAAAAATGTGTAATAAAAAATTGTAAAAATTGATTTATAAGAAAAAATTAAGATTGAAAATTGTGCAACCGTAATAATTGACTTTTGATAAATAATATTAATTTTTTAACTTTTTAAGTAACTTTTTAATTTTTTAAATTTTTTTATAATATGTAAACAAAATGGTGGGGCTCTAACTTTAACTTGCCGCCCAACCTGACAACCTCGCTGGCGTGTAATGAAAAAATTATTTGATAATTTTGGATATAACCCGTGGTTGCGATGGGTGAAGGAGGGGTTGACGGTAATAATTTTTCTTTCATATTTTTATCTTTTTATATTTTTTCATATTTATTCTATTTAGATTATATCATCTTATTCAAATCACATCATCTCTCTATCACATCACTTTAAATCTAATTCATATTTCATAAAAAATCAAAAAATACATTTATTTAGAACATCCAAACAACCCCTTATCTTGTAGCCCTTAATTTAGATTTATAGCAATCATTTAAATCATTTATCTCGCAAGTTTCATAATAAAGATTATTCATGTAAAAAATAAATTTCATTAGAAAATTATAAACACAGTAATAAAAAAATTTATTTTATAAAATAGATGATTTAAATTTACATTAACGTTTGTCATTCATTTTATAAATTAAAATGCAAATTTTTTTTTAACTTTATAATTTTTTGATAAAACTTATTTTTTATATAAATAACCTTAATTACCAAACTTATGAAATAGACATTTTAAATTATTGATGCCGGTCCAAATTAGGGCCTACAAAAAAAGTATGGAGAGGGAAAGTATGACTGAAAACTTATTCTCAGGGTTGACGATGTGGTGTTTTATGATGGGGAACTACAGGCATAGCATTTAGTGATTGGTGAGAGTATTGTTATGTGACCAAATTATTTATGTTAAGTTTGGTTAATCTAAAAAAATGTACTTATTTTATCTTTTTATTTTTTTTTAGGTCACATCAATCAACATCTCCTCTCTATTTTTTCTACACATAATACAATAAAAGTCAAAAAGTACACTTATTTAGTCTTCCCAAACTTGGCCTTAGTTTTAGTCTGGAAAGTGATTTTTAAAATATTTTTTTCAATTTTTTTTTTTAAATATGAGATAAAAATATGTTTGAAAATAATTTTCTAACCTTATATTTTTTTTACGGAAAATGTGCAAAATGTAAAGTGAATAAGAAGAAATTTTTGTATGAGTTGAATTTTTTTTGGCTTTTTGGTTTTTTGGTTTTTTTGGCTATTTTAGCCTGGGCTAAAAAACTTGGTTTGGGAAGGGCTCTTTGGCTTTTTGGCTTTTTTGACTTTTTTTGTGAGAGAAGAGTGTAATGATTATGGATTGGATGTGATGTTTTGTTTTTTTGGAGCTAAAATAGCCTGTTTTGTCTTTTATGGCTATTTTAGCCCCAACCTTCTTGCCAAACGACCCCTGTATGAAAAATGTGCACAATGTAAAGTGAATAAGAAGAAATTTTTGTATGAGTTGAATTTTTTTTTTTTTTTTTCTCTCTCTCTCCCCAAGATAGCACTGGCCAATTAGGCCTCAATATTCTGGCACACACCCACGTGGTGCCTTAATTTGAACGTAATAGGTCAAAACAATAAGATCTACTAATTTATATTGGTAATTGAAAAAATAATAGAAAGTTTGACTAGTAATGATTAGTTAATGACATGATTACGTGGTATCATGGGATATTAAATAATTTTTGCTCACTCATAGAGCAAGCACTACGAAAGTGTGAGAAACTCTGAGGAAGTTATAAATGTAAACGCACGAGGTGAGGAATGAGATGGAAAAAGGGTAAGAATGAGATAATTTTTATAAAATAAGGTATAGATGTCCGAAAAATAAATAAATAAATAACAAGTCTCATATGTGGAATTTATTATGTGTGGATCATTAAAATGAGTCTTATTGTAGGTCTTACATAATCTTGTAGTTTAGAACATTAATTCTATAAATTAAAAAAACTAAAGCTACATGAAAGTCAAAGGTAACTCAAATTCTTTATTATTATTGAGGGGAGCTCACTCAAAATTAATTTGAGCAATGCATTAATATTTATGTACATTTTTTTTCCCTTTTTACAATTTTAGGTATAGATACCATTATTGTCTACAAAATTACAAATAATTTCATCATTTTATGATGATATTTTTCAATTGAGTTCTGAGAAAGAAAAAGGGGGGACAGGTATTCAAACTAGGTCAATGTTAATGTTTGAACCATGGTACCGATTCTTTTAATTTATAGGTCAACCGGGACACCTAATGTCCACGCAGTCTATTGTAGTTGTGTGTTCAAACAATGCATGACCCATCGTACTCACTCCTTTTCTAGAAGACTCTCCAATGAATTTCTTGACAAAAAATAAAAATTTAAAATTCATGGCAAGTTAATAATAAGGGAGGGTGGAGAACAAAACGATGGTTAATTTAACTTTAACAGTCTCATATCCTCTTGGAAAACCAATTTATTCATTTTCTTTTGGTCTTTTTTTGTAATAAAAAAAAAAATTAAAAGATAAGTGATGCTAGAGAAATAACCATAGTTTTATCTTATTTTCTTACTAATTGACACAAAAACACTAGGTTCATATATTTACAAATACTTGTAGGATTCACCATCTGTGTATGGATCTACTATCATTTTATTTAATGATAAGAAAAATTAATAATATATTTGTATGGCATTTAAATTAATATTTACTTTAAAAAATCATTGAAACCTTGAAGCAATTAGGATAACATATTGCATATGAACAAGGGAATTCATTTGTTTCACATAAAGGACTAAAATGGATAAAATAATATCATCTTAAAAAGGGAAAATGTTCAAGCTTACAATGATTGACTTACAAGGGACAATGGCCCTGTTTGGTAGAGCTGTAGGAAAGTACTTATAGTTTATACCTTAACAGCTTATAACTTATAACTATGAATATAAGCTGATTTCTGACTTATAAATTAAGCTTCTTCTGCCTCACTCAAAGAATAAGTTGATTTCTGACTTACAAGAAGCTATAAGCTGTATTGTTAAGCTAAATCAAACACATCAAAATAGCTTAAATTAAGCTGAAAGCTGAAATAAGCTGAAATTAAGCTGTACCAAATATGGCCAATAAAGGGGTACAAATTAAAGTGGTTACATCCTACATGGAGTTCATCTCTTCAACAATAAATTTGGAGTGCAAGGGCATACTCCATCATATCCTTGTGTATGAGGATCACTTGGTCAACCCAGTTGAGTTTTCTACCAGCTCACACACTGAGCATGATGACTGTAACTCCATTGTAGGAGTGGGGGCAATAAATTTTCCGCAGAAGTTTGGCATGGAGAAGGTTGATGATGCTGCAGTGGCACATGGGTATGATCACTCTGGTGATCGGAGGCTCACACAGTGCAAGAGTGGTGAGAAAGAGGATACAGTAGTTGAAGAGACCTACTATGATAGGCAGCTAGGTGAGAATGTAGCTGGTGTGGCGGTTGCTGGTCTCAATGAGGAAGCATTCAGGAAGGGACTTAATCAGTGCTACAGTGGAGAGTTGGTGGACACAGCGGTTGAGGAGACTTTGTGTGATGAGAGGCTCAGCCATGCTAGTGCAGTAAGAGTGAAGGTGGCAATGATGGGGAAGCTAGCACCCTACCCAAAAAACTTCGTTGACTCACTGAGGAGTGTTGAGGAAGTTTTATCTTCTGGTTTTAACAAAAGTCTAAGTGGATCAAAAGAAGATTTTGGGCCTGGTATTTCTCTTGAGGTGGATCTAGCCCAACCATATGGTATGCAAAAAGTTCAAGGCCTAACTATTCTTAAGCCACCTGAACTCCCTGTCACTAGGCTTACTAGTTGTCAAGCTCCATTCTCAGGCCCACATGTTATTGCTGGCCTATCTTCATTGGGCACTCTGGGGCTTTAGGATCAAAGCCTCGATAGATCATCTTCCTTCACCCTCAATCCCTTTCGGAAGGCTAAGAAATTTAGAAAGAAGAAGGCTCATGTGGAGGGTTTCTCCCGTTTTGCTAGGCTTTATGGTCAGAAAGCAGCAACCACTATTAAACATTCATCCAGGTTTATTATCCTCAGATCTGTTGCTGCTGCCCTTGCTCAATCAGATTTGTCCGAGGGAAAATCAAGCTCAAACAGATTCCTCCTCAAAGAAGCTAAAGCAACCATTAATTTGGGGGAGCAGCTTGGTATTAATTTTAAGGGTAAAGAAGTTGCTGTGCTGGACAAAATTATCGATCTTGAGTTGAATGATAAAGAGAAAATCAATGAAGTAGGCTCGGCAAAGCTGTGATTGCTGTGTCTGGGGGCCTCACAGTGCATCATCTGGCCTCTATGAAGCTTCTCTCTTGGAATGTCAGAGGCATTGGTAAGCCTGAAAAGAGGGGCATAATCAAACGTCTTCTGAGAGATAGACATATTGATGTTGCTTTCTTTCAAGAAACTACGAAAGTAGTAGTTTCAGAGTTTGTTGCTCGTGGGCTTTAGGGAAATGGGAAAATGGAGTTTATGTCAGTAGACCCTGTTGGTACTGCAGGAGGACTCTTCTGCATTTGGGATCCGGATGTTTTCCAACTAATTGGGAGCTACTGCAATAGGAGGTTTATTCTTCTCTCAGGTACACTCTACAACTCTTTTGATTGTGTTCTTCTAAATGTAAATGCTCCTAATGATGTTAGTAGTTGATCCACTCTTTGGAATTCCATTATTAAGCTTAAGGACTCATTCCTTAGCCCTTGGTGCTTGGCTGGTGATCTTAATGAAATAAGGTACATGGGAGAGAGAGTTGGATGTGTCAGAAGAGATAGGAGAATGCGCCATCTTAATGAGTTTATAGACAAATGCGAATTGAGTGACCTGTCCCTTCTTGGTCGGTCATACACTTGGTGTAACACTCAGGAGGTCCAAAAATGGAGTAGAATTGACAGAATAATGCTCAGTCCAAGATGGTTGGTCCACTTCAAAATGAAGCTCTGGGGCCTGCCTAGGTTAATATCAGATCATTGCCCTCTATTGATGATGAAGATGAACGAGATTGGGGCCCTAAGCCCTTAAGGTTTATTAATGCTTGGACCTTGCACCCCAATTTCTCTAATTTTTTTATTTCTTGCTGGAAGAATTTGACTGTTACTGGTTGGGCAGGCTTCATAATCCAGCAAAAATTCAAGCATCTTAAGATAGAGTTAAAGGTTTGGAATACTGAAGTGTTTGGTAATATTACCACTAAACTCAAGGCAACAGAGAAGGAATTGCATGCCTTTGACAGAATAGCAGAGGAAAGAGACTGCTTCAATCAGAAATGGTTCGAAGAAGAGAAGTAAGATGTGAAGTGTGGAAACTCTATAGGAAGGTGGAGTGGTTATGGCATCAACAATCCCGAATGAACTGGTCTCTGCAGGGGGACAAAAATACTAGGTTCTTTCATGCTGTTGCAAGTACCAGACATAATAGGAACATGATAAATTCCATCTCAGTAAATGGTGTGTCTTTAGAGGAACCTAGTAGAGTTAAACATGAGGTGTTCCTTCATTTCAAGAAACACTTCAAAGAATGTTGGGTTAATAGGCTCATGTTGGGAGGGGAATTCAGATTAATTGAGGACACTATCTCCTGTCATCTTGTATCAGGTTTCACTGAAGCAGAGGTATGGGTTGCCATTAAAGAGAGCAATAGCAACAAGGCTCCCAGACCAGATGGGTTTAACCTCTTATGCTATCAGAAGTTTTGGAGAATAATGAAACAAGTGATCATGCAATTCTTCTAAGATTTTCACAACCACAGCAGACTTACCTATGGAATCAACATCTCCTTCATTACACTTATCCCCAAGACTTCTAATCCCATTAATCTGTCTGATTACTAACCCATTAGACTGGTGGGTTCTATATACAAGATTTTAGCAAAGGTTCTCTCGCACAGAATGAAGTCCGTGATGCCCTCCATTATTGGTGATACTCAGACTGCTTTCATAAGGGGAAGGAATATCCTTGATGGGGTGTTTATTGCTAATGAAGTAGTAGATGGTTGGAAGAAGGCTACGCAACAAGGGTTGATCATCAAGCTAGATTTTGAGAAAGCTTTCGATTCAGTAAACTAGGAGTTCTTGTTCTCTTTGATGTCCAACTTTGGTTTTAGGGTTAAATGGATCTCTTGGATAAAAACCTACGTATCTACATCCAGAATTTCCATCTTAGTCAATGGTTCACTAACTAATGAGTTCTCTCCGCAAAGAGGACTTCGTCAAGGTGACCCATTGTCACCCTTCCTCTTCAATATAGTGGCCGAGGGGCTTAATATTCTCCTGAATAGAGCACTAAATCTTGGCATCCTTCATGGTGTCTCGGTCGGAGTTAATAAGGTTCTTTTATCTCACCTTCAATTTGCTAATGACTCAATTTTCTTCTGCGAGGCTGGTATAGACCAGGTGGTAATTGTCAAAAGACTCAATCGATGCTTTGAAGTTCTTTCGAGGCTCAGAATAAATTATCACAAGAGCGTTGTATGTGGTGTAGGTGTGAATGATGTGTCTCTAAATGTCGTTGCCAGGCTCTTGAACTGTAAGGTGCAAAGCTTGCCACATAAATTTTTGGGGCTACCTTTAGGAGCCAACCCGGGTAGAAAATCAACTTGGAAGCCTGTGCTTGATAATATTAGATCTAGGCTTTCAGGCTGGAAGAGGAAAATGCTGTCCTTTGCTGGGAGGTTAACCTTGATCAAGTCTGTCCTCTCGAGTCTCCCTGTGTACTATCTTTCCCTATTCAAGATGCTTGAAGGTGTGGCCCGTGAAATTAAAAAGATTGAGGCTGCTTTCTCGTGGGGTGGTGATAGCCTAAAAAAAAAGGTTCATTTGGTAAAATGGGTTGAGGTTACAAAGAGTGTTGCCCAAGGGCGCTGGGGCATCAGAAGGATTAGGGATGTTAATGCATGCTTGCTTTTCAAATAGTGGTGGAAATTTGGAAATCAAATCTCAGCATTATGGAGAAAAGTTATTTGCAGCAAGCATAAAATTGAGGTTCAGTGTTGGCACCCTCCTGTGCAATCCTCCTACAAGCACTCTAGGGTATGGAAGGACATCACTTTTATAGGAGTCCATAGTTCACATACGTTTCAATTCTTCTTGGGAAATTGCCAAATCAAGGTTGAGGATGGTAGTCGTATCAGATTTTGGCATGACAAGTGGTGTGGATTTGCCTATCTCAAGGATGAGTTCCCCTCTCTCTTCAACCTGTCTGTTAATAAGAATGGTTCTCTTCAACAATTCTATGCCAGGAAAACCAGCTCTACAGATTGGAACTTTCCATATAGAAGAATCCTGTATGCCTGGGAAGAGGCCATTGAAGCGAGGTTGATTATAATGTTATCCTTTGCCCCCTCCCCCCCTTGAACCTTAACAGTGCCGACAACTTGGTGTGGTCTTCTGCGGCCTCAGGTTCTTGTGTTTTCTCCGTGTCTTCCTTATATTCTCTTTGTAATTCTCTCATTGGGCCACATCTCAACATCAGCAAGTTCATCTGGAGCAATATCTTACCTTCTAAAGTTCATTTCTTTGGATGGTTAGCATGGAAAAACAGAGTTAAAACATCGGTGTTTCTGCTCGATATTGGTATCCTAGGCAGCAATGTTTCTCCTTTATGTCCTTTCTGCAAAATGGCCCCTGAATCTGTTTCTCATGTTTTGCTTCATTGTCATTTTTCTTGGACCATTTGGTCATTTGTGTCATATGAATGGGGGCTCTGTTGGTGTATCCCACAATCTGTAGCAGCTCTGTTCAATTGGTGGATGTGGGATAAATTCAAGCACCCACTTAGGAAATTTTGGAAAGCGATCCCACTGGTAGTCTCTGGTCCCTTTGGAGGCTTAGGAATGAGTGTGTTTTTAAAGATGCTCATCCTAATTCTGCAGAATTATGGGAACTTATTAAGACCAGATTAGCTCTTTGGCTTAAAGCTTCTATTAAGGACTTCTCGTTATCAATCGAGGACGTGGTTCTTAATTGGAGACAAACCAGGCTATGCTATTAAGTTTTGTGCAGAAGTGGTTTGGAAATACTCTTCAGATCCTGGGAGACGCTAGTGATCCTCAGCTAGTCACCTGAAAAGATACAAACACTCCAGTCGGGGGTGCCGGAATTAGCACTCCGATGGACAAGTCAGTTCAGACACTCAAGATAGCTTGTTTACTAAGTTAAATGAAGTGATTCTTACATACCTTTCTCAACCCATTGTTCCTGTATGTATACCTGTTCCTTTTGATCCTCGGGGTCAGGGCCTACTTTTTAATCATTGTCCTTTCTATTATTTGGCCCTAAGGATTTACACTTATTCGGCACATATATTATATTCGGCTTCCCACTCTCGTAGGATACAGCCGATTAATATCAGTCTTCCAATGGTACGCACCTTCTGATTTTTTCATATATTCGGCCCCCATAATTGCCCCCCGAACTCCCCATTGACGGTAGTTAATCGGCGTGTTTGGTCTTGAATTGGAAAAGTTAAAATAGGTCAGGCAGCTTCGCGTACCCCAATATAGATGTCAGAATGCGCACACCTTTTCGGTCATCATTACACCTTCCCGCCTCATTCATTCGTGCGTCTCGCATTTATTGTGATTTGAAATTTCAGTCCTTTCGAATGCACAATTCGTCGAGTATTCGAGACTCTTGGACCGCCAGCGGATATCCCTTCTCTGACTCGCATTTTCTCCAACTCTTCTCCGTCTACCCTCGTCCCCCTTGCTCCTCATAAGTCTTCTTCTCTTTTCTTTGCAATCCTACTTTCTGTTTGTTATTTTAATTTTGGCGAACCCTTTATTCCCTGTGAAAATGGCTAAACACTTGAAAGACCTCCTTTCTGAGGGTCGTGTCTCCGGATTCCGGCGACACTTTTCCATCCCCGACGATGTTCATCTAACTCTAGTAACGAACAACATTCTGGATATGGAGAGAGAGGATCGAAATTCAATCGTCTTTCCTCTCCTATCCATTGTAGAGGGCGGGGTCCATTTTCCCCTACATCCATTCCTTAGGGCCGTCCTCCGCTATTGGGGTTTGATTCCTTCTCAGCCCAACGTGAACTTTTTTCGAATCGTAATGGGGATCGTAGAGTTGAACCGGCGCCTCAGGATCGATCTTGGCATTCCGGCCATTCAGCACTGCTATGTTTTAGCCAAATCTTCCGGTCGGCTTGGGCGGTACTTTCTTAGGGCCAAGGATACTGACCATCATTTGGTAACCATGTTTACCAGTTTTGGTAAGCGTGTGGATGACGTAATGGTCAATGTCCGAGGAAACTGGGAATTTGGCGAAGGCGAGGGTCGCCTAGACCCTATTCCCAGACGGAGGGGTGAACCAGGTTGCCGTGTGCCTCCTTGCGTTTATTGAACTTTTCTTTTACTCGGCCTTCTCTCCGTGTCTAACCCTTTGTCTTTGTAGGCAGTAATTTGAAGAAGATTCTGGTTTCTACCGACGACACAGTCCTTGCGCAGATTGCGACTGCACTCGGATACTTCGGCCGTCCAAATTTACAGAAGCAAGGGAGAGCGGCCCACATACTTCTTCGATACGAGCCTACTTATACTACTTTTTCGACCGCTGACAACATTCCGATTCCATCCAGCGATCAACAACTTGCGGCTCTTATCTTCCCTAGCTTCAAGAGCCTTAGGCAAGTTGGTCTCGAAGCTTCTGATTTGGGGCAAGACGTCGAGCCGGTGGTAGAGGTAGTCGCTGATCCAGCCAGAGAGTTCGCTGAGGAGGCCGAAGAGGTTGACGAGGCCCTAAACTCGGCGTTTGAGGCAGCCAGACGTAGTCAGCCTACCTCGTCGTCCACTTCGGGTCGGGCGGAGTTTTCTTTTGGAGATATTTTTGGAAGTTTAGGAGACCTACCCGGTGATTTTTTTGAAGGTATGGCTGGGGAAAGCCTCACGCAGATGGCTCGAAAGAAAAATGCTGAGCGTATGGCCGCTCGGAAAAAGGTCGAGGCCGTCCGTTCTGGACCTGCCTTGATTGAGTCTTTCGAACCCGTTATTGAAGAGCCGGCTCAGATTGTTGCGGCTGAAACGGTGAAAGAGGTTGAACAACTGGTCATTGAAGAACGGTTGATTCCGGAAGAGCGGGGCAAGAAGCGTAGCGCCGAGGGAGAGGCCGGTTCAGAAGATAGTCTTGCCGACAAAAGGCCTCGCTTAGAAGAATTGGACGTGGTTGTTCCTTTCAGTGTTCAGCCAAAGATCAGAGACATGCCGATTCCCTCTGACGCATCCATCATTACTGACCCAGCGGTAGCCTTGAGCCTGGCGGCTTTAGTCTTCCTACCAGCTGATAAGGCATCCTTTCATGCCGTGCCGGATTTGGTGGCCATAGCCTTATCTGCGCAGTTGGCCCTTTTGGTAGGTGAACTTTGACTTGTTTTGATTTTGGTTGCCTATGGCATCTAACGATCCCAACTCGTTTTGCAGACGGTCGGCAGGATCGCCGACTTGGGCTGCCGCCTACACGATGCCCTTAAGAGGATTGACCGTTTGCAGTCAGAAGTGGGCGATCAAAAGAGCAGGGCCGAGTTTGAGATGATGAGAGCCGCGATAGAGACTGCGTGAGCCGAAGCTAAAGTAGAAAGAGCTCGGACTGCCGATCATCTCCATTCTGATGCCGAAGATAGGGCGAACGCGAGCAAAGAATCGCTTAGGCTAGCCGAGGAGGCGCTTAACAAGATGGAGACTGAGTTAGCAGAGTTGAAGGCGGCCAAGGAAAAGGCAGAATCTGAGGCTTCTGCCGTATTCGAAGCAGAAAAGGACGCCGCCTTCAAGGAATACGTAGATGAAGTCCCCAAGTTTGAGAATCGAGGGTTCAAACATGGGTGGCTCAAGGCCCTTGATGCCGCTGGGGTTACATTGGCCTTGCCAATTCGTTATGAGCAGGTGGACGTTGAGCCACTTGAGTCTGACCCCGAGGATTGATCTGGGAGTCATTCGAATTTTATGAAATGCTTTCCCTTTTAATGTATGTTTTTGTTTTAAGGACTTTTCTTGGTTCCGAGTAGTTTTCATATATAAATTGGTTACTGTCTGCCCTCAATTTATTAATGAAAATTATCTTATTGTTTCACTACTACTTATGCGCAGTTTGTGATATTATATTGGTAAAGAATTTTTGTCTTTCACTACTTTAGATAGAATGATTACTCTGTTGAGCTTTCTACGATTGAATATCTTGGCAATCTTATCTCGTATGCCGAATAGTTCGTGGGTATTATGTTGAAATGATTCATGGGCCGGCTGGAGCACTTAATCCGAATAGATTGATTAATCTGCCCTTGCCCCAGGCGGTGCATAATCATTCGGGCGCCGGATGAGACGAACTTAGGAGTTTTGAAGTCGATTCATGGGCACTACATTAGATAGAATGATTACTCTGTTGAGCTTTCCACGATTGAATATCCTGACAATATTGACTTATCATTCGTATGTCGAATATTTCGTTGGTATTATGCTGAAACGATTCATGGGCCGGCTGGGGCACTTAATCCGAATAGATTGATTAATTTTCCCTTGCCCCAGGCGGTGCATGATTATGCGGGCGCCGGATGAGACGAACTTAGGAGTTTTAAAGTCGATTCATTGGCCGGCTGGGGCGATTAAGCCGAATATATTGATAAATCTATCATGCCCTTGCCCCAGGCGGTGCATGATCATGCGGGCGCCGGATGAGACGAACTTAGGAGTTTTGAAGTCGATTCATCGGCTGACTGGGGCGATTAAGCCGAATATATTGATAAATCTATCTGCCTTTGCCCCAAGTGGGTTGATCCAGTCGCCGCTGGGTGATTGAGGTTTTCACAATTAATGAGATTGCCTCGAGGGTGCTGCCTCTGTGAGGGATAAATGATTAAAGGTACAACTTTTATAAGCACAGTAAACAACTGGCTCCAGCTTTTGAAGGTATCGTGTAAATGTCGAACAGACTCTTCTTTAACAGCAGAGGGGAAGCGAGGACGCTAGCTGAGCTGGGTGGAGATATGAATCGAGGTGGTAACCCGTTGCGCACAGGGAGTAGGAGTTCCAGGGATCGAGAGAGGCGTCAGTCTCCTCGACGTCGAAGCAGGTCGCCCAGGCGGGACAAGCAGTCGCAGGGCAAATCTTCTTAACCTCGAGTCGAGAGGGGATCTGATGCGAATCTGTGCCCATTAAGCTTTGCGGTATTTGTGGGGAATAGACCCATGATAGAGGCGGACTCGATCGTTTGAGACCCAAATGTAGCGGTCGAGTTTGCTCGACAAATTTTTCCTCCTAAGGTTCAGCAATCAATGGTAGGTCGTCAGGACTACGAAGTATTTCGCGAAGGCATTCACGGGACGGTGAAGGGGCTTTACACTGCCTATGAAATCGGTATGCGGTTGTGCATTGCCTGCCGAGAAATGGAGAAGAAGGAGGAACGTATTCGAAGTTTGGAGGCCCGCGCGGAGGCGGCTAAGCGCGAGTTAAGGAAGACCAAGGCGGCTCAGGCACAACCCGCCGGGCAGGGAAACCCAATCGTGGAAGAAAGGGTTACCAGTCGGCTCATCAGTACCGCGCTTGCCGATCGTGAGACGGCGAGTATGTTCGCAATGGAGACCGCGAAGGGGAGGGCCTATGAGAAAGGTTTTCATGAAGGCCGAAAAGTTGGAATCGAAAAGACCAAGGAAAAACTTGCCGAAGAAGTTTGCTAATGTGAAAATCGTGGATTTAGGCACGGTTGGATCAAGGCATCTCAAGCCGCGGAAGCTCTTCAAGCATCGGGCATTGATTCGGCATTGCCACTCTACCACAGTAAACATTTTCCGTTTTCTGCTTTTGAAGTCGAGAAGAGTGAGGATGAGGGTGACGCCGTATAAGTGTACTTATTGTAAGGTTGAAACGTAGATCACGTTCAAAACTATGTAATTTATTGTTTGTTTTATTGAATAAAAAACGTTCTATTATAAATATTTTGTTGCAGTTCGTATTCGGCATGTATGTGTTTCATTTTATTGTATGTTTGAATGAATGTATAAATGTTGATCGGCAGGGTCGACCCATACGTGGTATGCCGATTTATAGGCAGGGTCGACCCATACGTGATAGTCGTTTATTCCTGAATGAGGCTAGTGTAACCTGAGGAAGCCGAAAGCCAGTGGGTAGAGTGGCTGCGGCAAATTCAACTCGGCTCGGGGCCTAGATTTTTGGCCAGTGCATGTGTTTCAAAAAGTCGTTTGGATAACTACGCCGTGGCGAATGTCAACCGATGTTTGTCTCATGGAGTTTAGCGTTAATGAAATCGCCTCGGGATTGGGGCCTCGAGATCGCTGCCAGTATTGAAAATAAAAGGAGTGGGCGCTTCGCGCAGACAAACAATCACTTATTATGTGAGGTGGAATAAGTGGGGCTATTAGTTAGAGAGGCTCGGAATTCAGCCAAACTTGGTGTTGCAATGGAGCGCAGCAGAGGACCCATCCGTATGGGAGGTAGGATGTCCAAAAGTTGGCATGAATCTTCCAGTCGTTGAAGCAGATCACCCCGAAAGGAAAGGCAACGACCGTTGGGTTTATCCTTCCTTGTCCTGGATCTTTGCCTTGACATTGTCAATGGTATCAGGGGAAGTTTGGCAATGCACAAGTCATGGGCTTGGGCACAGTCGGCTCAAGGCTTTACAAACCGTGGAGGACTTCTGGGTGACGGGAGTTGAGTCGGCGCTGCCACTTTACCAATGCGTCTTTTCCCCTTTTTAGATTTTGAGGTTGAAAATGGGTATTGTAATGCTCAAATGCGTGTTGCGTTTATGTAACAATTGTTTGATCAAATAAAAAGTTTTATTTCAAACATTTGCATTTTATTCTGAATTTTTTATGTGCTTAGTTAAGCACCCTATTTCGTCTTATTCTGAATTTTTTTAATCGGCCCTAAGGTGTCATGCACCAAAGGGGGCTCCGAATCCGAAGACTTAGTGTGGCCAATTGTGATATCCACTAAGGGCGCTCTGAATCCGGAGGCTTAATCGGCCCTAAGGTGTCATGCACCAAAGGGGGTTCCGAATCCGGAGACTTAATGCGGCCAATCGTGATATCTACGAAGGGCGCTCTGAATCTGGAGACTTAATCGGGCCCCTAAGGTGTCATGCACCAAAGGGCGCTCCGAATCTAGAGACCTGGTGTGGCCAATCATGATTTCCACGAAGGGCGCTCCGAATACGGAGACTTAGTCGGCCCCTAAGGTATCATGCACCAAAGGGCGCTCCGAATCCGGAGGCTTAATCGGCCCTAAGGTGTCATGCACCAATGGGGGCTTCAAATCCGGAGACTTAATGCGGCCAATCGTGATATCCACGAAGGGCGCTCCGAATCTGGAGACTTAATCGGCCCTAAGGTGTCATGCACCAAAGGGCGCTCCGAATCCAGAGACCTGGTGTGGCCAATCGTGATATCCACGAAGGGCGCTCCGAATCCGAAGACTTAGTTGGGCCTAAGGTATCATGCACTAAAGGGCGCATCGAATCCGGAGGCTTAATCGGCCCTAAGGTGTCATGCACCAAAGGGGGCTTCGAATCCGGAGACTTAATGCGGCCAATCCCTGATATCCACGAAGGGCGCTCTGAATCCGGAGGCTTAATCGGCTCTAAGGTGTCATGCACCAAATGGGGGCTCCGAATCCGGAGACTTAATACGGCCAATCGTGATATCCACGAATGGTACTCTGAATCCGGAGACTTAATCGGCCCTCAGGTGTCATGCACCAAAGGGGCGCCGAATCCGGAGACCTGGTGTGGCCAATCGTGATACCCACGAAAAGCGCTCTGAATCCGGAGACTTAGTCGGCCCTAAGGTATCATGCACTAAAGGGCGCTCTAAATCTGGAGGGTTAATCGGCCCTAAGGTGTCATGCACCAAAGGGGGCTCCGAATCCGGAGACTTAATGCGGCCAATCGTGATATCCACGAAGGGCGCTCCGAATCCGGAGACTTAATCGGCCCTAAGATGTGATGCACGAAAGGGCGTTCTGAATCTGGAGGCTTAATCGGCCCTAAGGTGTCATGCACCAAAGGGGGCTTCGAATCCGGAGACTTAATCGGCCCAAAGGTCTCATGCACCAAAGGGCGCTCCGAATCCGGAGACTTAATCGGCCCTAAGGTGTCATGCACCAAAGGGCGCTCCGAATCCGGAGACTTGGTGTAGCCAATCATGATATCCATGAAGGGCGCTCCGAATCCGGAGGCTTAATCGGCCCTAAGGTGTCATGCACCAAAGGGCGCTCCGAATCCAGACACTTGATGCGACCAATCGTGATATCTACGAAGGGCGCTCCGAATCTGGAGACTTAATCGGCCCTAAGGTGTCATGCACCAAAGGGCGATCCGAATCTGGAGACTTGGTAGGCCCAATCGTGATATCCATGAAGGGCGCTCCGAATCCGGAGACTTAGTCGGCCCTAAGGTATCATGCACCAAAGGGCGCTCCGAATCCGGAGGCTTCATCGGCCCTAAGGTGTCATGCACCAAAGGAGGCTCCGAATCCAGAGACTTAATCGGCCCTAAGGTGTCATGCACTAATGGGCGCTCCGAATCCGGAGACCTGGTGTGGCCAATCGTGATATCCACGAAGGGCGCTCCGAATTCGGAGACTTAGTCGGCCCTAAGGTATCATGCACCAAAGGACGCTTCGAATCCGGAGGCTTAATCAGCCCTAAGGGGTCATGCACCAAAGGGGGCTCCGAATCCGGAGACCTAATCGGCCCTAAGGTGTCATGCACCAAAAGGCGCTCCGAATCCGGAGACCTGGTGTGACCAATCGTGATATCCACGAAGGGCGCTTCGAATCGGGAGAATTAGTAGGCCCCTAAGGTATCATGCACCAAAGGGCGCTCCGAATCCGGAGGCTTAATCAGCCCTAAGGTGTCATGCACCAAAGAGGGCTCTGAATCCGGAGACTCAATGCGACCAATCGTGATATCCACGAAGGGCGTTCCGATTCCGGAGACTTAATCGGCCCTAAGGTGTCATGCACCAAAGGGCGCTCCGAATCTGGAGACCTGGTGTGGCCAATCATGATTTCCACGAAGGGCACTCCGAATACGGAGACTTAGTTGGCCCTAAGGTATCATGCACCAAAGGGCGCTCCGAATCCGGAGGCTTAATCGGCCCTAAGGTGTCATGCACCAATGGGGGCTTCAAATCCGGAGACTTAATGCGGCCAATCGTGATATCCACGAAGGGCGCTCCGAATCTGGAGACTTAATCGGCCCTAAGGTGTCATGCACCAAAGGGCGCTCCGAATCCAGAGACCTGGTGTGGCCAATCGTGATATCCACGAAGGGCGCTCCGAATCCAAAGACTTAGTTGGGCCTAAGGTATCATGCACTAAAGGGCGCATCGAATCCGGAGGCTTAATCGGCCCTAAGGTGTCATGCACCAAAGGGGGCTTCGAATCCGGAGACTTAATGCGGCCAATCCTGATATCCACGAAGGGCGCTCCGAATCCGGAGGCTTAATCGGCTCTAAGGTGTCATGCACCAAATGGGGGCTCCGAATCCGGAGACTTAATGCGGCCAATCATGATATCCACGAATGGTGCTCTGAATCCGGAGACTTAATCGGCCCTCAGGTGTCATGCACCAAAGGGCGCTCCGAATCCAGAGACCTGGTGTGGCCAATCGTGATACCCACGAAAGGCGCTCTGAATCCGGAGACTTAGTCGGCCCTAAGGTATCATGCACTAAAGGGCGCTCTAAATCTGGAGGGTTAATCGGCCCTAAGGTGTCATGCACCAAAGGGGGCTCCGAATCCGGAGACTTAATGCGGCCAATCGTGATATCCACGAAGGGCGCTCCGAATCTGGAGACTTAATCGGCCCTAAGATGTGATGCACGAAAGGGCGTTCTAAATCTGGAGGCTTAATCGGCCCTAAGGTGTCATGCACCAAACGGGGCTTCGAATCCGGAGACTTAATCGGCCCAAAGGTCTCATGCACCAAAGGGCGCTCCGAATCCGGAGACTTAATCGGCCCTAAGGTGTCATGCACCAAAGGGCGCTCCGAATCCGGAGACTTGGTGTAGCCAATCGTGATATCCATGAAGGGCGCTCCGAATCCGGAGGCTTAATCGGCCCTAAGGTGTCATGCACCAAAGGGCGCTCCGAATCCAGACACTTGATGCGACCAATCGTGATATCTACGAAGGGCGCTCCGAATCCGGAGACTTAATCGGCCCTAAGGTGTCATGCACCAAAGGGCGATCCGAATCTGGAGACTTGGTAGGCCCAATCGTGATATCCATGAAGGGCGCTCCGAATCCGGAGACTTAGTCGGCCCTAAGGTATCATGCACCAAAGGGCGCTCCGAATCCGGAGGCTTCATCGGCCCTAAGGTGTCATGCACCAAAGGGGGCTCCGAATCCAGAGACTTAATCGGCCCTAAGGTGTCATGCACTAATGGGAGCTCCGAATCCGGAGACCTGGTGTGGCCAATCGTGATATCCACGAAGGGCGCTCCGAATTCGGAGACTTCGTCGGCCCTAAGGTATCATGCACCAAAGGGCGCTTCGAATCCGGAGGCTTAATCAGCCCTAAGGGGTCATGCACCAAAGGGGGCTCCGAATCCGGAGACTTAATCGGCCCTAAGGTGTCATGCAGCAGAAGGCGCTCCGAATCCGGAGACCTGGTGTGGCCAATCGTGATATCCACGAAGGGCGCTTCGAATCGGGAGAATTAGTCGGCCCCTAAGGTATCATGCACCAAAGGGCGCTCCGAATCCGGAGGCTTAATCAGCCCTAAGGTGTCATGCACCAAAGAGGGCTCTGAATCCGGAGACTCAATGCGGCCAATCGTGATATCCACGAAGGGCGTTCCGATTCCGGAGACTTAATCGGCCCTAAGGTGTCATGCACCAAAGGGCGCTCCGAATCTGGAGACCTGGTGTGGCCAATCATGATTTCCACGAAGGGCGCTCCGAATACGGAGACTTAGTCGGCCCTAAGGTATCATGCACCAAAGGGCGCTCCGAATCCGGAGGCTTAATCGGCCCTAAGGTGTCATGCACCAATGGGGGCTTCAAATCCGGAGACTTAATGCGGCCAACCGTGATATCCACGAAGGGCGCTCCGAATCTGGAGACTTAATCGGCCCTAAGGTGTCATGCACCAAAGGGCGCTCCGAATCCAGAGACCTGGTGTGGCCAATCGTGATATCCACGAAGGGCGCTCCGAATCCGAAGACTTAGTTGGGCCTAAGGTATCATGCACTAAAAGGCGCATCGAATCCGGAGGCTTAATCGGCCCTAAGGTGTCATGCACCAAAGGGGGCTTCGAATCCGGAGACTTAATGCGGCCAATCCTGATATCCACGAAGGGCGCTCCGAATCCGGAGGCTTAATCGGCTCTAAGGTGTCATGCACCAAATGGGGGCTCCGAATTCGGAGACTTAATGCGGCCAATCGTGATATCCACGAATGGTGCTCTGAATCTGGAGACTTAATCGGCCCTCAGGTGTCATGCACCAAAGGGCGCTCCGAATCCGGAGACCTGGTGTGGCCAATCGTGATACCCACGAAAGACGCTCTGAATCCGGAGACTTAGTCAGCCCTAAGGTATCATGCACTAAAGGGCGCTCTAAATCTGGAGGGTTAATCGGCCCTAAGGTGTCATGCACCAAAGGGGGCTCCGAATCCGGAGACTTAATGCGGCCAATCGTGATATCCACGAAGGGCGCTCCGAATCCGGAGACTTAATCGGCCCTAAGATGTGATGCACGAAAGGGCGTTCTGAATCTGGAGGCTTAATCGGCCCTAAGGTGTCATGCACCAAAGGGGGCTTCGAATCCGGAGACTTAATCGGCCCAAAGGTCTCATGCACCAAAGGGCGCTCCGAATCCGGAGACTTAATCGGCCCTAAGGTGTCATGCACCAAAGGGCGCTCCGAATCCGGAGACTTGGTGTAGCCAATCGTGATATCCATGAAGGGCGCTCCGAATCCGGAGGCTTAATCGGCCCTAAGGTGTCATGCACCAAAGGGCGATCCGAATCCAGACACTTGATGCGACCAATCGTGATATCTATGAAGGGCGCTCCGAATCCGGAGACTTAATCGGCCCTAAGGTGTCATGCACCAAAGGGCGATCCGAATCTGGAGACTTGGTAGGCCCAATCGTGATATCCATGAAGGGCGCTCCGAATCTGGAGACTTAGTCGGCCCTAAGGTATCATGCACCAAAGGGCGCTCCGAATCCGGAGGCTTCATCGGCCCTAAGGTGTCATGCACCAAAGGGGGCTCCGAATCCAGAGACTTAATCGGCCCTAAGGTGTCATGCACTAATGGGCGCTCCGAATCCGGAGACCTGGTGTGGCCAATCGTGATATCCACGAAGGGCGCTCCGAATTCGGAGACTTAGTCGGCCCTAAGGTATCATGCACCAAAGGGCGCTTCGAATCCGGAGGCTTAATCAGCCCTAAGGGGTCATTCACCAAAGGGGGCTCCGAATCCGGAGACTTAATCGGCCCTAAGGTGTCATGCACCAAAAGGCGCTCCGAATCCGGAGACCTGGTGTGGCCAATCGTGATATCCACGAAGGGCGCTTCGAATCGGGAGAATTAGTCGGCCCTAAGGTATCATGCACCAAAGGGCGCTCCGAATCCGGAGGCTTAATCAGCCCAAAGGTGTCATGCACCAAAGAGGGCTCTGAATCTGGAGACTCAATGCGGCCAATCGTGATATCCACGAAGGGCGTTCCGAATCCGGAGACTTAATCGGCCCTAAGGTGTCATGCACCAAAGGGCGCTCTGAATCTGGAGACTTGGTGGGGCCAATCGTGATATCCACGAAGGGTGCTCCGAATCCGGAGGCTTAATCAGCCCTAAGGTGTCATGCACCACAGGGGGCTCCGAATCCGGAGACTTAATGCGGCCAATCGTGATATCCACGAAGGGCGCTCCGAATCTGGAGACTTAATTGGCCCTAAGGTGTCATGCACCAAAGGGCGCTTCGAATCCAGAGACTTGGTGTGGCCAATCGTGATATCCACGAAGGGCGCTCCGAATCCGGAGACTTAGTCGGCCCTAAGGTATCATGCACCAAAGGGGGCTCCGAATCCGGAGACTTAATCGGCCCTAAGGTGTCATGCACCAAAGGGCGCTCGAATCCGGAGACCTGGTGTGGCCAATCGTGATATCCACGAAGGGCGCTCCGAATCGGGAGAATTAGTCGGCCCTAAGGTATCATGCACCAAAGGGCGCTCCGAATCCGGAGGCTTAATGCGGCCAATCGTGATATCCACGAAGGGCGCTCCAAATCCGGAGACTTAATCGGCCCTAAGGTGTCATGCACCAAGGGGCGCTCAGAATCCGGAGACTTGGTGGGGCCAATCGTGATATCCACGAAGGGCACTCTGAATCCGGAGGCTTAATCGGCCCTAAGGTGTCATGCACCAAAGGGGGCTCCGAATCCGGAGACCTAATGCGGCCAATCGTGATATCCACGAAGGGCACTCCGAATCTGGAGACTTAATCGGCCCTAAGGTGTCATGCACCAAAGAGCGATTCGAATCCGGAGACCTGGTGTAGCCAATCGTGATATCCACGAAGGGCGCTCCGAATCCGGAGACTTAGTCGGCCTTAAGGTATCATGCACCAAAGGGGGCTCCGAATCCGGAGATTTAATCGGCCCTAAGGTGTCATACACCTAAGGGCGCTCTGAATCCGGAAACCTGGTGTGGCCAATCGTGATATCCACGAAGGGCGCTCCGAATCCAGAGACTTAGTTGGCCCTAAGGTATCATGCACCAAAGGGCGCTCCGAATCCGGAGGCTTAATCGGCTCTAAGGTGTCATGCACCAAAGGGGGCTCCGAATCCGGAGACCTAATGCGGCCAATCGTGATATCCACGAACGGGCGCTCCGAATCCGGAGACTTAATCGTCCCTAAGGTATCATGCACCAAAGGGGGCTCCGAATCCGGAGACTTAATCGGCCCTAAGGTGTCATGCACCAAAGGGCGCTCCGAATCCGGAGGCTTAATCGGCCCTAAGGTGTCATGCACCAAAAGGCGCTCCGAATCTGGAGACTTAATGCGGCCAATCGTGATATCCGCGAAGGGCGCTCCGAATCCGGAGATTTAATCGGCCCTAAGATGTCATGCACCAAAGGGCGCTCCGAATCCGGAGACCTGGTGTGGCCAATCGTGATATCCACGAAGGGCGCTCCCTATCCGGACACTTAATCGGCCCTAAGGTGTCATGCACCAAAGGGCGCTCCGAATCCGGAGACTTGGTGTGGCCAATCGTGATATCCACGAAGGGCGCTCTGAATCCGGAGACTTAGTCGGCCCTAAGGTGTCATGCACCAAAGGGGGCTATGAATCTGGAGACTTAGTGTGGCCAATTGTGATATCCACGAAGGGCGCTCCGAATCCGGAGGCTTTAATAGGCCAATCGTGATATCCACGAAGGGCGCTCCGAATCCGGAGGCTTAATCGGCCCTAAGGTGTCTTGCACCGAAGGGGGGCTTTGAATCGTCGACATGACGAGCGCTACAATGGGGTTTGAGAAATGAGTTGAGCGACGAAGAAAAATGGTTTGCATTGCAGAAGTGATATATATACAAGTATCAAAGCCCACAGGTCGGGTCAGTGATAGGGTTTTCATAAAATCTCTGCTTGTGCCGATTGCGGGGAGCCATAGATTTCTTCAATGCCATGGGCTGTCGGGAAGCGCCCAAGCTGATGATAAGTGTTTGGAACGACCTTCATAATATGTAACCAGGTTCGCCCCATGATGACATTATATGGCGAAGGGAGCTTTACGATCAGGAATTCTACTTCGACCGTTTTGGAGCCCGCTCGAACAGGTAGTATGATCTTCCTTAACGGGTACTCAGGATTCGTATTAAAGCCGAACAGTGGGTGAGGCGCCGGGGACAGATCTGACTCGTTGAAGCCGAGTTTGATGAAAGTTTGGTAATACATAACCTCTGAAGTACTCCTTGGGTCTATGAGAATGCGTTCAATGGTGAACCGATTTACGCGTAATTTGATAACCAACGGATCGATGTGGGAAGCTGTTGTGCCGCTAAGATCGGAGTCATTGAAAGTGATTGTCGGAGCTTCTCCGGGCCATTCGGTCGGAATACGTTGCTTTTGGGAGATTAGATGCGATTGAATTGTGTGCACGGTTGGGGATGCCGGCAGGCTGTAGATTATATGGATCACGCCAAGTGGAGGTGAGTCCTGCCTCAAGGCTAGTGCCTTGATTGGCTTTCCCTTTCTCACGTACTGCTGCAGTCGGCCATCTTGCACTAATTCTTCCAGGTGATCCTTTAATACGTAATAACTCTCCGTTTCGTAGCCGTGATCTTTGTGATACTCGCACCGCCTATCCCTTCTTCACGTGTCGGGTGGCCCTACCATCTTTGACGGCCATTTGAAGAATGGAAGGTGTTAGACTTTGGTCATTATTGCAGCGATTGGTTCTGACAACTCTGTGTACTTCTTGTCGGCACGCCTCGAATGCCTGCTGTCGACTTGCAGTTGTTCATTCGTCCGGTGGGAGCATTGATCGCTTGATCGACGAGTGTCCCGCCTTTTGTCTCGTTTAGCGCATTGTCGTGGCTTAGGGCTCGGAGGTGGCACGGAACTTATTGGTTGAGCAATTTCAGGGGGGGCCATTTTGTTGGACATTTGGCCGGCTTTTATTCTCAAGGCATCATCTTCCACTTTGCAATACTCTTCAACTTTCTTCATCAACGCCCAGACTGTTTTGGGGGGTCTTCTAGTCAGGGAACTGCGAAGAGCACTGTCAGGATGTAGTCCCATTTTGAAGGCAGTGATGGCCATGGAGTCGTTGCAAGCGTCGTCGACGAGGTTGAAGCACTCCCAATAGCGTGCCGAATACGCTCTGAGCATTTCTCCTGACTGGATCTGCATAGCCCAGAGAGAGTCGGCTTGTTTCGGCTATACCTCGTTGGTGATGAACCTGGCCCTGAAGGATTTCTGTAATTGATGGAAGCTTTTGATCGAAGCCGGCTCCAGCTTGTAATACCACCTGACAGCTAATGGCCCTAGGCTGCTGGGGAATATTCGGCACATAAGGGCTTCGTTGTCTACATGCAATGTCATAGCCTGCTTGTAGTGACGGATATGATCAGTGGGGTCTGATTTTCTATCGTAAAGAGTGAATGACGGAGCTTTGAACTTCTTGGGCAGGGTCGCCCTTGCAATCCGTCGGACAAAAGGATCGTGCTGGTCCTCTTCGTCTGAACTGCTCCTCCTGCGCTTGTTCCTTGTATGTAGACTCTTTTTGGAGGAGCTGGAAGTTTCGGATCGTCCCTTCTTGTTGAGCTCCGTGGGTAATGAGTTGGAGTTGCTATCGGTATCCTTTGGTCGGGCGCGAGGTCGTTTGGGATCTTGGCGCATGGCTTCTCTCGATTTTGCTACTTCCAGGGCCAAATCTTGACGGAGACGTTCATTTTCAGCGATCATGTTCTCCAACCTTTGTTCATTCTGCTTTGCTTGTTCCATGATCGCCTGCATTGTCTCTTGCGTTGAAATCGTTGGTGAGTCGAAATTCAAGGCGCGTCTTGTAGCGATGGTTTCCTTTCCGAGCATATTTGCTGGAGTGAGATCATCTCTCTGTGTAGTCTCGTCAGTGGCTATTGGAGGATCTTCAGTCACGCCTGCCATGGATGTATTTGAGTATTCCCACAGATGGCGCCAATTGTGGAGAAGTGGTTTGGAAATACTCTTTAGATCCTGAGAGACACTAGTGATCCTCAGCTAGTTACCTGAAAAGATACAAACACTCCAGTCGGGGGTGCCGAAATTAGCACTCCGACGGACAAGTCAGTTCAGACACTCAAGATAGCTTGTTTACTAAGTTAAATGAAGCGATTCTTACATACCTTTCTCAACCCATTGTTCTTGTATTTATACCTGTTCCTTTTGATCCTCGGGGCCAGGGCCTACTTTTTAATCATTGCCCTTTTTATTATTCAGCCCTAAGGATTTACACTTATTCGACACATATATTATATTCGGCTTCCCACTCTCGTAGGATACAGCTGATTAATATCAGTCTTCCAATGGTACGCACCTTCTGATTTTTCCATATATTCGGCCCCCACAAGTTTAAAAGAGTTCTATCTCTGTGTTGTTGAGCATCAGTTGCTGTTTGTGATCTAATCTGTAAGTGATCTGCAATCTGTTGGTAGTGATCTGTTGATGGTAGTGTTATCTGTTGTTAGCCCATCCTGGTAGTGATCTGAATTGGTGATGATCTGCTGATCTGTTGGGATGGTTCAGGTTTTTTATTTGGTTGTGGCTGTGTTTCGGTTGTCTTTGATTCTGTTTTTTTGTTTTCTCTTCTTGTTGGTTCCTCACCAACTGGAGCTTTGAGCTTGACCTAGCTCTGAGCCCCTCTTTATTGATGTAATCTGTCACTTTTGTTTGTTTCCATCAATAAAGATTTATTTTGCCGATCAAAAAAAAAAAAAAAGGATACAAATTAAAATATATAGTACGCTTCAACATAGGATTACAATCTTAATTCTATTTTCCACACTTCTAGTACACACAATTCAACCACCAAAATATATATATATATGCTATGTAGAACTAACAGCAGTTCTTTTAAAAACACAAAAACTGATTACAGAATTAGACAAAATAACCTTATCTAAGGAAACCATAGCAAGCACTAGTCTAATTTGGGGAGTAACTTTGGGATAGACTTAAAGAAGAATCCTAAAAACAAAGGCACAAGCACTCCAGTTGGATCCCCCAAAAGACAAGCAGCTATTGTGCTAATGAATATGCTTATTGTCCTCCAAATATTGTTACCACCACTCCCATCATTTCTGTTCTTGGTTTCCATAGGCTTTAAATCCATTTTTTCAAGTGCCATCGCGAAATCATCAGTACTTCCATCAATATCACCATTCGTCCAAGCTTCGTGCACCATTTGAGTTATGCAATACACATGAAAATGATACTTATTGCATGTAGAAACATAAGAGCAACCCGGATTGCGCGCTTTAGGTGTTTTCTGGTTGCACCTTTTGCACTTTGATGATGATGAGACCTTGTTGTGAAGAATGAAATCCATGCCACCAATGCATAAGTTGGCTTTTAGGTTGCTACAACACGGGTGTAAAGCTAAGTTTCTCGCATTGCAAGCATATAAATAGCCTTTTATATAGTTCCCGCATGCATCACAAGACCTGTTTTTTGTTTATTGATCGGCAAAAAAAAAGAAGTAATATCTTATTAACGATACTAAAACATTACAAAAGGGAGGAAATTTTCAAAATATCTAATGACTGGTAATAAGTACTTAGTTGAGTCAAGATTTTCTTTTTTGGAAGATTTTTAGGTACCAAAAGACTGTGTGAGGAGAAGGAAAAAAAAAAGAAGTTAAAGTTCAGCAACAAATAAATTCATATTAAGAAATGCTAGAGACCAGTAATTCAGACACAAAAAATAAATATATAAACACAAAATTTCAACAATACCTTGGATGTGTCGAGGATGGTTGATGACAAAATTCAAAGGTGGATCTTGGGAAAATCTCCGGGGAAATGGAATGTTCAAGAGACATGCACTCCTCGTGTAGCTCATAGTCACAGTGCTCACATCTGTATCCTGATCCACACCCTTTCTCTTTGCATCCATCGCATGTGAATCGTTTGTTGTAGCTTTTCTTCTCAAGCTTATAGCCATGCTTTGGGCAGCAGCCTTGAGTTTTCTTCACAATCGATTTGTCAATTTCAAGATCTTCAAGGGCCATCCCATCAAACAAAACCAAACAAAAAAAAAAAAAAAAATTCAAAGTTAGATTAAATTCAAATTACACAATCATATTTTATAGATAAAATTAGAGAAAATGTAGGGATCATGAAAAAACTTTCATGAAAATGATCATGAAAGATTTATGACTCTTAGATTACCTTGATTAATGTGTGATGCTTTATTTTAAGTGTAACCCAATGGTCATAAATCTTTCATGAATATTTTCATGAAAGTTTTTTCATGATACCTAACATTGCTGAATAAAATTATGGGTATTCAATGTTTTTGAATGAGAAATGTTACTTGTCACTTTCTTTTTTTTTTTTTTTTTTTTTTGTTTTTTGGGTGACCACGCTCCTTTAGAATTAACAAAATAATAAAAATAAATAATATCTTGTATATAAAACGGTAAAAGAAATTGGAGATATATATGATACTCTTCAGTCTAGATATCATATGTTGCATACCAAGAACAAGTTATAATAAGTTATGGGTCAATAAATCACAAAGACAAAGAAAATAAATTAAAATTTATATCCAAATTCTAAACATACATGTGTATATATATAAGCATATACACATATGGAAAATCTGTTGGAGATTGGCTAAAGATTCAGCTTGCCAACTAGCCATGCAAGGCTGGCCATGTGATCTCTTCTCCATTCTTGCCAACCAACAAAGGTGAGTTGGCCATGTGAAGAAAGCCACCGAAAGGAGAAAAGTGGGCTGGCAGCCAGCTCACTTGAAAGCCTCTCTACCTCCTCTGTAATGTGTATATATAGAGAGGGTGAGAGTAGAGTTTATTCACAGTGAGGTGAGCTAAAAAGAGTGAATACAGAGAGAAAGAATTATTTAGAGAGTGTTGTAATTCTTCTTTGTTCAATATAGTGAATCCGCTGCCCGTGGACGTAGGCGACTTGCCGAACCACGTTAAATCTCTTGTGTTATTGTTTGTTTGAGTTTCCTGGTGTGCCCCCGATCCACAACAATTGGTATCAGAGCTCGGGTTGTGAAAAATCGAATTTTTCTTTTTTTCCGAAAGTGCCCAGATTTCGAAGTGCTCGAAATTAACTTTTGAGCATACCAGAAGCAAGATCTCAACGAGAGAAGTCCAACCAAGCAAAGACCAGCTCCAGAATATTCACCACGCGCTTCCACGCGCCACCTGAAGTTTGAGCGTGAGGCCCACTCTCATCAAGCGCCCTCACGCGCCATTTGCAGTTCGGCGCGTCATACCACGCGCTCCCACGCGCCACACGCGCGTCTCCAGGAAAAAGACGAGCCACGTGGCGCCACGTCAGTGCCACGCGGACGCCGCGTAAGTGCCACACAGACGCCGCGTCACCGCCACGCAGACGACACGTCAGACGCCACGTCAGCCAACGTGTTAGCCACGTGTCAGGCACGTTAGCCTTGAGCCGCTGACCAAGCCGCGCCGCCGTTGACCAAGCCGCCGCGCCACCGTTGACCAAGCCGAGCGCCCCGATTGACCGCGCTGTTGAGCCGCGTTGACCGAGCCGCTGTTGACCGAGCCGTTGACCAGCCGTTGACAGGAGTACTTATCCGGTGCATCTTAACGCACCAGATTCTGCAGATCTGAACTGTGCAACCTGTTTTGGCCAAATCAAAGTCATTCGGAGTCCGTTTTTGACGACCCAATAGTGTTTTCCAACTATTTGGAATATTTCGGACACATCCGTACGGTCAGTTTTTTGAATTGAAGTTTCTAAAAAATGGTAGAATCTACAGAGGCTAGATCAACCGAGTCCGTAAGTAATTCAGCAAGTACAAGCAACTCTAGGCATTGGACCCCGATGTCCCATGCTAAGTTCGAGGTAGAGAAGTTTGATGGAAGCAGCAACTTCGGCATGTGGAGATGCGAAGTTAAGGACATGCTTGTCCAGATGAACCTGCACTTCACTCTGGAAGACAAACCAGATGACCTGGATGGGATAGAATGGGAGAAGGTAAATCTCCTAGCCTGCAGTTCCATCCGACTTTGCCTTGCAAAAGAGGAGAAGTACGCCTTCACAGAATATGATATTGCGAAGAAGCTTTGGAAGGCGCTGGAAGATAAGTTCATGACAAAGAGCATTGAAAACCGGCTCTACTTGAAGAAGAGGTTGTTTCGTTTCGACTACAAGAAAGGTATTTCGATGAACGAACACCTAAATAACTTCAAAAAAATTCTTACGGATTTGAAGAATTTGGATGATCACATTGGTGATGAAGATAAAGCACTGTTATTGTTGAATTCCTTGCCTGACTCGTATGATCATCTCACTACTACTTTACTGTACGGTAAAGAGAAGATCAAGTATGTTGATGTTACAAATGCCTTGGTGAACAATGAGTTCAGAAGGAAAGATAAGTTTGCAAACAGGGACTCAGCATCCGAGGCATTGACAGTCAGAGGCAGAACAAATAACAGAAGATATGCAGGGCGAGGAAAGTCTCGCTCAAAATCCAGAGGGAAATCTTCAGACAGAAGACGTCTTGCAAAAGACGAGTGTGCTGCTTGTCGCCAGAAGGGGCATTGGGCAAAAGATTGTCCCAATAAAGACAAGACAGAAGAAAAGGTGAACGTTGTACGAGATGGAGATAATGGTGAAGGAGCAGCCTTCACAGTTTCATCATATGGCCAGTCTGATGAATGGATAATAGATTCCGGATGTTCCTACCACATGTGTCCGAACAAGCAGTGGTTCTCGAGCTTACGAGAGTTCGATGGAGGAGTTGTGCTGATGGGCAACGACCAAGCTTGCCAGACAAAGGGGATTGGGACAATTCGACTGAAGATACATGATGGAACAATCAGAATTCTTGAAGATGTTCGGTATGTACCGGATCTGACAAAGAATCTCATCTCAGTGGGAGTTTTAGACTCCAAGGGTTACAGAGTAACCATGGAAGGTGGAGTCCTCAAAGTTGTTCGAGGAGCATTTGTTGCAATGAAGGGTACTCGACAGGGAAATTTATATTTCCTAGACGGCTCTACAGTCATTGGGAGAGTGGCTGTCTCCACCAGCTCAGAAGATGATGCATCAGACACTTCCAGACTTTGGCACATGTGCCTAGGGCATGTCGGTGAGAAGGCTTTACAAGGGTTGGTAAAGCAAGGCCTGTTGAAAGGCGCCAAGACAGGGAAGCTTGAGTTCTGCGAGCATTGTGTACTGGGCAAGCAAACAAGAATCAAGTTTGGTATTGCTATTCATCGTACCAAAGGGATTCTAGACTATGTTCACAGCGACGTATGGGATCCTTCCAAGAATGCTTCGTTGGGAGGTAAACACTTCTTTGTGTCGTTCATTGATGATTTCTCCAGAAGAGTTTGGATTTACACAATGAAGCACAAAGATGAAGTCTTAGACATCTTTCTTATGTGGAAGGAGATGATTGAGACCCAGACAGGCAGACGAATCAAGAAGCTCAGATCTGACAATGGTGGAGAATACACATTAGATCCCTTCTTTGAGGTTTGCCAGAATGCAGGGATAGTGAGACATTTCACAGTTCCTGGAACACCGCAGCAGAATGGAGTTGCAGAACGCATGAACCGCACTTTGGTGGAGAAAGTCCGGTGTATGCTGTCACAGTCTGGATTGAGCAAGGCATTTTGGGGCGAGGCATTAAATTATGCTCGTCATCTTGTCAACAGACTACCTACTGCAGCACTAGATGGTAAGACTCCCATGGAGGTATGGTCAGGAGTGCCAGCTACTGATTATGATCAGCTACGTATCTTTGGATGTCCAGCCTATTTTCATGTTATAAAATCTAAGTTGAATCCAAGAGCCAAGAAAGCCATCTTCTTGGGCTTCAGTGACGGAGTCAAGGGATACAGACTTTGGTGCCCTGAATCAAAGAAAGTTCTCATCAAAAGAGATGTTACCTTTGATGAGTCTGCAATGCTGAAGCAACCAGATCCTCAACAGAATGAGGAAGCATTGAAGAAGTCAGTGCAGGTGGAGTTTGAGACTCCAGCAAAGACTAGTCAGCCAATCAACCATCCTGAAGAAGTCTCAGAGGATAGCTCTGAAGAGAGTTCAGATGAAAATGAAGATCCAGAGGCTCCGCAACAATCAGAACCCATTGCAATCAGGAAAGGAAAAAGGGTTACTAAGCAACCCAGTTGGATGACCGATATGGTAGCCTATGCACTTCCAATCATTGAAGACAATGTTCCTTGCACTTTCAAAGAAGCCGTGCAGAATGCAGAAAGTGTCAAATGGAAGGAGGCTATGGATGAAGAGATTGGGTCACTTCACAAGAACCAGACTTGGGAGCTGGTGCAACTTCCAAAAGACAAGAAAGCAATTGGGTGTAAGTGGGTTTACACCAAGAAAGAAGGCATCCCAGGCAAAGACAACATCAGATTCAAAGCTAGATTGGTAGCTAAAGGCTATGCTCAGAAGGAAGGAATAGACTACAATGAGGTATTCTCACCTGTTGTGAAGCACACGTCTATTCGTATCTTGCTAGCTTTGGTTGCACAGTTTGATCTCGAGCTCGCCCAACTCGATATCAAAACTGCCTTTTTACATGGAGATCTTGAAGAGGAGATATACATGTCCCAGCCAGATGGTTTCAAAGTTGCTGGCAAAGAGAATTGGGCCTGTAAGCTGAACAAATCGTTGTACGGATTGAAGCAATCCCCGAGACAGTGGTACAAGCGATTTGATCGGTTCATGATAGAGAAAGAATACACAAGAAGTCAATTTGATCATTGTGTATATTTCCGTAAGCTTCCCGACGGTTCCTTTATCTATTTGCTCTTATATGTAGATGATATGCTGATTGCATCTCAGAGCAAGGTGGAGATTGACAAACTCAAGGCACAGTTAGCAAGAGAGTTTGAAATGAAGGATTTGGGAGAAGCAAAGAAAATTCTTGGCATGGAGATCAAGAGAGACAGGAAGAAGGGCACGGTTTGTCTGACACAAACCCAGTATCTGAAAAAGGTGTTAGACAGATTTGGCATAAATGGGAAAACCAAAGCTGTAAGTACACCATTGGCCCCTCATTTCAAACTCAGTGCTTCGATGTCTCCACGCACAGAAGAAGAACGAAAGCATATGGCACAAGTTCCATATGCAAATGCAGTTGGTGCATTAATGTATGCTATGGTTTGTACAAGGCCTGATATCTCACATGTTGTGAGTATGGTAAGCAGATATATGCATGATCCAGGAAAAGATCACTGGCAGGCAGTGAAATGGATCCTAAGGTACATACATGGCACGGTTAATCTGGGATTGAAGTTCGAGAGAGATAACCGACTCGGGCAGAATTTGGTTGGATATGTGGACTCAGATTATGCTGGTGACTTGGACAAACGCCGATCAACAACAGGGTATTTATTTACGCTTGCTAAAGGGCCGGTGAGTTGGAGGTCAACGCTTCAGTCAACAGTAGCTTTGTCTACTATAGAGGCAGAGTACATGGCAGTGACAGAAGCCTTTAAGGAAGCTATTTGGCTACATGGGTTGATTGAAGACTTGGGTATTATTTAGAAGCACGTTGAGGTGTACTGTGACAGTCAGAGTGCCATTTGTTTGGCAAAGAACCAGGTTCATCATTCCCGCACCAAGCATATTGATGTCCGTTTCCATTTCATCTGAGAAATTGTGAATGAAGGGGATATTCTGCTTCAAAAGATTAGTACTGCAGATAATCCGGCCGATATGCTCACAAAAGTGGTTTCTGGGATCAAGTTCCAACATTGTTTGGACTTGGTCACCATCTCTCGGAACTGAGCACCTTCGGGTGCAAGGCAGTGTTGATCGATCACTATGTTGGATAAGAGAATCCTCGCCAAGGTGGAGATTTGTTGGAGATTGGCTAAAGATTCAACTTGCCAACTAGCCATGCAAGGCTGGCCATGTGATCTCTTCTCCATTCTTGCCAACCAACAAAGGTGAGTTAGCCATGTGAAGAAAGCCACCGAAAGGAGAAAAGTGGGCTGGCAGCCAGCTCACTTGAAAGCCTCTCTACCTCCTCTGTAATGTGTATATATAGAGAGGGTGAGAGTAGAGTTTATTCACAGTGAGGTGAGCTAAAGAGAGTGAATACAGAGAGAGAGAATTATTCAGAGAGTGTTGTAATTCTTCTTTGTTCAATATAGTGAATCCGCTGCCCGTGGACGTAGGCGACTTGCCAAACCACGTTAAATCTCTTGTGTTATTGCTTGTTTGAGTTTCCTGGTGTGCCCCCGATCCACAACAAAATCTTGATATTACCTGGCTGCTGAGCTACCATACGTCGGTCATGAATTTCTGGAACTGGATTTTGTAACACAATTTGCATTTCCTGGTTGTTGATTGGCGAGGTTTGCTCAAAGAGCTCAAACGCTTTTTTGTGCTCTTCGACCTTCTCTATGACTTTCTTTGGATCTCTGATAATTAAAATGGTCACCTGTTTTTCTTCATCATCTACATCTACTGATTTCACTCCAAGAATTTTCCGATATCCGTCCAACTTGTCCTGGCATCCGTAGCACTCGCAGTGGATATTCATCTTGATAACATAAGTCTTCATATCATCAACCTTTGAGTAGGCCATTTGAGACTCAGAATAGCTAGGTTTTCACAAAGAAATCCACCATAAAGTATAATAATTAATGAAAAAACCACAGTAATTTAACAAAGACAAAACGCAAAATGTATACACATAGAATGAAATTTTACAAAATTTATTTCTAGTATCTCCTTCTAAAAAATTCTTCCCCCATATTTAGTATCTAACTTTCTGTTCAATTGTTGTATTTCTAAAATTATTGCGAAAAATAAGTGTTGAAACATAGGATTTATATTCTTACCTCGATAGAAAAGTAGCCTAATGGAAAATGGAAGGTTTTGGCAGTTTTTTTTTTTTTTTTTTGAACAAGAAGGTTTTGACAGTTAGAAATGGCAAAAAGGACAGAGGCTTAATCTGTGTGTGTCTGTGCTGAATATGGCAAAAGTGTCTAGGCTTTTGGTGTCTTATATAGCAGCATGTTTTTGTCTTTCTGCATGTAAAAAGCGAAGCTTCATGGGAAACTGTACCTTAACATACTTGGTTGCTTCCCAGAATCTATGTCAGTGCTATTTTTTTTTATATTGTTAATTGTGGGATTAGTATTTATGAAAGTCAACCATTTCACCTGCGCAAAATATCAAGTAATTATTTTCTAATTTAAACTTTTCTTAAAGAGAATTAAATCAATAATTTCTCTCTTAAGACTAAATTTTTAGAAGAATTATGGTGGCTAACTAAGTTAAGCTTTCTAACTGGTTAAAGTGTTTGTTTGTTTGATTTGTTTCACTAATTGCATTTATTTATTTATTTTTAAAATACGCTCTAAATAAATTTGATATACAAGCAATAATCTAATACACTCGCTAGCATATCAAATACGTTTTAAACAATAATTTCATACATTTATTATTTTTCAATTACTAATTGACGTTGGAGGAAATAGTTAGGAAAGAACTATTTTAGATTGAGATAAGAATATTTATATTCAGTTCACATTTTGTGACTCGAATATTTTATTCGGTTGGAGATTTCTCATAAGTTTCAAAATTTTAATGATTTTTTATTTTTTGTTATTTGTTTATTTATTTATTTCCTTTAATAATCTTATTTATTTGAATTTTAAATATGTATTTGGTAGGGGTGAGCATGGTCCGGATTGGACCGGATTTGGATAAAACCAGGATCAATCCGTTATCTACGGTTCCTGAAAAATTGGAACCAATCCAATCTGTTTAAATCATGGAACCAATCCGAACCAATCCATTTAAATACGAATTGGATCGGTTTAGGATCACGGATTCACATAATTAAATAACAAAATAATATATATATATATATAACACTTTAATTTCATAAAAATATAAATATAGTGCTATAGCCCTGTTTGGTAGAGCTGTGGAAAAGTGCTTATAGCTTATACCTAAACAGCTTATAACTTATAACTATGAACATAAGCTGATTTCTGACTTATAAATTAAGCATCTCCAGCCCCACTCAAAGAATAAGCTGATTTCTAACTTCCAAAAAGTTATAAGCTATAAGCTAAACCAAACACATCAAAATAATTTAAATTAAGCTGAAAGCTGAAATAAGCAGCTTTTAAGCTGCATCAAACAGGCACTATATTAGTTCCACAATAGCAACATGTTTTTCTATAATAGCAACATACTATTCTAAAATTTAAACATCACCATAAAAATTTAAACAATTATAAATTAAAACTAAAAACTAACGAACAAAAGTAAAAAAAAAAAAGATATTATACAGGTTTAGGTTTGAGTTTAGGTTTTATATAGAATAAGAGAAGATACTATGAGGGAGGATGTATAATAAAAATATAGACTATTTACATACGGTCCGGATCGGTTCCAATTCGGAACCGTGGGGTTTAATCTGGAACCAATCCGTGGACTATGGATTTTTAATTCTTCAATCTGAAACCGAACCACGGATTCAAAAAACCAATCCAAACCCATCGAATTGGACTGGACTAGATCGGATTACGGATTTCACGGATTCCTTACTCAGCCCTAGTATTTGGTTTCAAAAATAATAGGTGTGTCTGTTTCTAACAGACACCATAGAGCCTTTTTATTTAGGACTCTAACATTGGAAAAAAAAAAAAATACGTTCTATGTTCTCTCTCTCTCTCTCTCTCTCTCTCTTTCTCTCATCTTTACTATATTTTATATTTCATATTTTTGGGCAATCGATACATTCTTGGCAAATTCTTTTGGTGCAACTGTGCATTGTATCAGATTCTGTAAAGTTTTGGATTGTATCTTGGAGTCATTTGTAATTGTTAAAACCTGCACGGAGGGAGCGCATTGACTTTAGGACACCGTCTTTGACGTGCCTTTCACAATCACACAGGCTATTTTCTAAACTCTTTTCTTCATCTTCTTCTTATTCTATTATATATATGTATATATAATTTTATTGAATTGTAAAAACCTATTTTTCAGAATCTGTTTTGCTTTCAATTTTATTCTATAAAATCAATTTAAAATAAATTATTGTTCAATTCCTCTAACACTCTAAAGTCGTTATTTCTGTAACATATCTTTTAATTATTTGTGTGTTATAATTGCATTTGTTGGTCTAGAACAAATCTGTTATACCAACCAAAAAAAAAAAAAAAAAACACTGAATTTTTGTTTCCCGCTGATTTGGTAAATTTTGAAATTTTGATTTTCTTCATCAATTCGGTAAACATAAATCCCTTGTTTGATTACAATACAATATATAAATCTGTTTGTATTGTAGGAGTGAGTCCCTAGTTTGATTACATTGATTGCATGTAGTATTAATCCTATTCAATTTTTTTTTTTTTTCGGAAATTGTGTAACTTTGTATGGGAACATTGACTTATATGTATATATATATAAATTCAGCGAAGTTGTAGAATTTGTTGTTATGTGTAGGTTTATATATATATATATATTAATTATTCTTAGGAAAGTTGTTGAGTAAAATCAAAATTTTCACGTGATGAATTATTTTGTTTAGATTCATGATATTTAATTAGCATTGTTCATGTTATAAATTATTTTGTTCATATTTGATTTGTATAAAAAACATTTTGTGACATTTTATCTATCCCGAAATTGTTGGCAATTAATTTTCAATTACAAATTTAATAACATTTGTGATTGTTTGATTGTTGTCTTTGACAAATTTTATAATTGTTTACTCTTTTGTACCTTAACTAATTTATTTTTATGGCTAATTTAGAAGAAACAGGTAGTGTGAAACCTGAAAAATTTAATGGCAACAATTTTGAAAGATGGCAAAAACAAACAAAATATTGGTTGACTGTGTTGGGTCTTATGTCTACCATAGAAGATTATGATTTTGTTAGATCTTAGTTGTCACCCGAACAAATCGAATTTCATTGTTATAACATAATCCTTAATGTGTTGTCTAACCATTTATATGATATGTATTAGTTAACCACCTCGATTGCAAAAGAACTATGGAAAACCTTAGAGGCCGAATATGGAATTGTAGATACTGGTATTGATAGGTTCATTGTCTCTAATTTTAATGGGTATAAAATGAAAGATGACATACTTGTAGGAGGCCAAATTCATGAGTTTCAAGAACTCCTTAGAAAAGTAGAAGAAGAAAAAAAAATGGGCAACTTTTAGTGAGAAGTTTAAAGTGTCTTGCCTTATCGATAAATTACCTCTATCTTAGAATGACTTTGCTAAGCGTCTTAGGCACAAACAAGGAGATCTGTCATTACCTCAACTAATCAATATACTTAGGGTGGAAGAGAAGCATAGATCAAATTTAGAAACAGTAAAAGAGAAAAGTCCTAAGGTAAATTTGGTAGAGAATGTGAATAAGAATAATTCCAACAATAGAAATAACTTTCGACCTAAAGGTAAAATTTTCAAAAACAACCTTAAGTTTAAATTTAGAGGTCAAAATGGAAAACACCATAATAACAACTACCAAGCCAATGCTAATAATTTTAAGCGACAAGGGAGTGGCAAAAGGTTATGCCATGTATGTGGAAGAACCAATCATTATGCTAAGGATTTTTTTTTAAGAAGACTGGTGAGTATAAATCAAGATTCAACAATAAGCAAAGAAATAAAGATCATAAAGCTCCAGTGAATATGATTTTGGAGAAAGAAGAAATTGCTGGACCATCTTTTCGGTATAATCTTGAAATTAATTTTACTTTTGAATAGCAAGATTGGTGGTTAGATTCTGGGGCTAATATACATGTGTGTTTTAATTGTGGTTATTTTAAAACTTTCCAAAAATCAAGTGGAAGAAGTGTAACTTTGGGGAATGGATCACTTTGAGAGATGTGCGATATGTTCCTGAAGTTAGAAGAAATCTTATTAGTGGATCGTGTTTAGTACAGTTAGGTTACAAAATTGTAATGGAATCAAATAAAATTGTAATAAATAAAAATGATATTTTTATTGGTAAATGTTTTATATGTGATGGTTTATTTAAATTGAATGTATCTTTTGAAGTTAATTATATCTCTCATAATATTTTGAAAATTGAAGTTTGTGATTTGTGGCATGGAAGACTTGGACATGTGAATTTAAGGAAAATTAGGAAAACGATGAATTTAGAATTAGTACCTAAATCACCTATTGATGTCAAACACAAATGTGAAATTTATATGCAAGCAAAACAACCTAAGAAACCTTATAAATCTGTAGAAAGAAATTCACAGCTCTTAGACCTTATACATAGTGACGTTTGTTATTCTAATAGACCACTAACTAGAGCAGAAAATAAATATTTTGCAACCTTTATAGATGATTGTTCTAAGTTTTGTTACTTATATTTAATTAAAACCAAAGATGAAGTTTTTAGTAAATTTAAAATTTTAAAGAAACTTAGATCTGATAGAGGAAGCGAATATAATGTAGGTACCCTTACTACTTTTTGTGAAGAATATGGAATTATTCATGAAGTAACCCCACCTTATTTTCCACAATCTAATGAGATAGCTGAAAGGAAAAATAGAACTCTAATGGATATGATAAATGCAATGTTTATTAGTTCTGATTTACCAGAGAGCCTGTGGAGGGGAAACAATACTCACTGCTTGTATTATATTAAATAGAGTAATTGCGAATGATAACGATAAAACATCTTATGAAATTTGGAAAAAAAACGAGTACCTAATCTTAAAATGTTGAAAGTGTGAGGGTGTTTAGCAAATGTAGCAATTCCAAAACCTAAATGTAAGAAAATATGACCTAAAACTATTGATACCGTTTTCTTAGGATATGCTCAAAATAGTAGTGCTAATAGATTTCTAGTAATAAATTATGAAATTAGTGAAATTACTAATAATACAATAATTGAATCTCATCAAGCTACATGTTTTGAAAATATTTTTCTATATAAAATTATGATCTCAAATCAGGTTATAAATAGAACTTCTACGACTAGTGCTAGTGTTATTTCTTTGAAAGATGATTCTAAACATCTAGATATAGAACCTAGGAGGAGTAAAAGAACTAGAATAGAGAAAACATTTGGAGATGATTTTTATATTTTTTTAACTGAAGGAGAACTCAATACTTTTATAGAAGTGTGGGGACATATTTTCCGAGTACCAACACGTGGCCAAGGTGACGCCGAAGTGTCAGTCGAGGTGCCATGTGTCCTGGTCGTGACGCCGAGGTTATCTCAGCTAGGCCGAGGTTATCTGTGAGAATACCGGAATCCGGGATAAGCGGATAAGGGACAAGAATCCTAGAATGAGGAAAGACCTCAGCCTGGATAAGGATAAAGCTCTTAGGGAGTTTATCTTTATCTACTGGAGAGTCCAAGATAAGCACTGAGCTGAAGTCCATTGAAGCTAGGTTTCTATTGGGACTAAGATTGGGTTAACTATAAAAGAGAGGCACCCCCATAGGTCTAAGGTACGCAATTTATATTCTGAACAGTGAGTTAAGCACTTTATCTATCTTTGGGAGATAACTGACTTGATCATCGGAATGCCCCCGGGTGGACGAACCACCGCCGAAATCTCTTCTTTCTGTTGCAGGTCACTCAGGCGCCATCTATTCTGCCAGTGCTCTCCAGTTGAATACTGAGTTGGCAGTGTGGTCAAAAATTCGCTCACACAGGAAGCTATGTCGTCTTTAGATGTACTATTTTGGAAGGAAGCCATTAATAGTGAGTTTGAATCTATAATTCAAACTAATACTCGGGAGTTGACTAATCTACCTCCTAGGAGTAAGGCTATCGGTTGCAAATGGGTATTTAGAAATAAATTAAAACCTAATGGAAGTATATATAAATATAAGGCAAGATTAGTAGTCAAGGGATTTACACAAAAGAAAGAAATAGATTATTTCGATATCTATTCACCTGTTTTTAGGATTACAACCATTAGAGTCTTAATTGCTAATTTAGAAATTCTTCAAATGGACGTTAAAACTGCTGTTTTGAATGGAGATTTAGGTGAAGAAATTTATATGGAGCAACCTAAAGGTTTTGTGGTTAAAGGACAAGAACATAAAGTTTGCAAGTTGGTTAAATCTTTGTATGGACTTAAGCAAGTTCCTAAACAGTGGCATGAAAAGTTTAATAAGATAATTCTAGAATTTGGTTTTAAGATCAATGAACATGATAGATGTGTATACTATAAAGAAGATAATAGAGAATGTATTATTTTGTGTTTATATGTTGATGATATCTTATTATTTGGAACAAATTTAGAGATAATTAAAAATGTGAAATCTTATTTATCTTCAAAATTTGATATGAAAGATTTAGGAGAAGCTTATATAATTTTAGGTATGAAATTAGAGAAAACAACCAAAGGTAATTCCTAGAAAAAATGTTTAAAAAGTTTGATTATTATAATCTCAAACCTATTTCAACTCCTTTTGATCTTAGCATGAATTTGAATAAAAATAACGGTGTATCTGCATCTCAACTTAGATATTCTCAAATTATTGGATCACTTCTCTGTATTGCTAATAAGACTAGACCTGATATTGCCTATGCTATTGGGAAATGAAGTAGACATACACATAATTCTAGTAAAGATCATTGGATTGCTGTGGAAAGAGTTTTTAAATATCTTAGAGGAACTCTGTAGACACCCCATTTTTGACCACCCTCAAGACTTGGACGTCACCGTTTGAACATTCGGTGATTATCCATGTTTGTGTTCGTCTCGAGTTCCCGGAGGCCTTGGCAGCGCGCCTCGCCTCAGGACCTCTTGACTCGATTGCTTCGTGTTCGGTTTTGGCACCAAACACCTGTGTTTTTGCCTTGAAGGGCAAGGAATCGCTTGTTGGCCATCTTCACACCTCATCGGCCCTCCCCTATCATCACCGGCTGCACATGTTTGCCACCGGCCATTGTTTCTTAAAAATAATGGCCGGTCGGCATTATGTTTAGCCGACCGGCACTTTATTGTGCCGATGACCTATTTGGTTGGCCGAGACCTCTTCTTGAGGGGAGTTTGAACCTTTTGAACCCCTTGTTTTAGCTTCTTGAGGAAGCTTGAACCTTTTGAACCCTTGGTCTTTAGCTTCTTGAGGAAGCTTGAACCTTTTGAACCCTTGGTTTAGCTTCTCCAAGAAGCTTGAACCCTTCTAAGCTTCCAAGAGAAGCTTGCACCTCTTGAACCTTTTGCCTAGCTTCTCCAAGAAGCTTGGCTCTTTTGTCTAGCTTCTCCAAGAAGCTTGGCCTTCTTGGCCCTTTTGCTCCAAGCTTCCAAGAGAAGCTTGACTCCCTTGAACCCTTGTCAAGCTTCTAAAAGAAGCTTGACCCCTTTGCTTAGCTTCCCTTGGAAGCTTGCCCCCTTTGACCCTTTTTTGTGTTAGCTTCTCTAAGAAGCTTAGCACCTTGTCTTGCTCTATATATAGAGAGCCTCTCCACCATTTTCAAGGGTTAGAAAAATTTGATATATAAGATATATATATCACTCCCTCTCTATATCTCCCTCTCTCTCTACATTTGGGTGTGTTAAAAGGTTCAAAAGGGTCTTGTTCTTGGCCCCTTTGCACACCACCTCTCAACCACACCTCTCCATCATCCATCTAGGCTTCTTGGAGGTCATTTTCAGAGGCTAAGGAACTGATTTTTGGGACCAAAGGCTGCTGTCCCGGTTGGTCTACAAGGGTGAGCATCTAAACCTCTTTTATTCCCCGTTTTTGCACACACTTTTAGCCTGTCTTGCTCGCTGATTTGAGCTTTGTGTATAACATAAAAAAGTTTTGTTTTTTTGTGTTTAAGATACTTCATTAAGACCACTTTTGTGTTTGAGGTCGTTTACCCCCTCTTAGGCCTTGTTTGGCCTCATTTTTGTGTGTTTTTGGTAAGCTTCGGGACCACCTTGTTTGGGCCTCCTCACCACTGAAATCTTGAGGGATTTCAGTGGTGAGGATGGTAGTTTAAGGTCCTAAGAAGGAGAGGGACATCCCCTCTCCTTGTTGTCTTCAAAAAGTCCCATTTTAGCCTCATGTGTGAGCACCATTTTTAAGTTCATGTTGGCCATGTCTTAAGTGTTATTTGTGCTTATTTTGCCATGATATAGCACTGTTTTTAATTGGTTTAGACACACCATGCATGCTTAGCATACTTGTCTTGTAATGCTATGAAATTGCCTTAACATGTATCTAGCATTTGGACCACTATGCTTACTTGTTTTGGCTTAGCTTTGTGAAGATTTTATGCTTGTTTTGACATGCTTAAGGACTGTTTTGGGTCATTTGAGTCATCCATGCTTTGCTTTGTATAGCTACCATGCAACCTCTCTTGTATACCTTAAGCATTGACCCCTCTAGCGTGCCATCCTTGCTTTGTTTCAGTGGTTTGGAACCATTTGTCATGCCATTTCAGTCCTCATGGTGTGCCTATATGCTTGCATTTGATGTCTCTTTAATGCTTTATAAGGTTGTCATCTTATGCTCCATGTTTGGCCTCTTTTGTATGCTTGTATGTTTAGACCATTTAGATGCCATCTAGGTGTGTCTTTGGTCTTGTTTAGATCTACATTGGGGCTATTTGGGGTCCCCTTGGCCCTTTGGGGTTTGGTTGGCATGGCCATGGTTTGAGCCCTTTGATTGGTCTCAAGTTTTGGGCTTGTTTACATGCTTTGATTGCTTGGTTTAATTGGTTTGGCATCATATTCTTGCATGTTTTCAGAGTTTAATATGCATGCCATATGCCCATGTTGTTCCTCTTTTAAGTGTGCTTAAAAGTTATCTCTATGTGCCTAAGTGTTAGACATTGCATGCATGCCTATTTGTATGTGTTTTGGCCCTCATTTCCATGACATTTAGCCACTGTTTTGGGCCTAGTATAGAGCTGCCCAAATTAGCTTAAATCCATGCTTGACATGTTGCTCAAATGTTGTTGCCTTGTTTCATGCCTTGCATGCTTATTTGCTTAGGTTGTGTGCCTAGTGTGCATTACTTGCTTGCATGGTCATGTCGCATGTTTAGATTGCATGCTTAGGTGGCATTTGGCATGCATGCCTTGCCTCTTGATCAAGCGATAGAGGTTGGGCTTTATGTGTTTATTTGGTTTGCATGACATTTGAAATCAAAGTGCATACTTGGTTTCTTGGGCCATCACGCATCGAAATGCGCGATTGGTGGTCCGAGAATCAAGGAACATACCCTTTTGAGTCAAAAGCATGATAAGGGATGTGTTGGTGCACACATTTGCTTGAAATTCCATGCCATGCACTGTCTGTCCTCTGTTGCTGTTAAACTGTCTTCTGCAGGAATTGTTTGCCGACCGGCAGTATAGAGTGCCGACCGGCCATTAGTGTGTGGCCGATAACATCATGAGTAGCCGATAGACATTCCACATGGCCGGTGGCCATTTCATCCAGCCGATGATGATCCTCAGTGTGCAGGGAACATTTCCTGAGATTTTGGAAGTTTTCCAGAGAAGCAGGACAGTAAAAACAGAGGCAACAGTGGCATGGTACGGGTTTCCTGGGCGAGTCGGATCCGAGCATGCATCATTCGTGCATCCCGAGGCGGGGGCTGTGGCCTTTTCCTTTCTGCATTCAAATTGTTAATTAATTAGAAGTTGTGTAATAATTAATTAGCTAGGATAGTTGATTCATCATTCGGACTGTATTATTCTTTTGGTCCCTCCAAGCGAGGGCAAATTTGTAATAAGTGTGCGTGAGTGTGTGTATGTCTTCCAACCCCACGTCTTTCTTCCCTTCTATTTACCCGCTTATGATGGTAGATTAGGGCATATTTAAATTAGCATACCTTATGCTATGCATGCGTGCATCCATACATTTGTTTTGCATGCACCAGGCTCGGCGCATCATACAAACTGCATTCGTATTTCAATTCCAAATTGAATACGTGTTAATTGTAGCATTTCACATGCCATCTTTAGGATAGCCGAGCCTATCGTAATTGCATCCTGCATGAGTTGCATTAGCCATCTTAACATGAACTAGGATCATGCATATGATTACTAACTAGTTTCTGTTTTGGCTTGGAGTACTAGGTAAGCTTTTATGCTTTAGCATATCGCATGTGTGTGAATGTTGCCATAATAGCATGATTACCATGAGGCTAGCTGCTTATGTGATATAACTGCTTGAATGCCTGTGGATGGAGGTCGAATTGCCTAAATTGGAACAATGCATTAAAACTGTGAGTTTTAAGCCCACTTGATAGTGGCAAAACCATCTTTTCTAAAGCCCACTTGAGGGTGGCAAAGTCTGTATTTTAGCCTACTTACGAGTAGCAAACCATTTTCAAAACAAACATGCAATGTTTTGTTCCAATTTAGGCGATTTGGTCTATACTTGTTTGCTATGCGCATAACGTAGTAAATCTAGGCTAATAACCAGAATAAGAGCACACAATGTTTTCAAAATCAGATATCATGGTTAGTAGAGGCCGGTCTTCGGACCGGGCGAGCGGGGGTGCTCATAGCTGACCTTCCCCAATCGTACCCAAGTTCCCGAGCCGAGGCAACTTTGGTGATGACGGACACGTGGCCTTTGGCACCGAGTCAGGGTTTCCTAAATTTCCCAAAATAAAATATTTAGGTGGCGACTCTGTATCTGGCGAAGCAGTCCATGTTTGGCACTTCTTTCAAAAATCTGTTTTCTCAAAACGATTTGCCAGATTTGGACTCTTTGGTTCAGATTAAGAACCGTGACACGAATCGAGTCTGAACTGTAGTAAGCCCAATATGAACAAAACGGGGGTTCATCCCTCCCGAGGCATTCGGGGACGTCTACAAACTCTAGATTATTCACTTTGTTTTAGTGGTTTTCCTAATGTGGTAGAAGGTTATAGCGATGTTAATTGGATAACAGATAACTTAGATGTTAAGTCTACTACTGGGTATATATTCATGTTAAGTGGAGTAACAATATCTTGGGGTTCTAAAAAACAAACTGTTATCTCTAGAAGTACAACAGAATCAGAACTTATAGCCTTCAATACTACGTGTACTGAAGCTGAGTGGATTACAAAATTAACTCCTTGATATTTCACTTGTGAAAAATCCTATACTTATTATTTTTATACATTGTGACAATAGAGTTGTAATAGAACTTGTGAGACAAGCACATACTAATAAAAAGATGAATAGGCATATGCAAGTGATGTATAAATCTATAAAAAGTTTGGTGAATAAAAATGTCGTATCTTTGAATTTTGTGAAATCTAAAACGAATATTGCTGATCAGTTAACAAAAAGTTTATCTAAGAGTGTAGTCTTAGATTTATCGAGGAGGATGGGTCTAAGCCCATAGGGAACTAAGGAAGTAACCCAACTTCTGTGATTGGAGATCCCATGAAGGAAGTTCAACGGGTAAGAACAATCCTTATAGTGTGACTCATATTCCAAAGAAGGAGACTTTATTAAATATATTATTTATATTCTTCTGCTCATCCCTAAGATATCGGTGTTTATGTAAATATAATGGTTAAGGAAGAGTATTTACTCTAAATGAATCCAAGGTGGGTATACTCTTGCAAGATAGACATCCGTCACTTCTATTTTTGGAGGATTCACCTAAGTGAGAGCGTCGTGAAGCCGCAACTGTGGGAATAAGGCTATTTCCTAAAACTCTCATGAGAATCAAGATTGTACACATGGCTGCTAATAGTGCTAACCTGCGCCATAGTTATGTATCATACCATATGCGTGACATGTTGAATTCTGGTAAAAGGGATTTAGTTCAAGACCTGGTTCACTAAGATTCACTACAACAAAAAAGGGCTTTGGTGACAGACTGATTTTGTCTCCAAACATTAAATTTTCGTCACTAAAATGATTTGCGACGAAAAAAAATTGTCACCACGTTCGTGGCTTATATGTTGTCATTGAAAGTACCTGGTGACAAAAAACAGTTTCGTCGCCTATTTTTCATTTTTGGTGACGAAATGTTTCGTCTCCAAATGTTGAATTTTTTGTCCTCTAAAACATCAATTTTGTCACCAAAATTAAATAATATTTTATTTTAATTGTTTTTAGCGACGAAATATTTCGTCACCAAATATATTTTAGTGACAAAAGTTTTCCTCATCAATGACATGGATTAAGGTGACAAAAACATTCATCACTAAAATGAGTAGAAAGAAAATTATTCAATGACAAAAACCATTTTGTCACTAAATATTTCAATTTAGCGACGAAATATTCAACAAATGTGACAAAATTATTCGTCATGTTTTTTGAAAACTAATAGCGATATTTTTCATTTCATCGCTAATAAAAATTAAATTTTTTTAAAAGGGGGTACTATTTGCATATTAAATTTTTTCTTTTCAGTAAAAATTCCCTGCGCATTTCAATAACATGTGCAATAACTTGTCTAATGGCCTATTCAATAACCTGTTCAATTAAATATCTATTACAAATCAATACAAAAATTTTCTCATTTTCATAAATATCACAATCGAATTTTAGCACTATCCACGAAAATATAATATGAACTGCATGCGGATTATAGACATGTCTTCTAATATCCACAAAAAATATGTCTACTAATATCTACAAAAATATAATATCAACCGCATGCGGATTACCAAACACGTCTCCTAATATCCACAAAAAACATGTCTACTAATATCAACAAAAATAAAATATCAAGTGCGGATTACCAAACATGTCCTGTAATACCAACAAAAATATAAAATTTATAACGCAACCAAAATACATGTAAGGTAATATGAATAAAAACACAAAATGAGCTAGCTTCTGCTCTCCAAATTACCAAACATGTCCATATCAAATCTCCAATCTACAAAAAAATGAAACACAAAAAAAAAAAGAAAAAAAAATGCAAGTTAGACAATTATTATCTTATCAATTAAATATACAATTTAACATGCATTTTTCGACTTAGTTTTCAAATCGGGAGTCTGGTGCAAGTTTCGTAAGTTTCCACAACTTACATTGGTCCCTCCCGAGGTGTTTAAGATGTTCCGCGGGCAATCCCGTGCCTGTTATACGATTTTGGCCCCCGATGGCCTATTTACAAGCTTAACTATTGGAAAAATTCATTTTTGGACTTAGTTTTCAAAACAGGAGTGCCGTGCTAGTTCCATAAGTTTAAAAAAGTTACAACGGTTGCTTCTGAGGTGATTGAGGTGTTCCCTGGCCCTTCTTGGGGTTATTTAACGATTTTGGCCCCCCGATGGCCTACTTTCAAGCTTAAGAGTTGGAAAAAATGTATTTTTAGACTTAGTTTTCAAACCGGGAGTCCTATGCTAATTCTGTAAGTTTCCACAACTCACATTGGTCCCTCTCGAGGTGTTTGAGATGTTTCCCGGGCCGTCTAGTGGCTGGTAGACGATTTTGGCCTCTGATGGCCTATTTTTCAAGCTTAAGTGTGAAAAAGTACATTTTCGGACTTAGTTTTTGAACCGGGAGTCCCATACTAGTTCTGTAAGTTTCTACAACTTATATTGGTCCCTCCCGAGATGTTTAAGGTGTTACCGGGCCGTCTTGTGGCTGTTACATGATTTTGGCCTCCGATGGCCTATTTTTCAAGCTTAAGTGTGAAAAAGTGTATTTTCGGACTTAGTTTTCGAACCGGGAGTCCCGTGCTAGTTTCGTAACTTTTCACAACTCACTTTGGTCCCTCTCGAGGTGTTTGAGGTGTTACCCAGTCCGTCTCGCGGCTGTTGCACAATTTTGGCCTCCGATGGCCTATTTTTCAAGCTTATGTGTGAAAAAATGCATTTTCGGACTTAGTTTTCGAACCGAGAGTCCTGTGCTAGTTCCGTGAGTTTCCATAACTCACATTGGTCCCTCTCGAGGTGTTTGAGGTGTTACCCAGCCATCTCGTGGCTGTTGCACGATTTTGGCCTCCGATGGCTTATTTTCAAGCGTACGTGTGAAAAAGTGCATTTTTGGACTTAGTTTTCAAACCGGGAGTCCCGTGCTAGTTCTGTAAATTTGCACAAATTACTTTGATCCCTCCCGAGGTATTTGAGGTGTTACCTAGGCCGTCTCGTGGCTGTTACACGATTTAGCCCTCCGATGGCCTATTTTCAAGCTTAAGTTTGAAAAAGTGCATTTTTGGACTTAATTTTCAAATCGGGAGTCCCGTGCTAGTTCTGTAAGTTTTCACAACTCACATTGGTCCCCTCGAGGTGTTTGAGGTGTTACCCGGGCCGTCTTGTGGTTGTTACACGATTTTAGCCTCCGATGGCCTATTTTTCAAGCTTAAGTGTGAAAAAGTACATTTTTAGACTTAGTTTTCGAACTGGGAGTCCCGTGCTAGTTCCATAAGTTTCCACAGCTTACTTTGGTCCCTGCCGAGGTGTTTGAGGTGTTACCTGGGCCGTCTCATGACTGTTACACGATTTAGCCCTCCGATGGCTTATTTTCAAGCTTAAGTGTGAAAAAATACATATTTGGACTTAGTTTTCAAATCGGGATTTCCGTACTAGTTCCGTAAGTTTTCACAACTCACATTGGTCCCTCCCGAGATGTTTGAGGTGTTCCCCGAGCCGTGTCGTGGCTGTTGCACGATTTTGGCCTCTGATGGCCTATTTTCAAGCTTATATGTGAAAAAGTGCATTTTTTGACTTAGTTTTCGAACCAAGAGTCCCATGCTAGTTCCGTAAGTTTCCACAACTTACTTTGGTCCCTCCCAAGGTGTTTGAGGTGTTACCCGGGCCGTCTCATGGCTGTTATAAGATTTAGCCCTCCGATGGCCTATTTTCAAGCTTAAGCGTTGGAAAAGTTCATTTTTTTACTTAGTTTCATGCCTACGTGTTGAAATAATGCAAATTTCAAAGTAGTTTTCAAATTGGGAGCCATGCGCTTCTTTCGTAAGTGTGCACAACTTATGTTGCTTCGTCTCAAAGTGTTTGTGATGTTTCTCGGATCTTTACATGCATATTTCACTATTTTCCCGTGACCTTTCGCCCCTAAATGTCAAAGTCTTTTTTTATTCTACCCTAGTTGATTAAGAAATTTCTACTAAATTAGCATAGAAACATAATGTAACAACCCTCGTACTGATTACCAATAAACTACTGAATTAGCTACTGGTTACTGCTAAACTGAACTGATAATGACTGATAATTGAATTAACTGAAGTACTGAATGGACTGATTGAAATCGAAACTGAAATTGAATAAGTTTATAAATTGAATTGCATACTGCATCTGTTTGATTGATTGATTATCTGTTTGAATTCATGTGTTTAAACTGTTAATTGAAGGCCTTATCGGCGGCCGAATTAGGAACCATTTAGAGTTTTGGAATCAGTAGAATATTTGTGATTTAATGGTATATTTATCTGAAAATCGATTAGGAATGACTAAATTAGATTAAATTAAGCTAGTTCAAGAGTTTGATTTAATTACGATCTTGCCATGGTGAGTGGCCACTACCTAATCATCTTTGAGCCTTGTATACACTTGAACATATTCATTTCATCAGCCTTTCTTCCTTACTCTAGCCGACCAAGAAGAGAGTTAGAGAGAGAGGGACTTGTTTTTGTTGATTTGCTTGAAGACTTGAAGTAAATTGAAGTGTATTTGCATAATTGAGCTTCTAGGCTTTAATTACAAGACTTAGGTAAGAGAACCCATCTTCTTCTTGTTGTCTTTGAGCTTCATCTTGCATGGTTCATGCTCCATTGTAGGATTAAACCATGTTTTAGTGCTAAAATGTTGAATTGGAACTCCATTGTTGCATGCATGGCCATTTTAGTGTATTTTGAGGTTAAATTCTTGGAGAGTTATACATGCATGTCCATGTTTATATTATAGCCCATGTTTTCAAAATGTTTTCCAACTATTGAGCTCTTTAGAGCAAGGATTGAAGCATGAATTTGGTTTAAAAACTCATGCATTGCATGTTTACATATTGTTCTTGAAAATGGGTTTGAATTTGTATTTAATTGACTCACCTTTGGGGCTTGAATTCATAAATTGGCTTTTGAAACTTGTTATACATTGTTTTAGGATGTATTTTCCAGAATTTGGGCCCAAGAGGTCGAGTATTGAGTTGGGAATGCTTGGTTTGAGCTTGGAAGGCAAATCTGGAAATTCCAGATTTGGCTTCTTCGCTCGAGCGAAGGATTCCTCGCTCGAGCGACCAAGGTTTCCTCTGAGCCACGCTCGAGCGAAGGATTGGTGGCTCGAGCGTAAAAAACGAGCATCCAGTACTTTTACTGTTTCTGCAGACCGCTCGAGCGAAGGATTTCTCGCTCGAGCGAAGCCTTTGATTTTGGAAGCTCGCTCGAGCGAAGGAAGGCTCGCTCGAGCGAGGCTCCTATTTTCAGCAACTTTTGAAAAATGCCTTCCAAGTGTATTTTTGCATCCTCATCTCATCCTAGGCATTCCTAGGCCTAGTTTAAGGCATCTTAATGAGGATTTAGACATAGAACCACACCGAGGAAATTTAGGGATTTAATTATCATCCTTCCCGACTGTGAAACTTAGTGTGTGTTCTACTTGTTAACTGTTTAGGGTTGGCTCTCGGGGACGCGCTCTAGCTGCTATTAGCCCAATCTCTGTGAGTAACAGATTGTGTAAAGATATGTTCAAAATGATCATCTTTTGAATACTGAACAGAACTGTTTACTGAACTGATATTGTTATTGAATGAATGTATGTCCTGTATTGTGAACTGTACTGTGGCATCCTTAGCACTTATCGCTTACTGTTATTGTTACAGAGCTCTGTTGGTTTCCTTGTGGAACCATACTGTTTATTGATTGATGGCCATCACTACTGTTGGGTCTGTTGAGGCCCGGTCCTTTTGGACCTACTGTTTATAGGCTAATGGATGTACCACATATGATTGATTGACTGACATACTGAAAGACTGAAATGTTGTTTAATGAACTGTTTTCATTACTGTAAGGACATTCATTCATAACCTCTTTACGCATTATGTTATTCACTGGGCTTTAGCTCACTGTTTATATATATATGTAGGTTCTCAGCAGCCAGACCAGAGCTAGGAGCATGGGTTAGTCCCCAGTTTTGTCAAGCCAGCCTATGTGCCTCACTGCGAGGTTCCGAGACGCCATGCTATGGCTTGGGGTGTTTTGTGTTCCCCACCTGTCTCTTGACTGTTTTGTATTATTGTATAAACTGTTTACTGTTTGACTGTACTGTTATCGAGGGATTAAGTCCCCGCACTGAATGTTGTAATGATTGTATAGACTGTACTGTTTGAACTGTATGAATGCATGAAAAATGTTTTTGGCATACAGATTGTCACAGCTCAATGGACACTAGTTATTTACTGTATTGGCTTCCGCCAGGCCTTGTACTCTGTTTTACTGTATTACTGTTCAGCAGGCCTTCGGTAATCTCGGATTACTGGCCAGTTACGGTGCTAAACCCATAGGGCCGGGTTTGGGTCGTGACAGAGTGGTATCAGAGCGATACTTAACCACGAGTTATACCGCACACACGTGTCCAAATGAGCTATAGAGTGTCTTAGAAAAGCGATTAGGGCATCTCATGAACTTGAAAAGTGTGTGGTTATGACTGACTGAATATATGTTAAAATGTCAAACTGTTTAATTGTACAACTATTTATAATGATAACTGCTATAACTGCTTATAGTGAAATGGATAACGCAAGCACTGCAAATGAAACTGAATCATCATCCTCTGAGGCCAGAATGGCCAGACTTGAACAAATGATGGGACTGGTAATTGAAAGACTAGATCAACAACAGAACCAACAGCCCCCACCTCCTCCTCCTCCGGTACAACCAGAACAGAATGTACAGAATGTGAACGTTAATGAGGTGGACATTATTGCACTGACTCATAAATTCAGCACGATGAAACCGTCGTCCTTTCAGGGAGGCTTAGAACCGCTAAAGGCTGAAGCTTGGGTTTTGGAGACTGAAAAATTGTTTGAAGTTTTTCCGTGCTCAGAAGCACATAAGGTATTGTTAGCCACCTTTACATTGCAGGAAGAAGCTAGAAGGTGGTGGATGTTGATCCGTGACACCAACACTGTGGTGACATGGGCTCAGTTCAAGGAGTCCTTCTTTGAAAAATATTTTCCTCAATGTGTCAGGGATAGAAAGGTAACTGAATTTGAACAACTGAAACAGGGCACAACGTCTGTTGCCGAATATGAGAAGAAGTTCACCGAGCTTGCTAGATATGCACCGCATATGGTGGACACCGATTACAAAAAGGCCAGGAAGTTTGAAGGCGGCCTGAATGTCCCTATCCTTGATAGAGTTAATATGTTGAAACTGCCAACTTATGTGGGTGTTCTTGATCGAGCCTTGATGGCTGAATCAAATATTGAAGCACTGAAACAAACCGAACCACCAACAACTGAATGGCGCAGTAAAAGACAGGGTTTCAAATTCAAGAAAGGCAAACATAACTCTGCAAACAAGAAACAGAACACGGGGTCAACAACTAGCCCCAGCCAAGGGAGTGGGTTTACCCCACCCTGCTCCGTATGTGGCAATAAGCACAAAGGGGTTTGCTATCAGATTTCAGGAGCTTGTTTCAGATGTGGCAAGGTGGGCCACAGAATTAAGGACTGTCCCTCTGCCCCGCAAACCAGTAGTAAAGCTGCACCAAGCGCAGCAGCATCAAATGTAGCACCAAAGCCTAACCCCAAAGCTACCGGGAAAGAGCCTATGAGGCAGGGCCGAGTATTTGCCCTAGTACCGGGAGACGTTCAGAATACTGAGACCGTTGTGTCAGGTATCCTCCCTATTTGTACTCAGAATGCATATGTATTGATTGATTCGGGGTCTACACATTCGTATGTGTCGCATGCTTTTTCGCGTAAATTGAATAGACCCTTAGAACCCATGAATTATCTGCTAGCTGTATCATCACCTGTTGGGGGATCCATGACATGTGCATATATGTATCCTGCTTGTGAAATTATTGTTGGGGATATGCATCTGTTTATTGATTTACTGCCGTTGAACATAGATCATTTTGATGTAATATTGGGGATGGATTGGTTACAAAAATATCATGCTACTATCGATTGTGTGACCAAACAAGTTGTTTTCCGTCCACCGGGTTTACCTGAATTCGTATTTAGTGGAGTCGGAGTAGTACCTCCTCCGTACCTGATTTCTTCTGTAAAAGCTGTCAAACTGATTAGAAAAGGGTGTAAAGGATATCTGTGTTCCGTACTGACTGTATCTACTGATGATTGTGTTAAAACTGATGTGAATTGTATTCCTATAGTCAGAGAATTCCCAGATGTATTTCCAGATGATTTGCCAGGGGATTTGATTGATAGGGAAGTTGAATTTACTGTTGATGTGATTCCGGGTACACAGCCAATGTCTAAAGCTCCCTACAGAATGGCTCCAACTGAACTGAAGGAATTGAAAGTACAGTTGCAGGAACTGCTAGACAAGAAGTTTATCAGACCCAGTACTTCACCGTGGGGTGCACTTGTTTTGTTTGTAAAGAAGAAAGATGGCTCACTGAGACTGTGCATTGATTACCGTGAATTGAACAAGGTAACTGTAAAGAACAAATATCCATTACCGCGTATTGATGATTTGTTTGACCAGTTACAGGGTGCACAAGTGTTTTCCAAGATCGACCTCAGATCAGGATACCATCAACTGAAAGTTAAACCAGAGACATTGATAAAACTGCTTTTAGAACGAGGTATGGCCACTATGAATTTTTAGTTATGCCGTTCGGAGTTACCAATGCCCCAGCTGCATTTATGGACCTTATGAACAGAATTTTTAAACCATACCTTGATGATTTTATTGTGGTATTCATTGATGACATATTGATTTATTCTAAGACTGTAGAAGAACATGAACACCATCTGAGACTTGCCCTGCAAACCTTAAGAGAACAGAAACTGTATGCTAAACTGTCTAAATGTGAATTTTGGCTTGATCATGTGGTGTTTTTGGGGCATGTTGTTAGCAAAGATGAAATTTCTATTGATCCGCAGAAAATTGAAGCTGTAGTGAACTGGCCTAGACCAACAAATGTGACTGAAGTCCGAAGCTTTTTGGGATTGGCTGGATATTACAGAAGATTTGTCAAAGATTTCTCCAAAATTGCCCTACCATTAACTCAGTTAACTCAGAAGGGGACATCATTTGACTGGACAGACCAAAGAGAATCAGCATTCCAGGAGTTGAAAACTAGACTCGTGACTGCACCAATTCTTACCTTGCCTACAGGTATGGATGGTTATACTATTTTTAGTGATGCTTCTCATAAGGGTTTGGGATGTGTTTTAATGCAGAATGGGAGAGTTATTGCTTATGCTTCCCGACAGTTGAGACCACATGAAAAGAATTACCCAACCCATGACCTGGAACTTGCTGCAGTGGTGTTTGCACTGAAAATTTGGCGTCACTATTTGTATGGAGCAACATGTGAAGTGTATACTGACCACAAGAGCCTGAAATACTTTTTCACTCAGAAAGAACTGAATATGAGACAGCGGAGATGGCTAGAACTGATTAAAGATTATGACCTACAGATTCTGTACCATCCGGGAAAAGCCAACACCGTTGCCGATGCTTTGAGCCGAAAATCGATTGGGAACTTAGCCTGTTTGCTGACTGGACATAAGGAGTTGCTTTGTGACCTTGAAAAGTCTGAGATTGAAATTATTTTGAAGGAACAAGGTGGAACCTTAGCTGCTATTTCTGCTCAACCAGCATTGATTGAAGAAATTAAGGAGAAACAGCAATTGGATGATTACTTGAAAAAGATCATCGAAGAAAGAGAGTCTAAACTGAGACCGGGGTTCAAAATTGACAACAATGTACTGAAATTTCAAGAAAGATTGTGTGTACCGAATGACACTGAACTGAAAAGAAGAGTACTGCAAGAGGGCCACAATTCAAAATTTTCTATCCACCCGGGGAACACGAAAATGTATCAAGATCTGAAACAGAATTTTTGGTGGCCAGGAATGAAGAAGGAAATTGCCGACTTTGTGTCCAAATGTCTTCATTGCCAACAAGTCAAAGCTGAACATCAACGACCCGCTGGATTATTGCAACCCTTACCCATACCGGAATGGAAATGGGAGCATATCACGATGGACTTTATCGTTGGATTGCCTCGCTCTAGGAAAGGTATGGACTCTATTTGGGTTATTGTTGATAGACTGACTAAATCTGCTCACTTCTTACCTGTCAAGACAATCTATAATGCGGACAAACTGGCTGTTATCTATATTGATGAAATTGTTAGACTACACGGAGTGCCTGTGTCTATTGTTTCTGACAGGGATTCGAAGTTTATATCAAGGCTTTGGCAAAGCCTACAGACTGCATTGGGTACTGAATTGAGGCTGAGTAGTGCTTATCATCCTCAGACAGATGGACAGTCAGAAAGGACCATCCAGACTTTAGAAGATTTATTGAGAATGTGTGTCCTTGATTTTCAGGGAAACTGGGAAAGTCATTTGCCGTTGGCTGAATTCGCCTACAACAACAGCTACCATTCGAGTATTGGTATGGCGCCTTTCGAGGCATTGTATGGCAGAAAATGTAGATCTCCAATTTGCTGGGCAGAAGTTGGAGATGGGCCGTTGCTTGGGCCCGAGATTGTGTATGAAACAACTGAAAAGATAAAACTGATACAGCAAAGACTGAAAACTGCACAGAGTAGACAGAAGAGTTATGCAGATGTTAGAAGACGAGACCGAGAATATGAAGTGGGTGATCACGTTTTTGTGAAAGTGACACCAATGAAAGGCCAGACTCGTTTTGGAGTCAAAGGCAAGTTAGCGCCGCGGTACGTCGGACCGTATCAGATTATTGAGAAAATCAATCCGGTGGCGTATCAAGTTGCACTTCCTCCTGAGATGGAGCATATGCATAACGTCTTCCACATTTCGATGTTGAGAGATTATCTCTGGGATCCATTCCATGTGATTGAGCCTACTCGTATTGTGTTGAGTGATGACTACACCTACGAAGAACGGCCTATACAAATTGTAAACCGATGGATCAAGAAACTGAGAAACAAAGAGATCCCGCTAGTGAAAGTTGATTGGCAGAACCATGGTGGTGTGTATGCCACTTGGGAAAGGGAAGATGACATGGCTAAAAGATATCCAGAACTGTTTCCACTGAACCCTGTTTTCTTCCAGACTGAAGGTAACTTGAGTTTAGAGGACTAAACTCCTTATAAGGAGGGGAGACTGTAACAACCCTCGTACTGATTACCAATAAACTACTGAATTAGCTACTGGTTACTGCTAAACTGAACTGATAATGACTGATAATTGAATTAACTGAAGTACTGAATGGACTGATTGAAATCGAAACTGAAATTGAATAAGTTTATAAATTGAATTGCATACTGCATCTGTTTGATTGATTGATTATCTGTTTGAATTCATGTGTTTAAACTGTTAATTGAAGGCCTTATCGGCGGCCGAATTAGGAACCATTTAGAGTTTTGGAATCAGTAGAATATTTGTGATTTAATGGTATATTTATCTGAAAATCGATTAGGAATGACTAAATTAAATTAAATTAAGCTAGTTCAAGAGTTTGATTTAATTACGATCTTGCCATGGTGAGTGGCCACTACCTAATCATCTTTGAGCCTTGTATACACTTGAACATATTCATTTCATCAGCCTTTCTTCCTTACTCTAGCCGACCAAGAAGAGAGTTAGAGAGAGAGGGACTTGTTTTTGTTGATTTGCTTGAAGACTTGAAGTAAATTGAAGTGTATTTGCATAATTGAGCTTCTAGGCTTTAATTACAAGACTTAGGTAAGAGAACCCATCTTCTTCTTGTTGTCTTTGAGCTTCATCTTGCATGGTTCATGCTCCATTGTAGGATTAAACCATGTTTTAGTGCTAAAATGTTGAATTGGAACTCCATTGTTGCATGCATGGCCATTTTAGTGTATTTTGAGGTTAAATTCTTGGAGAGTTATACATGCATGTCCATGTTTATATTATAGCCCATGTTTTCAAAATGTTTTCCAACTATTGAGCTCTTTAGAGCAAGGATTGAAGCATGAATTTGGTTTAAAAACTCATGCATTGCATGTTTACATATTGTTCTTGAAAATGGGTTTGAATTTGTATTTAATTGACTCACCTTTGGGGCTTGAATTCATAAATTGGCTTTTGAAACTTGTTATACATTGTTTTAGGATGTATTTTCCAGAATTTGGGCCCAAGAGGTCGAGTATTGAGTTGGGAATGCTTGGTTTGAGCTTGGAAGGCAAATCTGGAAATTCCAGATTTGGCTTCTTCGCTCGAGCGAAGGATTCCTCGCTCGAGCGACCAAGGTTTCCTCTGAGCCACGCTCGAGCGAAGAATTGGTGGCTCGAGCGTAAAAAATGAGCATCCAGTACTTTTACTGTTTCTGCAGACCGCTCGAGCGAAGGATTTCTCGCTCGAGCGAAGCCTTTGATTTTGGAAGCTCGCTCGAGCGAAGGAAGGCTCGCTCGAGCGAGGCTCCTATTTTCAGCAACTTTTGAAAAATGCCTTCCAAGTGTATTTTTGCATCCTCATCTCATCCTAGGCATTCCTAGGCCTAGTTTAAGGCATCTTAATGAGGATTTAGACATAGAACCACACCGAGGAAATTTAGGGATTTAATTATCATCCTTCCCGACTGTGAAACTTAGTGTGTGTTCTACTTGTTAACTGTTTAGGGTTGGCTCTCGGGGACGCGCTCTAGCTGCTATTAGCCCAATCTCTGTGAGTAACAGATTGTGTAAAGATATGTTCAAAATGGTCATCTTTTGAATACTGAACAGAACTGTTTACTGAACTGATATTGTTATTGAATGAATGTATATCCTGTATTGTGAACTGTACTGTGGCATCCTTAGCACTTATCGCTTACTGTTATTGTTACAGAGCTCTGTCGGTTTCCTTGTGGAACCATACTGTTTATTGATTGATGACCATCACTACTGTTGGGTCTGTTGAGGCCCGGTCCTTTTGGACCTACTGTTTATAGGCTAATGGATGTACCACATATGATTGATTGACTGACATACTGAAAGACTGAAATGTTGTTTAATGAACTGTTTTCATTACTGTAAGGACATTCATTCATAACCTCTTTACGCATTATGTTATTCACTGGGCTTTAGCTCACTGTTTATATATATATATGTAGGTTCTCAGCAGCCAGACCAGAGCTAGGAGCATGGGTTAGTCCCCAGTTTTGTCAAGCCAGCCTATGTGCCTCACTGCGAGGTTCCGAGATGCCATGCTATGGCTTGGGGTGTTTTGTGTTCCCCACTTGTCTCTTGACTGTTTTGTATTATTGTATAAACTGTTTACTGTTTGACTGTACTGTTATCGAGGGATTAAGTCCCCGCACTGAATGTTGTAATGATTGTATAGACTGTACTGTTTGAACTGTATGAATGCATGAAAAATGTTTTTGGCATACAGATTGTCACAGCTCAATGGACACTAGTTATTTACTGTATTGGCTTCCGCCAGGCCCTGTACTCTGTTTTACTGTATTACTGTTCAGCAGGCCTTCGGTAATCTCGGATTACTGGCTAGTTACGGTGCTAAACCCATAGGGCCGGGTTTGGGTCGTGACACATAATATACTAATAAAGCCTACTAATCCAATAAAATAAATTAGTAGAACGCACCAAGCTGTATACCCTGACCGGGATTGATTTTGATCCACATCGATGTTTTGTCTTCATTTGCATCATATTATTCACATTAGCTGGTGATTTTTCCTACACAATTGAAACACAAATAAAAACAAGAAAAGACAACATTATTAAGAAGAAACTTAAGTTGCGTTTGGTAGAGTTTTGTAAATATGATTTGAGAGTATGAGTTGTATTTTGAGTTTGTGAGTTGTGAAATTATAATTCAAGTGTAGAAAATTTATTTGGTTATAATTTTTGAATAGAGTGTTAAATTGAGTTTTGAGTTGAGTGTGAAATTGAGTTTTGAAAGTTTGATTTGACATGTGAAGTAAGAAAATTTGTTTGGTTATGAGTTTTGGAAAGAGTTTTCAAAATTTAATTCAAATTATTATAACTCATAACAAAACACACTACTTTCACACTATTGAAAATTTTGATCAGCACTCATAACCAAACTCTTTTTAAAATTCAATTAAAAAAATTTATTATTAACAGAAAATAACATTAATCAATTTTTTAATTGAAAATACTACAAAGGAAATAATTTTTTTTCAAAATAAATATTCAAAAAATTTAAATCATAAATATTTAAATAATTTAAATAGTCTAAAAAATTTAATAAGTAAAAAATTAAAATAAATATTCAAAAAATTTAAATCGTAAAAATTTAAATAATTTAAATATTCAAAAAATTTAAATAATTTAAAATGTTAATATTTTAAATTTAAAAATAACTCTACACTCAAATCGTAACCAAACACATAAAACAAAACTCAATTAAGAAATTATTTTTAAAATTCATAACCAAACACATAATTCGAAACTTCATACTACTTTCACAACTTTACACTCAAATCGTAACCAAATACATAACAAAAAAATTAAAATATTTAAAAATATTTTTATAAAATAGAGTTTGAATTTATTTTTATAAAATATTTTAAAATTTAAAAAATTAAAATCGTAATATTTTGAAATTAAAATATTTAAAAATATTCAAAAAATTAAAAAATTAAAAAAATCGTAACGTATTTAAATATTAAAATATTTAAAATCTTAACAAAATTAAAATATTTTTAAAATATTAAAAAAATTAAAATATTGATTTGAATTGAGTTTTGAAAAGAGTTTTGAATTATGTGTTTGGTTATGAGTTTTGAAAAGTAATGATTATGTTTTGAATTGAGTTTTGAGAAATGGGTGTAGAATTATGATTTGAAAACTCCAAACAAACAACACACTCAAATCAATAAGTAGAACTATATTTTGAGATGCTTACCAAACGGAGCCTTAATTTTTGACAATCAACATATATAAAACATTTTACCTTGAAGCTAGCGAGAGACTTTTGACTAAATATTTTCCAAAAATATAATCTAGCAACTCGATAACTAAATTTCTCAATAATAATTCTTAGGCTAGTTGTTCACAATGGATTGAAAGATAAAAACATGAATATTTTATCAATACATTAACTTCACAAATAATATACAAATATAGTTAAAATTAATTGAATTAGCTAAACTTATTTCATTTCTAAGTATCAGGTGTTCATACACATAAGTTTGAGATTAATTTTGAAAGTAAGAGTCTTGTGCTTATTCCATGAGTTTCTACAAGTCATTTATATCCTTAATAAGGTGCTCAAACCAATTCCTGGGCATTTTCATAGCTAGTAGACAAATTTTCCCTTCGAATGCCTATTTTTAAGTCTAAGTGTTAAAAAAATACAAGTTTGAGCTTAATTTTGAAACTAGGATTCTCATGCTTGTTCTGTGAGTTTCTATGAGTTACTTTTCTCCTTATTAAGGTGTTTGAACCAATTCTTATGGCTAATTCATAATTTTTCCCTCCAGATGCTAATTTTCAAGATTAAGTGTTAAAAAAGATGGCTATTTCACAATTATGCCCTTAAAACGCCTATTTTCAAGCTTAATACAGTGCGTAAGGCCTTAAACCCTGCTTCCTCTGTTTTAGAGTCAAGCTAAAAGCACTAAACAATACTTAAGAGCTAAACCAACATCATCAAACCTGCTATATTAGCACCCAAAGACAACAACCAAACTAACTTATTTAATTACAAGTTGTTGACACATGTTATTCAAGTTAAATAAAATACATCTGTTTAATTAGATATTAAATTTACCTCTATTTCAACGAATTAAATTTAAACTACATTGGTAGAATTCACTAATATCATTTCGAGTAATTGAGGAGGAAGGCATTGGAACATATTTCTCTAGCATATGAAGCATCAAGATCAAGATTTGATAATTGTAGAGTTGATTTTATAATCTTGACAATACATGCAAGTGTACTATCAATCTGCATTTGTATAGACACGTGTAATTTCATAAATAAAATTCAAGACAAAAGAACAAAAAAGATTGATAAATATTGTCAGAGACATAGATTGGTTACATCGATTTGACACAAGAAGTTTGCATCTAGCTCGTAATATTTTGGAGTCTAAGAAACATACTAGCGAATTTGTGATAAAGTTTGTCTCTTCCACGAAACGCTAACACTTTCCATCTTCATTGCATACTCTTTCACACTATCAACTTATTCATTTACTGACATTAAGTCCTGCTTGGCATGCTAGCACTTTTCTTTCACAAGTTTCTGACAAGCATAAAACAGTTGCTGTGCAATAACTCCAATGTCATTGGGATGAAGATTGAATTCACACCATCTATACACTGATGAAACACTAAAACAACCAGAGTTTTCTGCCTTCCAATATAAAGCATCCTCTTTATCAGATCTAAGTGCACAAGCAGAGAGTAACATGTTAACTAAACTGACCATATCCTTATTTTCCCAGTCCCTTAACTCTCTACAAAAGCTTTGTACCCAATCAGGTAAATCACTTCCAAGGTTAAGTACCTCATTTACTAATTTGTGCCTATCAATTGAGAGTCTATACAACCTTGGAAACACCTCCTTTAGACACCTATCTCTAATCCATTTATCTTTCTAAAACAAAGTCCTAGCCCTATTTCCAATCTGTATTTGAGTATTGCTCACAAAAAACAAAAAAACAAAAAAACAAAAAAAAAGGTTAAAAAGTTCAGGTCTTAAGCTCCCCACTGATAGGATGTCCTTTCAGATCCTAGAATGGGCATCAGATCTCTTAACAGGTGGGCACCACCTGCTCCCTTGGAGATTGTACTTACCACAAACTATTTTCTTCCACAACACCTTATCTTCATTGCCAAATCTCCACCACCACTTAAGAGTTGATCTCATCACATAAATAATTGACCTCATTGCATTATTAAAAAAAAAAAACAAAAAACAAAAAGAAAGAAAAAAGAAGCTAATAACAGTTGCATCATTCCTTTTGCATACTTAAAAATGTCATTGATTGTGTAACCATACAAAGATCCCAAAGGAAATCAAAAAGAATTATATTATGGGAAAAAAAAATTCAAAAAGAATTTAGATTTTAAATAGTTGAAGTTTAAAACGGAGAAATAAATTGAAATGTTGGATTCCAATATTTGGTTTAACTATTGCCTACAAAGCCCCAAGTAAATCTTAAGATTTGTTTGGAGTTCAAGTTAGCACATAGAGCACATGCACCTAGTACATAGTGAAGCCTTTTGTAACCATTTCCTATGATTTCAAAAAATCAAATTACTAACCCAACAACCAAAAAAGATAAAATAAAAATGATCTTTAATTTAACTTATTGAACCTTTACAAGAGGATGTTTGAAACAATTTCATCATGCAAACTTCCATGATCTAACCAAGGAGTAAGTAGTGCCTCTGAGGTGTGGAGGAATCCAAGTAGCTAATTGCACTAATGTAAAGATAAAATCAATCAATTTCAAGCAGATAGTCTCAAATAACCAACTCACTTAAGTCATTATTGTAATTGATGATGAAAAATTAAATTAATTAATATCTAACCCCACAAATATATTCATTGATAGCACCAACATCCTAGTATAACCATATTCTAGGCCTTTGTTTTATTCAGTAGTAAACTTTTCAGTACATAAATTTCAGTTTTATCAAAAAGACTCAGTAATGACTTCAGAAACTATTTGGCAATCTTGGGCCTCAGTAATTGAATTAATTCATTTCACTAATCTGTTAGTCATATCCTAAAAGGAGAACCTTACATATTTTGATAAGTGATTAACATGAAAAAATAAACTTGAAAGTAATTTGACCATAAACCAGTTAAAGCAGAGGAAAAACAAGCAGAAACCACCCAAACAAGAGCCTATATATTGCAAATACAGTAAATAAATAGGGGTAATAATATAAAAGCTCACTTCACTCCTCAATGCAGCTGTGGCAGTTTGATGTTCAGCAGGGTCAATTGTGAGAAGTGTCTTAATTAACGGCAGTGATGATGGTGGAAAGTCTTTAATCGTCGATTTTAATTACAAAAACCATTTAATCGTTGATTTTAATCATACCCATATCAGCAACTATGGGTGTAATGTTATAATCATACCCATATTAGCAACCATATTAGCAACTCTCGGTATAATCATACCCATATCAGCAGCCATATTAGCAACTATGGGTATAATCATACCCATATCAGCAACCATTTAATCGTCGATTTTAACATTCAACAGCTAAATCAAGGTGTATAATGTTATTAAAACCCTGTCGTTTTTTAATAGCTAAATATGCAGCCAGCTTCATAAGCATACCCATATCCATATAAAGCCACTGTATATTTCTTAAACTGTGAGAAGCAACAACATAAAATGGTTAAAAGCATGAGCATCTAGAGGAATATCATGGTATTATAAAAAACCAACTCTTAATAAAATAAAATAAAAAGTAAGCACTAACCATAATGCTTATGAGCATGTATTCCTAATGTTCCGTTTCATGTTCTAACCAACATTGGTGAAGGTTCAATATACCTTATTTGACTAAATTGATGTCAGGCAAGGCTCAAAAATATCATCATCACAATGACAAACATCATAAAACAGCAAAAACATCTCTTGCAATTATTCTTTTTGCATTAATACAAATGGAGATAAGACATACAAAAGACACTTTTCAATATCATCAAACTTCTCAAATAGTCAAAACAAATTGTCATTTCATTCATTTGTCAACTAGGCCTGGGAGTAGAATAGTGAATTACTCAAGGCAAACAGCATAACCTAGTACCCTCCAAACGCGAAAGGGGTAAAGTCAAAAAGTTTCAAAGTTACCTTTGTTCGACCAAGCATGATAGGCTTCCCAACCAACAGCTCGGCAAGAATGTAATAAAGAATAACACTCAATGGTGTTCTACACAAAATTGGAAACCAATATGATGAATGTCAAATATCTTCCTCAAATCATGCTAAATGATCTTCATACACTATCACCACGACCATATATATATATATATATATTACATTCATCCAAGAAAAGAACTTGCATGCAATTAAGCATACTATCATTTGGTGTCATAGACAAACTAGTGTTTTTTTCACAATTCATTGATGTTTAGCAGGTTGAGTTTTCTGATCAAATTTCTGTTTAGCAGGTTGAAAGTTTAAAAATAAAATTTTATGCAGCAAGGGCAGTAAGAGAGAAATAAAATATTTAAACTAACTATCAAGTATTCCACAAATGGCATAGAAAACCCAAACAAAACTAACCCAACACACTAAAAATACAATGGGACATTCCCAAATCTTAGAAACACATACACAGCCATCAGCAAAAACAAAGAGTAAGGAGGAGAGGCAAAAGCAAACCTCTAATGACCCATTAGGAGAGGCTTGAACTTGACACCTTAACTCTTATGTTCAAACCTGAAATTGAGACATCAAAACCTTATCAATCCTATTAACTCATGTCTGACTCAATCAACATTAATATTAGTCACTTTTGCACCAAAAACCAATAGGAAAAAAAATACCATTTCATTTTCATTCACTCGCCATTTTAATTAATATGCCTGATTTTCCAATGAGATAGATAGTTACATATGAGAACAGATATTCTTCATATCAATCATTTAAAGGGGTCATTAAATTCTTGTTCTTTATTTTATTGAGAAAATAAAATTGATTTGGATCTTCCCCAATCACCCTATTGACAGGAATCAGTTCAAAAAAAGGCATGTTTGGATTGTTGTAATGGTGTTCAAGGGGTGAAAGTCCAGAGAGCAGGAACAAGCACGGCTGGAAGCATTGTTCCAACTATTTACGGGTGTACAAGCGGTGAAATCCAAAGAGTAGTCCAATCACCACTCGAGCAAGGTGGGTCGATTTAGGGCTGGGTCGACTTTAGGGTTGGGTGTAAAGGTCTATGCGAATCGAAGAAGACATAGAGAGGAAGACAAAGAGACACACACGCACAGAGAGAGAAAGAGAGAGATGGAGAAATAGATGACATACCTACCCGAGACAAAGCGACGGTGGTGCTAACCCTTACGGTGTGCTCGTCTAACCCTTGCGTTGTGCTCGTCTAACCCTTGCGGTGATGCTCCAATAGCAGAGAGGAGGGCAGAGGCGTGAGGCGTGAGGCGTGAGAGAAGAGAAAGGGGGAGGTGAGGTTTGGTGGTCAAATCTGTGAGTGAGAAGAAGAACTGATATATCTAAGACGCTAATATATTCATTTCCCTCTAAAAACCTTTAGCAACTAAACCATTTATTTGGTGACAATTATTTCCTCACTAAAAGATAAAATTATTAGCCACGAAAATAGTTTTCTCACTAAATAATATTAAAATATTAAAAATTATTGGTGACGAAAATATATTCGTCATTCATAATTTTATTATTGGTGACCAATTTTTTCCTCACCAAAAGTCTGAAAATGTTGGCACCGTCTGAAAAATTAGCGGGAAAATCTTTAGTGACAAAAAAAATATAAATAATGACGAAAAATAATTTCGTCACCTAATTTTTTTATTATGTATGCAGATTGGTGACGAAATTTTTTTTTTGTCTCTAAAAATGGTACATTTGGAGACGAAAAATTATTTTCTTTACTAAAAGGTACGTCTTTTGTGGCAAAATTTATTTTCGTCATTAGTTTTCGTCTCTAAAGACACTTTTTGTTGTAGTGATTCTTTCAAATTGAAATTGCTAACACTGAGTGAGGTTCAAGTTTGAAAAACACCTACACCCATTGCATGGTTTTAAAGTTGCCTATATTATTATTATTATTATTATTATTATTATTATTATTATTATATTATTTGACGGTTTTACAAAGTTTTAAATCTTGTGGGGAGATTGTTGGAGATTTCCTAAAAGTTTCAAAACTTTAATTATTTTTTATTATACTTTATTATTTGTTTATTTATTTATTTTTTAAATAGTCTTATGTATTTAAATTTTAAATATGTGTTTGGTTTTAAAAGTATTAGGTGTGTCTATTTCTAACAGACACCATAGAGCCTTTTTATACAGAACTCTAACATTGGGAAAAAATATACAACGTTCTCTGTTCTCTCTCTCTCTCTCTCTCTCTCTCTCCCCCTCCCTTTCCCCTCTTTACTATCTTTTTATATTCAATATTTTTGGGTAATTGATACATTCTTCTGGTGCAATTGTGCATTGTGTCAGATCATGTAAGATTTTGGGTTGTATCCTAGAGTTGTTTGTGATCGTTAAAACCTACACGGAGGGAGCACATAACGACTTTAGGACCGCGTCTTTGACGTGCTTCTCACAATGACGCAGGTTATTTTCTGAACCCTTTTTCTTCATCTTCTTCTTATTCTGTTATATATATGTATATATGGTTTTATTGAATTGTAAAAAACTATTTTTCAGAATCTGTTTTGCTTTCAATTTTATTCTATAAAATTGATTTAAAATAAATTATTATTCAATTCCTGTAACATATTCTAAGATATTTTTATTCTGTATATATGTTATTATTTTGTTCCAGTGTGGAACAAATTATTTCAATCTAAAACTTTCGTCTCAAAATGACTAAATTATGCTCCTCGAGATGACTTTTCTATCCTTATTATATTCAGTGATGAAACCAAAATTTTTATCTAAAGAGGACCAATGTGAGTGTAAAAAAAATGTCGGTGCTGTTTTTGATCCCATAATGGGAAAAAATATATATAAAAAAAAAAAGGAAAAAGAAAAAGTCTTTGTTTTGATTTGTCTTTTGTTTTTGTTTTTGCTTTTTTCTATTTTGATAGGTCTTGCTAATAAGTATATGTAAACACAAAAAAAAAAAAAAAAAAAAACACAATATATTTCACTAATTTCATATTTTTTTTTTTGATATTTTCATCATTTCAAAATACTTTTTATATAAATTTTAATATTAAACAATAACCTTGAGGCACTTGTTAGTATTTGTCAATTATTAATTCACATAGAAGGAGGTAGCTAGGTAGAACTATTTTAGACTGAGATAAAATTATTTTGTATTCAGTTCACATTTTGTGACTTGAAATAATTTATTCTATATGGTTTTTTATTCTATCTATGTCTGTGTTATTATTTTGTTTCAAGACGGAACAAATTATTTTGATCTAAACTTTGGTCTCAAAATGACTAAATGACTAAATTATGCTTCTCCCAGATGTCTTTTCAATCCTTAGTATACTCAGTGATGAAGCCAAATTTTTTATTCAATTTAAGTGCAAGGGAAAAAAAGAAAGAAAAAAAAGGGTTAAATTTTGAAAAATGATAATTTCTTATATAAAAGTTATAAAAAAATTAGCACGAAAATCATAGATTTATATGAGTAACTTTTTAATGAGGATCTTAATGTAATATTTGTTAGTTTGTCATTTTAAGTCATTTTATTGATTGATATAATTTATAAAATAAAATAAATCTACTTGTATGAATTTTATAATCAAAGAAATAATAAATAGCTTTACAAATCAAATCAATATAGTTGATATCATCATATAATATACGAAATAGTAGAAATTATTTTTTAATTATGTCATTATTATTGTAAAAATACTAATGAAACAAAGAATCAATAATTTTTTTTAAAAAAAAAATTTAGAGAATCATTCTATATACATGATAGAAATTCTCATAAAATATATGCTTAGTAGTAAAATTTCAAAATACTTAAAAGGGTTCATGGCCCATTGGCCCTCCCTTCCTTTCGTCACTGCTTATGCTATCTGGAGGGCTTTGTTTGATAACTTTTAATTTTAATTAAAAAATTACTATAAATTATCATATCAATCTATTTATTTTTTTGTATATCTTTTTTATAAAAAGTTAAAAAAAATTTAAAATAATATATTCTCCAACAAGAACTAAATCATATTTTCAACAAGAACTAACTGTTAACTATAACGCTATCTATTTTTCATATAAAAATGATTAGATCATGTAGTTAGCAATATCCGATCAATGTGATTTTTATATGCATATAGTACTGGACGAGTTCTACACATTGAACGGTTCGGATTATCAAAACGGGAGCTATGATGGGCCCCCACGGGCCCAACATTACCGTCCAACTTAGTGAATATATATATGTAATTTTTTTGTGTTCCTTTCAAGGTACTTTCCCATCAATTCAGTACTTTTTACACTGTAAAGTTGGTTTGTATTAAAATATTATGTATATTTATTTTTTTTATATTTTTTATTTGTGAATAGTGATTAATTTTTTACTTTTTTTTTATGACTTTTTGATTTTTTGAATTTTTTCTAACATCCCAAACCAGGTCTAAGTTGCCAAAAGAGCACATAATGGGTGTTTGGAAAGTGGGTATTTTTATAGGTTTTTTTTAGTTGTAGGATATTATTAGAAATTTTTTTTTTTTATTTGGAAAGATAGTTGGATTTTTTTGTGGTTGGATGTAATGTTTGTGAGAGAAAAAGTGAAATGATTATGAGGTTTAATGTGATATTTTGTTTGGATTTATTTTTTTTAATTTTGTAACCAATTTGTCTTTTAATGAAAAAAAATTAAAAAGAACCTAAAAAATTTGTTTCCAAACGCCGCAATAGTCTTTAGAAATCAAAATGTGATAATTATAAAAAATTATGTAAGATGCCATAATTTTATTATGATTGAAGGAAAAGAAATGGGAATTTGCAATGATTTTGGTCTCATTATCATTTCAATATGATTTATTTAGTACGAAATGCAATTTTGCAATTATGAGAGACTGCTGGGTGGTTTCCTTCCTATCAATTAAACTGATGTGGGTTTTGAAGAAAAAATATATACAAAAAAAATTCTTTAAATATATAAATTAGTCTCAGTTATTTTTTATTTAAAAATTTAAAATTGATAAATAAAAAAATAGTTAATTATGCAGAGACAAATATTGTGAAGAAATTTAAACTCTACAAAATAATAATAATAAAATAAAAACTAGAAGATCTTTAAAGCTGTGTTTAGTTGAAAGATTTGATAAGAAAATTATAATGGGAAAGAAGAATAGAAAGAAAAAAAGGGAAATAGATTCGAATATCAAGTTATATCTGGTTCAATAATAAAATGAAGAAAGAAAGTTGAATTCAAAAGATAAAAAGTAAGATTGCATTTTTTTTTCATTTTATTTTTTCTTATATTTTTCATTATAACTAAACGAAAAATGAGATTGTACTTTTTTTTATTTTTTAGTATTTTTTTTTAAACTATCTAACTAAACACATCCTAAAAGTGACAGCTTTTTCTCTACCAAATTTATGACTTTTATGGTAAAAATGAACCCCACTAGGCTAAGTTTGGCATCCTCAAAAAAATTTAAAAAGTCAAAAAGTCACTATCTTATTTAAATCACATCATCTTATTTAAATCACATCACCTCTCTAACACATCACTTCAAACTCAACCCAAATTCAATCTATATTTTTGTTGGCTTTTTGGCTTTCGAAGGGTATTTTGGTAAATGTGAGCGTGCCAGTAAGGATCAATTAGTCCTTACAGAAATTATAATTGCCAACCAATTATCAGACGATTGTGTTGTAATTCTTTCAGCCTCAATGAAGAGGACTTTTACTGGTGGCTTGACTTAGGAGAAATTAAGAGAAATAACAATTTACTGTGAAGAGCAATCAAAGTATTTTATTAAGATGAACACTTACAATGGTCCAAACTCAGCCTCGAAGAGGTTTACAGCAACAGCCTACTTGAATCTACTTGAAACTACTCCTATGAATCGAAGTACAGTGCGGATATTTAAAGAACAGGTATTTAAAGTGCAGGAAATGTAAAACTGGAAAGATAAATATGAAGTAAAGACTGGTTTGTATGATCTGAGTCTGGGGGTCTTTTCTGGGGACTTCCTTGCTGTTTATACTTGTCAAGGATGACCTTCGAACTGTACTTCGAACCGTCGAACTGCTCCTCCATGATCGCTGATCATGCCTGCCTTAGAAATAGTTCCACTACGCCATCACTTGCAATTGAACTTCCCTCCTGTATTTGAATTTGAATATAGGTAACCGTTGAGGCCACGTCACCTTGTATCTCATTACTGATCTAGTGCTACTCAGACCACTTGAGAACCAATATTTATTGCCACGTGTATGATTGAGATTGAAGGTTAAAATCATCTTCCCATAATACCCTCATTCTGCCACGTGTCGAATTGTAACTGGCTTTTACAAAATATGTAGCCAACATTACCCCCCGCACTAATATACCCAATACTTGGAGATATTAGTGGATCAAAAGCTTTTCCCGCGCTTTTTTGGAACGTGCATAGAATCTATCTTCAGGAAACACAACCGTCACCTATTTGGTGATTATTTGCATTAACTCTTGACTTTGTTGAACATTCCAATACTTTCAACATTCGAACGGATTATGACTCAATCACCTTCTCACTCTATTGATCAAGCATACGAAGAGCCATTGAGTAATGCTGTTTCCCCTCGAAAGAATCCCTACGCATTTATTAGCCACCTTTACCCGCCTTTCTATATTCAAGTCATGGAGGCTTTCGCAGATTATCAACCTTTGGACTACGAACACATTGCCCTCAATCCTTTGGTTTACAAATTTATTGATACAAGAAATTCTTCCTCTAAACTCCCCTCGCACCTTGAATGAACTACTCTCAAACCTTTGCTTCAACAAATTGCAAATATGGACTTAGGAAGTTCTTCTTCACAAACTTCTACTTGGGATGAAGCTACAACTTCTTCATCTTCTGGGGCTTCTGGATGGACGAACTGGTCAACACCTGAGTCCTGGGACTTGAGGGAACGAATCAATCATCATTTTATTGAGTTCACTGACCCTTTAGATTTTCCTTCCTACGCTCGAAGCTCGGTGGTTTATCCTTATGTGCCCATCGACCTTCGACGCAGTTTAGAGGAGAATTTGCTTGTGGCTTGGTATACATCCTCCATGCCCACAAGGATAATGCACACTGCCCGGTGCTTGGAAGAATCACAAGGATATACCCCTTCATTTTTAGCCAAGAAAGCGCAGATCTGCTCTTCTGACTGGCTTGATTACATTAATGCCTTTGTTCCTCCCATCCCTGTGTCATCTCCCCCTAACTGAAGCATCCACTTCTTCTTCTCCATCTTCTGGAATAGAAGCATCCACACCTTCTCCATCCTCTGGAATAGAAGCATCCATACCTTCTCCATCTTCTGCAGCAGAACCATCTATTCCTTCTCCTCCTCCCATTCTTTCTTGGACAGAGAAATTAAGGCTTGCTCTTCCAATGGACAAAATCTTTCCTCCTTACAAACCTCCATCATCTCCAACTCCATTTGAGCGGAAACAAGCTCAACTTCTGCTTGCGGCTTTTTCTCACTTGCCCTTCAATGTTCTTGAGGATGACATCCCTCTCAAGAATTTTCGATGGGCTTGTGATATTCTGACTAGGGGCCATATCCTTAACCCCATTGCCCAAGCAGAACTTCACATGTTCCTGGATCAACTTCCAGTACTCCTCCACTGGCATCGAAATTCCAAGATCGCCATCCAATCTTTGGATCAACTTTCATCTCTCCGAATTCATGCCCAATACGAAGCAGAAAACTTCATTGAAGACTTCGATGACTTCAAAAATAAAGATTCTGCGTATTGGGATGATTTAGTTATAGATGAGTTGGAACAAAAATTGAGGGAAGAGGCTTTCGAAACAAAGGCTGAAGAGCTCTACTATGAAGTGAGAGCACACCAACTCATGCAGCCAACTTTAGAGGAGATGGAAGATATAATAAAGAAAGAACAGATATTCATTGATCATTGTTGGACAAAATTCCATGATCTTGTTATTTATTCTATTCCTTATTTTTACGAGCTTGAATTCGTACCTAAATAGAATTACTTAATGTAATTGTCTTGGCTTTAATACAAGCAAAATCTTTCTGTATTTATTTGACTCTGTTTCCTTTTGCCTTTAAAAGCCAATTCAGTGCCTCGAATTAAATAATCTCATCCTCCGCATTTGGACTCACTTATCTTTAATGAAACATTAAAAGGGAACCAACATGTCTTTTCCCAACTTATGGAGTAAAAATTGACAATTTGGTTAATATTATCTCAAATTAGTGCTTCGAATTTAACAACCTTACTTTTCAAAGCTAACTGTAACCAATATATGGTCATAATTAAAATAGCCAATCAATTTTGAATTGACCACTCTTGCTTCGAAAAGCAACTTATGCTGTCTTAATTCAATGAACAATCTTCTCTTGCAAAAACCAATGATTGGTTTTGATGTTTTTTTTTTTTTTTTTAAAAGAATCCTAAGTTTTGCTTTTAAAAGGTCATTACTTTCAATAATGTTCTTTAAACAGGTCTTTAAACCGACCAATACTCAAGCATCTTAGCATCTCCAAACATATAGCATGCTTCGAAGCCAGATTCTGTATTTCGAAACCGTTTTTATCTGATTTCTTGGAGCCAGAATTGGCTTCGAAGCCAAATATCTTTCTTCGAAGCTGACGCCAACATTCAGAATGTGTTCTTCCCTCCAAAACTATCAATATTGGAAGAGTCTCCTCATATTCGTACTTTTAGTACATAACGATTTACGCAATATATTTTTCAGACACGAAACCTTTTAAAAGCCCCTTTGCTTTGTACTCTGAAATCACTTGCTCTTTTGACACACAAACCCTACCGATCTCCTATTAAACCCCTCTTCCTTATTACTCGCTATCAATGGATCCTTCCTCACTAAAAGTGTTTACTGGCGATCGTATCAGTCCTACCATGGCTTTGAAGTGATGTATTGATGAAGAAATCACCAAACTATCATCTGGTGAGTCAAGCCACATAGATGGACGTCTTTTCGTGCCTCGTCATAGCAACAAACAGGAATACGTCCTTGGCCCTATTTTTCGGGAAGCTCCTGCTCAACTCGCAGCCCTATATCCTCGCTTGGAGGACCATTTCCTTCTTTACGAAGAAGGGCTTGATTGGGGAAACTGGAGGGTGAATCGTCCTCACCGTTGCTGGCCGACAATGAGGACTGAATGGGAAGAATGGTATGACAGAGTTGTACCTGCGAGAGAAGATGACCTGCAAGAGCTCTGTATCCTCGATGCCCTTCGTCTTTCCAGGTTCATCATTCCTGAGGACCCTTTCTTGATACCTGCTGCCTTATGTTTCTGGAATATGGCTTTTAATTTCTTCCAATTTCGGTGCGGCATGATGGCCCCCACCGTTCTTGATATTTTCCATCTCTTAGGGCTTTCCCCCCATGGTTCTCCATTTACTCCCAACTACCCAGACCTTCCTATTAAGTTTTCTCTTCCATCCTTAAGCTCCTCTTATAGTGATTTCGTAAAGTCTAAAAATAAAAGAGAAGGTCCTGTGAGGGACAGAGAGCTATTTTCCTTCATTTTATATTGGTTATGCAAATTCCTCTTTTGCACCTCATCTCAGAGGATTATGCCTGAGTTTGTTCCTCTCGCGAAGGCACTTGTCTTGAAAAAATATATAGCTCTTGCTCCTTATCTTTTAGGTCATGTCTACAGAGTCTGCTCCCAATTTTGTGAAAAACCTCTTGATGTTAACCAAGGAGGTCCCCTCTGGGTGTTTCAACTTTGGCTCTTCGCTTATTTCACTGACCTACACCCCAAATGTCTAAAATTCCTTGTTCAGGATCCTAGTACTTATGGGGAAAAGTATGCTAGGATTGCCCTTTACCCTGCTTCCTTCGCTTACTACTTTACCTTCTTTTATCAACTCCCCATTTCTCCATCTGCCTCTTTCTTTTGTCCTTTTGAAGCCAATAAAGGACCAACCTGGCTGCAAGCTTTCCTGGCTGATAACGAATGCTCCACTTCTCCTCACAAAGACATGTGGGCCTCTATACTACTACCAAGGGAATTGTTCATTGGTAGTTTAAACCCTCGAGCCTACAAATGCATATCTGAGGTGTACTGCCCTTCTCAATTTGCCAGACAATTTGGACTCACTCAAGGGATACCAGTTCCTCTTTGCAGTCTCTCGAATGTCCATCTTACTGTTAGAGATTTGAGAATATCCAAATCCAGATTAGAGACGGCAATTCTCAAACTACTGAAAGAGTTGAATGAGTTCCAATTTGTCCCCTTTCTTCCGTATGGCTCAGTCTTGAAAAGATTCCAGAACTGGTGGGACAGTCAATATGGAAGTGCGCCTATCTGCACATCCCCATGACTTGCTGGTAGGATTGGGAGTGCCTTCGAAGGCTAAGTCAGCGACATCTAGGGACATTCCCCCTCTTCATGAGGCTGGCCACAACTAATCCTACAGCTTCATCCCCTCCGGCTAGAGTTACTAGAGCTGCTTCGAAGAAGGGTAAATATTTTCAGACTTCTCCTTTTCCTTTCTTTTGAATCTTTTGTTCATTCCCTTTACACTTTTGTTCTTTGGTGCAGGGCCCCCACACGAAGAATCTCCCAAGAGAGCTGAAACTTTAGCTGTTCTCAAAAAGAGACAACAACAACAAAAACAAAAAAGGAAGCTAGTCCTCCCTCCTGAGGAATCCGAATCCTTGGGAGAAGAAGAGGTTGAGCAAGAGCCAGAAGTGTCCTTGCAGAGAACAAAGAGACAAAAGGTAGTTGCCTCCCTTCCTGATACAATTAAGCATCCTTCTTTCGAAGCACCCACTATAGTAATGGAGAAAGCACTTACCTCTGAAAAATCTGAAACCCAAATTGAAGAGAGGGAGATTGAAAAAGAACCAGTAGTATCACTGCCAAGGAGGAAGAGAAATCGTTTTTGAGAGGGCTGAGAAGAAATGGCAGCAACAGTTTCTGAGAGATGAAGCTGCTGCTGCTGATGTGTTGCAAAGGGAAATAGTAAGAAAGCAACAGGCTGCCCAACATTACTCCCTTCGCAGCTCTCCCATTTGTACAAATACCACCGGATCGAGTAATTTCTTTCACTCTTCCGCTGTTTTCTTTTTATCAATTTTTTAATACTGGATTTTGACAATCCTTTGTATTTCTTCCTCTTGCAGCAACAACTACTGCATTTATCTTCCCAGCAAGGCCTCCTTCGATATCAGTTGAAGTTGACCAAATGCAACATGTGAAGACCATCCAAATCACATTCCCACTCTCTAGGCCTATATTCGATACACCTTCTTTGAGCCCAAGCATCCCTACGTCTCTTTTCCTTGGCTTACAGCCATATCTCCCTTTTTTGACTTTTAATCTGCCTCGGTCTTCTTCTTCTTCGAGCCTTGCGCTCTTCCTCCTTCCTTCACAGAAATTCCGAGTGCTATTCCATCTCTGATGGCAGCTGATTCTTTTTCAGAGGGTGCTAGTAGTTCTCCAATTCATGGTTCATCACCTATGCCTACTTCCAGCCCCTCCTCTCTTGACTCGTTAGTGGCTAAGACCATAGAAGCTGCAAAAGATGCTCCATCCATCTCTCCCATCCCCATGCAGTCCTCTGTGTCCTTCACCACAATACTTTCCATGCCCTTTATGTCCAGGGATGAGGTAGACATCTTCGAAGGAAAGCTAGCTAGTCTCTTCGACATACCTTCTACCTGTCCAGCAGTTAGTGCTGAGGCTGAGCCATTAGCTTTGGCCGACTCCTTACTAGAAATTTTCGAGAGCCTTCCTTCCTCCAGCAGCAAGCCTTCTACACCTTTGATAGACATGGACGCATGCCTGGAACTGCTGACTTCTTTTTCGAGGATCCCCTTCGAGGCTCTACAAAGGCCTATCATCAGGAATGGGTTCCTTCAATGCTACAACATTGCTGAGCAGTCTGGCCTGAATGCCTCAAGTCATTTATCTCAGGCTGCAGCTACTATTGACTTCTATCTCAACATTTGTCAAGCTGCTCAGACTGCGGATGAGAAGCTAGCTAGAGACCAGAGTTTTGCTTCCCAGATGCATACTGAGATATCAACGCTTAAGGAACAACACTCTTTTGCCTCTCACTTTAGAGTCCAATTGCTGGAGAAGAAAGCTCGTCTCGAGGAGGAGTTGGCCGCAGTAAACCAAGCCTTGGTTAGAACTAATACAAAATTGCACATCACCAACCAAGAGCTGGCTGATCGAAAAGAAAACATGGCTGCAGCTATTCAATTGTTTCCATCACTTAGTAGCAGGAAGTCCACTATACAAAAACAATTAAGACATTGTAATGATTTCTGGGCCAATTTGTGGCACAATGTACTCAACTCTTTATAAAAGAACAAATTTTGTCCATCATTTGAATAGTCTTATGCTTTTGGTATTTCATGTTTATTTTATTCCTTGTGTTTCCCAAATGGTTGGAAAATAAGGCTTCAATATCTGCCATTAATCTTCTTGGGATGTACATATCCATTCAAATTTCTTAAATGGTATGCTCCAAAAGGCAGAACTCTATGAATTTGATATGGTCCTTCCCAGTTAGGTGACCATTTGCCAAACTTATGGCTTTTAATTCCTATTGGGAGTATTGTTTTCCATACCAAATCACCTTCATCAAAGCCAATATGTTTGACTTTCTTGTTATAATTCTTGGCTGCTTTCTTCTTTTGAAAAAGAATGCTATTTAACGCCAAAATCCTCGCTTCATCTATGTCTTCTAATTCCAAGCACATGCTTTGATGATATTGCTCAGATTCTAATTGATCTTGACATCTTACCCTCAGAGATTTAAAATTAATTTTCCACGGGTAACACTGCATCATGCCCGGTATACTAAGGCATAAGGGGTGACTCCTGTGCTCGACCTTGGGGAAGTTCTGTAAGCTCATAAAACATCCAACAATAGGTTATGCCAATCCCTAGGATTATCTTCCACCACCTTTTGTATTCCTTTTTTCAAGGATTTATTGGATGATTCAGCTTGACCATTGGCTTGTGCATAATAGGGAGTGGAATTAATAAGGCTAATCCCAAATTCTGCTACAAAGGGACTTTACCATTTTCCCATCAAACACAGTTTCCATTATCAACTGTTATGGTTTGTGGAATGCCAAACCTATGGATCAGATCTTTAATGAACCCAATGACCTCTGTCTGGTCTACAGCCTTATATGGTTTGGCTTCGACCCATTTAGTGAAGTAGTCAGTAGCCACTAGAATAAAACAATGATGTTTCGAAGAAGGTGGGTGAATTTTACCCATCATGTCCATGGCCCATCCTCTGAATGGCCAAGGCTTCACTACTGCATGTAGGTCAGTTATGGGCACATGTCTTATTGTGCCATGTTTTTGGCATGCCTGGCAACCCTTTGCATATTCTATGCAATCTTTAAGAATAGTTGGCCAATAATAGGAATGCCTTCGAAGCAACCATCTCATCTTTACACCGGGCTGATGAGCACCATAAATGCCTTCGTGAACCTCAGCCATAGCTGTTAATGCTTCTTTTGGGCTTAAACATTCCAATAATAAGCCATCTCCTCCCCTTTTGTATAGAGCATTACCATATATCATGTATTGCATAGACTGCAATTTGATTTTTCTGCTGGCCTTCGAAGATGGACCAGCCAAGTACTGCATTATTGGATGCCTCCAATCCTGTTCTTGTAAGTCATTATGATTGACTTCCAAGATCACATTCCTTTTATTCAAAGGTTGTATTAATCTCTGATATGTTGTTTGGCTTATATCCCTTTGGGTATTATCCCTTCTCTTGAAGTTCGAAGCTTTTTGAGCCACATCATTAGCTCTACTGTTCAAGAATCTTGGAACATAGGTTACATTTGCTATTTGAAACTGAGAAAGCAGATGTAATGCAACAACATAATATGGTAGGATGCTTATGCTTTGACACTTGAAAATCCTTTTTACTTGGTTAACCACCAATTGAGAGTCCCCAAATATGTCAACTGCATGTACTTGTAATCCAATAAGGATTTCTAGTCCCACTATTAAGGCTTCATATTTAGCCTGGTTATTGGAACAACTAGTTTCATCCACTCTGAAACCATGCGTGGTTTCTACCCCTTGTGGAGACTTAATCACGATACCAATCCCAATTAATCCATTGGCCTTCGATCCATCGAACCACATTTGCCATGGTTCAACACTAGCCATACCAAGTTCCATTACCTCTTGGCTCTCTGTTTGAGATGGATGATCTGCCAGAAAATTGGCTAATACTTGCCCTTTTACTGCCCTTTGAGGGACATATTCTAAATGAAATTCCGATAAGGCTAATATCCACTTGCCAATTCTTCCCCTCAACATAGGTCTAGATAACATGTATTTAACCAAATATGTGGTTGCAATTACCAAGACAGTTGTAGGTAAAAGATAATATCTTAATTTTATTGCAGCAAAATACAAAACAAGACACAGCTTTTCAACAGCTGAATATTTACATTCACAAGAATTTAAAAACCTACTAAGGTAATAAACAGCTTGTTCCTTGCCTTCTTCATTGTCTTGGGCCAAGAAAGCTCCCAATGAATCTTCTGCTGCCACTATGTATAACTTCAAGGGCTTATTTCCTTTTGGTGGCATCAGCACTGGAGGGTTGGCCAAGTAGGCTTTGATACCTTCGAAAGCAGTTTGATGCTCTGCTGTCCACACAAATTCCTCTTCATCTTTCAGCCTTAACAAGGAAGAGAATACTTTAGTTTTCCCTGCAGTGTTAGAAATAAACCTTCGAAGAAAGTTAACCTGCCCAAGGAACCTTTGTAATTCTTTCTTACTTGATGGAGGCCTAGCTTCGATGATGGCTTTGGCTTTATTCTGATCAATCTGTATTCCTTTCTTGTGCACTACATAACCCAAGAAATTTCCAGATGACACACCAAAAGCACATTTAAGAGGGTTGAGTTTCAACTTGAACTTCCTCATTCTTTCGAAAGCTGCTTCTAAATGAAGCAAATGCTTCTCCATGGACTAGGATTTCACCACGATGTCATCAATATAACATTCTAGATACCCTCCAATAAGGTCATGAAAGATAGTGTTCATAGCCCTCTGATACGTAGCCCCAGCATTCTTCAGACCAAATGGCATCTTAACCCATTCGAAGGTGCCAATATTCCCAGGACATCTGAATGCTGTCTTGTGGATGTCTTCCTCTGCAATGCATATTTGATTATAACCAGAGTGGCTATCCATCATTGATAAAACTCGATGCCCTGCTGAACTGTCCACCAACAAATCCACTATAGGCATAGGGTATTCATCTTTAGGAGTTGCTAGATTTAAATTTCTGAAATCAATGCATACCCTCATTTTGCCATTTTTCTTAACTACAGGCACAATATTAGATAGCCACTCAACATACCTGGCTGTCCTAATAAAGTCTGCCTTAAGTAGTCTAAGAATTTCTTCCTTGACCTTCTGAATTACGTCTGGACTCATCCTTCTTGGTTTCTGTTTGTATGGCTTGAAATTAGGCTTCAAAGGGAGCCTATGTTCCACCAATGATCTATCCAATCCTGGTAGTTCATTATAGGACCATGCAAAACAATCTTTGTATTTCTTTAAAACAACCAATAACTGGTCTCTGTCCAGAGCATTCAAACAAGTACTTATATAAGTGGGCTGCTGCACAGAACCTTCCCCTAAATTCACTTCTTCTAAGGGGTCCTGCGTCTGAGAATTCATTGAAGCTTTCTCTTTGGTTTCTTCGACCTTTGAAGCAACCTTTTCACCTTGTTCTGCTCCTAGGTTCTTTACCTCGACATCTCTGCCTTCTTCCTCATAGACAAAATCTGTCCATAAGGCGTCTTCTTCCTGTATCTCCTGGACTTTTGTTTCAATGTCCAATGCACAATATTTCCCAAAGGTCAAACTTCTGACTTGTTGTTGCTCTTGTTTACAGCCAATTATCATGGCTTCTCTTTCTTGTTTCTGTACTTTCTGAACTATTGCTTTTACATCCAATGATGAGAATTTAATCAAAGCCAATGACTTGGCTTCTCGTTCTTCACTTCTTTGCCTACAACCAGGCATCATTGTCATCTTTCACGACAACCTCTTCATCAGCACTTTCTTGGACTAAGTGCTTCAGGTGTGTTACTTCCTCATCAGCCGTCACTTCGGCTGAGCCATCAGCTTTCCTCAATATACTGAGTGGGGTTACTCCCTCAATATACAGCTTGGCCTCTGCAAAGTCTACACAAGCTATGAAGGGTTGAGGATCTGCATCAATCTCCTCTGTCTCTCCATTGCCCAGGGCCATCATGATCTTCTGATGCAAAGAGGAAGGCACACATTTGTTGGTGTGAATCCAATCTCTCCCAAGTAAGGCATTATATTTAGCATTGCTGTCGATCACGAAGAATGCTGTCATACAATCCCTGGTTCCCACACTCAAATTGATAGGCAGAATTCCTTGGGCCATCTGCTTATCTCCAGCAAAGCCAGCAATGGTTGTACTGGTTGGGATCAACCTGGGATTTTTCTTCCCTAATTTCTTCAAAGAAGATTTCGGTAATAAATTTACCGCCGCCCCATTGTCTACTAGGACTCGGTTTAACTGTATCCCATCAAAGAAAGCCTTAATGTACAAAGGCTTGACATGTTGAGTCATGGAATTCGAGGGGTATTCAAAAGGATATGAGAGGTTGATGCTCACCTCCTCCTCGCTTTCACACTCAGTTTCCATTGGAATAGCCATTTCAGGAGCATCCTGTACCATACTCACTTGTGATTCCTCACTAAAGACAGGAATTGGATCCATGTCTTGGTCCTCCTGATCCTCATTTTCAGCCTGGAATTCATGAGGTAGTATATGTACCATGTTGACTGATACAGGTGGAAATGAGCCAAACTGGATGGCTGGTTGTACCTTTTTCCCCTCTTGACTACCTTGCTCAGTGTCTTCAGCAGCGTCCTCCATGCTGCATTCTGGTATTTCATCGATAACTGATCCCTTCGAAGGATCCTTCTCAACTAAGCTTTCAGTCAGAAATGTTTGTTCAGCCATGAAGGCTTCGAACATTTCTTCTTCTGCCATTTCCTTCTTTTGGCTCATGCCAATCTCTTCTTCTATTTCACTATCACTTTCCATCAGAGCCTTCTCCAGCCCTGCCAAACTGGACTTCTCTCTGGCCTTTAGTTCAGAATGAACTTGGGCCAATTGTTCTCTGCTACAAACCACTTTACTTTGTAGCGTCGGTTTTGGAACATGGTCTGACTTCGAAGCTTTCTTTTCTTCTGTCTTGACATGTGAAGAACTCTCTTCACTCTCTTTCAGATCTTGCTGGTACTGGGTGTACCTGCGCTGAATCTTCCTCCTTTGTGATCTGGAAATAACCGGAACCATATTTGGTTCCTTTGTCTTTGGGTGCTTCAGCAATACCCAGTTGTTGGGGGCCACCAAAGGAGGTTTGACCATTCTGCCTGTAATTCCAATATCTCTCCTGGCAGGGAATTCCCTAGGTTTGTTTTGCATTACAAACCAATCTGGGACTCCAGGCACCCAAGAGCTTACTGATTCAGATGTTGAATCACCATTTTCCACCTTCGAAGCCATCTTTGGAACTGGCTGTGGAGGTAAGTGCTTGGTTCTGGCCTCATACTTCGAGCTTGATTCTGGCCTTCGATGGAGATGGCCATTTTCTTTTCTGTGTGAGGTTGGTCTGGGGGGCCAATCTCTGGCTTTAGTCCCATAACCTGAATTCCTCTCTAATCTTCTTTCAGAATGTTTGCTCTCCATTCTGTAGTAGTTAAGTGGCCTGGACTCATACAAGGGCCTTTTACCTTTAGTATTTGTTCTGTCACCTGCAGGCTCAACCACCACTGGTCGCTGCCTATCACTAGCCGGGTACAGCCTTTTGTTGTAAGCGTTGGTTGATTTAGGACGTCTCTGAACATCCTTATAGTATTGCTTCCCATCAATTGGAAGCCCCTTCAACCATTTGTAGCTTAGTCTACACCTTGGACACATCCTTTGCATTACAGCTGCTTCCAAAGAATCGTCGTCCAGTATTTCTTCATCAGAATGTTCCTTCTGATGTGAGAGACTCTGTCCAACAACTGGTGGATTTCTGGTCTCTTTCTTGGCAGCTGTCTGGTTGGCAATATGCATTTGCACATTGACCTCTTCCAATTCCTGCAGAGATAGATTCTGAAAATTTGGAACAACCACATTAGCCGCGCTTTCTCCAACTTCTGGAAACGGGTTACTGTCAATTCCCATGGCTTTCTCTGTTTTGGTTGGGAACTTCAGACTTCCTTTCCGGATTTGCTCTTGGATCCTGTCTCGGAAAACAATGCAGTTTTTAGTTGAGTGAGACCAAGAATTATGCCATTTACAGCATACTTTTCCTTTAAGTTCATCAAGAGAAGGCAGTTTTACCCCTTTTGGTAACTTAAGGAAATTGGCTGCAAGCAAATGATCAAAAATGTCATCTGCTTTTGTTAAATCGAAAGAATACTTTCTGTGAAAGTCTTTCTTTTTAAACTGCTGGTTGATAGTCGTATCCTTATGAATTAATGCTTCACAGATTACAGGTTCTTTGCCCACAATCTCTGCTGCATCGATCTCATAATTGGGATCTCTATAATAGGTCTTATACGAAGCATTGTTTCGATCTTGTTCTTCCTCTAATAATGCTTCATATCGAGACACCTTATAGGTTAATTCGACTAAATCCCTAAATTCAGTTGAGTCAAACTTCTTTCGAAGCCTGAACTCTAAACCGTTTTGAGCCAATCTTACAAATTCTGGCTCTGGAAGGATGACTCTACATTTACTTCGAGCCCTTTTAAATCTGGCAATGAACTGAGTAGCCTTTTCTTCAGGCCTTTGACTCAATCTTGCCAAGTCTGCCATGGACACCTCTAGCTCCGATTGGAAAAATTGGGCATGAAATGCCTCTTCCATTTGTTGCCAAGTTTGAATGGAGCCAGGTGTAAGGTTGATATACCATACAAACGCTCCCCCAGTTAGAGAGTTTGGAAATAATCTCAAATTTATGTAGTCATGATTAGTGAATTCACCACACTGAGCAGCGAATCTAGCAATATGCTCTACTGTTGATTGATTTCCAGTTCCATAGAATAGGGTGAAATCTGGTATTCTGAACCCTCTTGGGTATTCATGTACCCTATCCACCCACTCTGGGTATGGTTTTCTGTATACAGGAGTCTGGACCCCCCGAGCCATTGGTCCACACATTTCCCTAACAATATCAGCAATTTGGTCCCTAGGGACCATATTTTGGGCTTGCTGAACCACTACTGGAGGAGCAAACACAGGGTTTGGTGGACAAACTTGTGCCTGTGGTCCTCTTGGTCCATAAAGTGGTACATTTGGGGCTGGTTGCCCCTGTGGTGCAGGTTGCTGTTGGGGGTATGGGTAACCCCTTTGAGCCTGTCCTGCGAAGGGACCTGTGAAAGGTGATGGAACAGGCATCGTGTCCCTTCCATTTGTAGGCAAACCTTCCAACCCCCCGGGTATAAATTCGAATAAGGGATTATTATACCCTCTGGTGCCAGGTATGGCTTCGAACATAGGATTAGTAACCATTCTTACGCCAGTTTCTTGTACTTGGCCGGATCCACCAACTTGTGTGGCTTCATTGTTGAGTACTGAGGCATTTTGGCCTATTAAAGGCCTTGAAATAGGTTCATACCAAGACTGAGGCGATGGTCTCTCATAGTTCTGAGTACTAGTTCGACCATTAGATTGTCCATTAACTTGCATAGGCTGTTTATCTCTAGCCAATCTTTGCTGAGGGACATTTAAAACTTCCTCTGTGTGTCTTATGTTTGTTGGTTGGTGGTTATTCATTCGATCCAAAAAGGATGTTGCCCACCTTTCCATTGTGTTCATTAATTGTTGTCCCATAGCATCTACTAAGCCATCCCATGGATTTGTTGGCTGAGTAGATGGAACAGTGGATGGTCCAATTCCTTGGTTTCGTCCAATATTATGAACATATGGTTCTTGTCCAGAAGTACTGGTCTGTTCGACCATAGGTTCTGATAACATAGGAGTTTCCACGGGATGTGTTACCACATTATCCTCTGGATTAGGTATTTCTACCTCTCCTTCTACGCCTTCTTCCAGACGTTCATTTTCTCCTTGTCGTCTTCGTCTAGCCATTTTAACAGGTCTCACTGGGCGTGCCAAAAATATATGTTGGCTTTTTGGCTTTCGAAGGGTATTTTGGTAAATGTGAGCGTGCCAGTAAGGATCAATTAGTCCTTACAGAAATTATAATTGCCAACCAATTATCAGACGATTGTGTTGTAATTCTTTCAGCCTCAATGAAGAGGACTTTTACTGGTGGCTTGACTTAGGAGAAATTAAGAGAAATAACAATTTACTGTGAAGAGCAATCAAAGTATTTTATTAAGATGAACACTTACAATGGTCCAAACTCAGCCTCGAAGAGGTTTACAGCAACAGTCTACTTGAATCTACTTGAAACTACTCCTATGAATCGAAGTACAGTGCGGGTATTTAAAGAACAGGTATTTAAAGTGCAGGAAATGTAAAACTGGAAAGATAAATATGAAGTAAAGACTGGTTTGTATGATCTGAGTCTGGGGGTCTTTTCTGGGGACTTCCTTGCTATTTATACTTGTCAAGGATGACCTTCGAACTGTACTTCGAACCGTCGAACTGCTCCTCCATGATCGCTGATCATGCTGCCTTAGAAATAGTTCCACTACGCCATCACTTGCAATTGAACTTCCCTCCTGTATTTGAATTTGAATATAGGTAACCGTTGAGGCCACGTCACCTTGTATCTCATTACTGATCTAGTGCTACTCAGACCACTTGAGAACCAATATTTATTGCCACGTGTATGATTGAGATTGAAGGTTAAAATCATCTTCCCATAATACCCTCATTCTGCCACGTGTCGAATTGTAACTGACTTTTACAAAATATGTAGCCAACAATTTTATAAAAAGTCAAAAAATACACTTATTTAGTCCTCCTAAACTTGGAGGAAGCTTCCCTCCCATGTGAATTGGAGGACCCTGCTGAGGGCATCGTGGGTCCATTCTCATCACTTTGGTAATTTGAACGGGCATTGACCGTTCATTTTTTCATTTTTTTTTTTAATTTTTACTTTTATAATATCCTTTTATTGATAAAATTTTTAATTATTAAATTAATACATAAAGAAGTGGAGCCCCAAATCTCACCCTTCAAAGTATCTAATTGATATCACAAAATTGAAATTCTTCATGTATAAATAAATAAAAAATTTAAAATTTTTATCTTAAAAGTATATAATGTAAATTTAAAATTAGTGTAATATGAGCCGTATTTAGAGTGAATAAGATCTATAAATATATTTTTTTGATTTAGTTTTTAAGAGAGAGATTTTATTTATTTATTTTTATAATCAAATTGAGAATTCATCAAATTTGAATTTGATAAAAAAAATTTAAAAATAAAGCATTGAAGAGAAAACAAAAAAAGAAAAAGAAAATCATCAAATTTGATGAAAATGAAAATTTGAGATATGAAGGAATTTTTTTTAAAAAAAATTAATAAATATTTGATGGAAGAATAATTCATATCAAATCAAGTTTTTTTACTCCAATTTATAATCAAATTAGATGGGAAAGAAAAAAAAAAAAAGAGTAAAGAAGAGTTGGGGATGTTCTATATTAGTTGGTTTGGGCCTTTGTTTTTAAATTTGCTAACAACCATCGTAGTTCAAATTATTTGGAGACTCTTAAAATTTGACAAAATTTGGAGGCACTGGGCTGAAAACTAAACTATCTATAATCAAGATCTCAATAAATTAAATCCAAAAATTAATAATAATATCAAAAAGTAAATGTTAATGGGTCCAAAACGAAGTTCATGCATTCTAATGGTTAAATCCAACAGGAAATTTATTTTATAGCCTAAAACAAAACTATTTATTGTCAAGATCTCTCAATAGAACAAACTCAAAAGTCTAATAAAGATTAAAAAAAAAAGAAAGAAGATGTAATCATGATAGGAGTAGCCACATTTAGGTATCATATTTGGGCCGTCTTGTCTGACGTGAGGGCTTGACAATAACTACATTAATTTGCAGCTGTTTGGATTTTCCTCACCAAATGTGTCAAGACATACATGAGCCCTTGACAATGGAGGTGCTGATGGATCATAATTAGTGCATTTACATGGCGGTGGCGGTGGCGGTGGCGGTAGTGGCATCCAGTTCTGCCCATTGGCGGCACCACCATGTCTACCACTACAACCCACGTGAGGCCCATGTTCATCGTCCTCCACGACCACCACCTTCTCGTGGGCTTTGCTTTCTTGATTCGATTCATCATTGTTTTTGCCCTTTAATGTTAACTTTATGGTCTTGGAATAGGTTACTTCCACATGCTTCAACCCTTTGATTTGGGACAAATGTTCTAGTTGTGACACCATATTTTGGTCATGCATTTCTTGAATTGCTCTTGATTGCATTGAAATTTTCATGCTTTGGTTGTTCACTAGCTGTGCTGATTTTTTGTGCCTTTGAAGCTCATTTATGACTCTGGTTGGGTCAATGATACCAGAGATGGTGACCTTGTTTTGTTCTGAATCTATTGAAATTGAATGCACTCCATGAATCTGTTGAATCAGCTTCTTCAACTTTCTGTCACTTCCTTCACAGCATAGGTTCAACTTGAGAGAAAAAGTCTCTGGTGCTGCCGTAAAACAGTCCATTGAATTTGACATTTGAATGAGGCAATGAAAGTTATTAGCGACATGATTTTAAATAACTGTATCAGAATAATTATACATACCAACGATAGGGTATAAAACCTCTTTTCTGCATAGATATTGTGTGTACCGGATTCCGCACTAGATGAAAGTGGATCGGGGTTCCGCACTCGGTTGGACTATCTAGGGACTGAGGTTCCTGCCACAAGAAGTACCGTTAGAGCTGCTCGGCCGGGGTTGGCCGGATAACACATCCGGTGTGGGAATTAGTGATCAGAGAAGAAGTGTATATAGAGTTGAGTTTGTATCTAAGTGTGGTTTTGCTTGGAATAGTTCAGTTATCTTCAATGTGAAGTTCATATACTATATATAGTGTTCCTTGCTTGCTTCTCAAGATGGTTTCATGGAGCTTGGGTGCTGCCAAGTGTCCTTTTAGCACTGCTCATGGTGGGGGACCACCTGGTAGTTGTTATTGAATGTATATACTCATTGTAGTCATGCTGATAACAAACCACATTCCTTTGGTTCAACAACTTCCGTGATCCTAGGTGTGGGGACCAGCTGAGGTGGCAGCTTGCACATGCACATGCTCACAACTTCTACTTTTTTCTGTGAGGTTCCCTCTGCTCGGTACCTTAGTACCTCAGTTCGACCCTAGACCAGACTTCTGTTGGGATGAGCCGGTCCATTCGGACATCTTTGTGTGGGCTCGGCCCACTTTCTGTTCGGCCTATAAATTCAGTCTCGCAGCTCGGCCTAGCCCAGCACCACAGCTGGACTAGCCTTTCCACTGTGGGTTGGGCCCAAGTGCTTGGGGACTTGGGTTGACTGTTGATTATGAAGTTGGGCTCAATCGGCTTGCTTGTATACTCATCTAACCCACTTGGATTTGGGTTTCAGTAGATTGGGCCGGTCCAAGGCTTGGATCCCACCCATTTCACATTCTGCCCCTTCTTTTGCCCCCTAGCTCGCGCTAAGGTTTCCCTTAGGAGGAGCTATTGTTCTGCTCTCCAAGCGTCGTGTCGTTTCGGTTCTCCCCCAGTTCGGCCTTGGTGACGGTTCAATCCTGACACACAATCCTTGCATGCGTCCTTTCATGGTGACACGTGGCGTCGTCGAATAGGTGTGCAGAGATAGTGCGTCGATTCCATACCGAAGGTCGTGTTTCGTGTACCTGCGAGCCGGCTGGTGCAATTAATGCTCTGGCTGTCAATACAAATCCTCTCTCCTACTCGTTCTTTTAGAGAGTTTCAAAAAGAGAAGAAGGACTCTTCCCATTCATCTGAACCAGTCTCGTTGGTGCTCTGTTCCGACTTTTTTCGCCGCCGGTCTTACTTTGCTACCACTGCTCTAATCTCTGTAAGTCCTCTTGTGATTCTTCTTCTCTTGCCTCTTTCTGTCTTAATCATCTTGTCTGGCCCTCTCCCTGTCTGTGTTCTACACTCTGTTATCTGAGTTCTTCCTCTGTCCCATTAGGTTTGTTAGATGGGGAAGTTTCACTCTCTAGTTAATACCCCCGAGGCCATGGCTATGTTCCGCCTTGACTATAATATTCCCAATGACGTGACCCTTTTGTTGGCAAAGGTAGATGCCAAACGTATGGGCACAAGGAGTACCGTCGCTTTTCCGATTGCGGCCATTGTTGAGGGAGGGGTTCGATTTCCCCTCGACCCTTTGGTGCGCCGATTTCTGCATCTAGTCCAGTTAACTCCAATGCAAGTGTCTGTGAACCTCTTCCGTGTCCTTTGCGGTGTATCCGCCCTCAACAGGAGGTCGGGTTTGAACCTTGACATATGGGATATTTTAGGCTGCTACACTCTTTCACACAATAAAGACCACAGCACGTATTACCTGCGTGTTCGTTCGGCCGATTGTCATTTGGTGACTGGGTTGCCCAATTCGAATAAACACAACGATGATTTCTTGCAAGTTGGTGGCAATTGGGAGTTCCCCGCTGGGACCGAATTCCAGTCTAAGCAGATGCCTCAGAAGGACGGCTACCCAGGTTCAGGCCCTTCCCTCTAATGTCTTTTGTATTTCTTACTTTGTTTTGGATGTCACTCTAATTAGTCACTTCTTTTTTGCAAAGGCCTCTCGTTTTCAACGCAGACCGAACTGGGAAAACGCTGAAGCCATAAAAGCTGTTCTGAGGTACAAAAAGAGATCTGCGCCTGAGTTATTGGATTACCAGTCAACTTACCGCTCCACCATTCCAAAGAAGGCAAGGCTCGCTGCTTCCCTTCTGGATTCTGATACCGAGACTGACACATCTCTCACTCCTCTAGTTACAAATCGTCGCAGAAGTCAAGGTGCACTGTCTGAGAGAACGCCCTCTTCTGCCCCCAGTTTCGCAGGGGGCGGGTCTGTGGCGAAGAGAAAGGTGTTGGTGGATTTAGAGGCTGAGGCTTTTGGCGCCTCTGATGTTTTGGAAACTCCTCTGGAAAAGGCCGAGGCGAAGAGCCTCATGGAAGTGAAAATGGAGGTAGGAGCTTCTGGGACCCCTGCGACTGCTTCCGAGCCCTCAGCTTCGGTTGCTGCGCGAGCAAAAAAAAGAAGAAGAGAGGCTGGCAAAGCAGTGGTGAGGGAAGCTTCTGAGGATCCTGCTAAGGATGAGGTATTTGAGAAATGGGAGCCGCCAATGTTGCATAAAGGCAGGCCCATTTCTACTTCTGATTCAGTTGTTGCTTCACAAGATTTTGCTTTTGATTTGACTAAGTTTCTGTTGATGCCGGTTGACATGGCTGACCATAATGGGCCCTGCAATATTCCTATTCTGAAGGGGACCCTCTAGATGATGACTGCTGTAAGTGTTTTCCTGTTTTGCATGTTTTTGGTGTTATGCAGTTGTTTCCTTTTCTTTTAATACTTTGTTGTCCTTTGTAGTGTATCCAGAGGATACATCTGTCCATCACCCGCGCTGAAGAACTAGAAAGGGCCGTGTTGGAGGCCGCAATGAACGCTGAGAGACTGACAGTAAGCCTAGAGACAGAGAAAGAGGGACGCTTGAGTTTGTAAGAGGGTCTTACTTAGGTCCAGGTTGGTTTTAAAAAACAATTGTTTGCCCCCACCTGGAGCTAAGTAAGATTGGTACTGCAGATTGTGCTCTTAGGTAGAACTGCTTAAGTCTGTTTCAACTTTGATAGCACAGATGTATTTGAATGAGATAAATACAAGAAGAGGTGTCTTACTTAGGTCCAGGTTGGTTTGAAAAAACAATTGTTTGCCCCCACCTGGAGTTGAGTAAGACTAATGCTGGAAGTTTGCTCCTGACAGAGCTTGGTCACGTTTGTTCCAACTCTGTTTGTTTGAATCAGTACTGAAATGTTGACGTGTTGGTACTTAAGGAATTATGTGGATTCAGAGATGTTTACTTAAGATATGTTAGCGTGGTTTCCACCAAGCAATTTCACTTGGCTAAAGTCCAATTTAGTTGCCAAACATTATTCCACCAAGCAATACCACTTGGCAAGTTTGAGTGCTAACCAAATTTAAATTCCGTCCAGTCGTTCTGAAACTAAGTCTATTTGGGTTAAGACCAAAGCTTACTCCGTTTGATAAAAATCAAAGCTAATTCCGTTTGGTAAGAACCAAAGCTAATTCCGTTTGATAAACATCAAAGCTAATTCCGTTTGGTAAGAACCAAAGCTTATTCCGTTTGATAAACATCAAAGCTAATTCCGTTTGATGAGAACCAAAGCTTGTTCCGTTTGATAAACATCAAAGCTAATTACAAGAATTTGATAAATTTGAGAGAAGTGGGGAAGCATTTGCATTGGTTAACAGACAATTGCCTTTACATTCCGATAGAGAAGTTGGGGGATAATTCTATTGATAGTATTTCTTGAGATTTGCTACATTCCAGGGCCGAGGTATAGCTCTGCCTTTCAGATCCTCCAGGTAGTAAGCTCCATTTCCAACAATAACTGCGACTTTGTAGGGATCTTCCCAGTTAGGCCCAAGTTTGCTCTCGCCAGGCACCCTTTTGTGGTCCATAACTTTTCTCAGAACTAGTTCTCTAGCTATGAATTGCCTTGGGGAGACTTTTTGATTGAAACTTCTGATGAGCTGCTACTGATACGCTTCAAGTCTGATCAGCGCTGCTTCTCTTCGACCCTCTGCCATATCTAGTGCTTGGGAAATAGCTTCCTCATTACTGATGCTTTCAAAAATTCAGACTGAAGGGTTGGGAAACCTACTTCGAGTGGGATGATGGCCTCCATTTGATAAGTTAGGGAGTAGGGTGTTTCCCCCATTGAACGCCGTGCTGTGGTTCGGTAGGCCCATAATACGTGGGATAACTCTTCAACCCATTTGCCTTTTGCATGTTCGAGTCGTTTCTTTACTCCGTTGATGATGGTTTTGTTTGATGCTTCTGCCTGTCCATTACTCTGTGGGTACCCTGGAGAAGAGTTCCTATACTCGATTCTGAGGTCGGTACAAAACTTTCTGAAGATCTTGCTATCGAACTGTGTTCCATTATCCGTAATTAGAATCCGTAGGATGCCGAAGCACACCACCACGCTTTTCATGACAAACCGCTTTGTGTCTGCTTCTTTGATACTTGCCAATGCTTCGACTTCGACCCTCTTAGTGAAATAGTCGGTTACAGCAATGAAGAATCGCCTGTTCCCAGTGCGTCGTGCCAATGGTCTAACAATATCCAGACCCCATTGGGCAAAGGGCCATGGGCTGGTCAGGGGAGTAAGAGCTTTGGCTGGTTGATGAATGAGTGGAGCAAACCTCTGACATTTATCACACTTCTATACGTACTGCTGCGCGTCTTGTTGCATCCGTGGCCACTAGTACCCGTGAGTGAGGGCCCGATGTGCCAGTGACCTTCCACCAACGTGGCATCCACAAATCCCATTGTGAATTTCGTAGAGAACATTCTCAACCAGATTTGGATGCACGCATAGAAGATAAGGGCCAAGATAGGAGCATCTGTACAGCTTCCTAGATGGTAAGATCTAGAATCGAGCTGACCTATGTCTGATTTTGTTGGCTTCCCTTTTGTCTTCAGGGAGAGTACCAGATTTTAGAAAAGCAAGTATTGGATCCATCCAGCTCGGCTCTACGCTGCTGCAGAGGACTGAAGATGCAATGCTTGGTTCTGGCACGAACTCAACCCAAACTTTTCTAGCATCTTTGGTATCTACTGATGAGCCAAGACAAGCCAAAGCATCAGCATGGCTGTTTTTGACCGGACTAATTCGTTCCACTCGTATGGATTGAAACTTTTTGAGTAGGTCTTTGGCCTTGCCTGCGTACATAGCCATTCTTTCATCTCGTGTTTCATAGACCCCGAAAAGTTGGTTTACCACCAGTTGTGAATCGCTGAAAACAAGAAGCTGTTCTACACTGAAGTGTTCGGCACTACGCAAGTCAGCCAGTAACGCTTTGTACTTTGCCTTGTTGTTTGAGGCCTTCCAACCGAGCTTGAGAGCCTGTTCCTAGATAAATCCTTCTGGGGAGGTAAGTACTACCCCTGCCCCCGAGCCTCGGTTATTGGATGATCCGTCTACATAAAGATGCCAGATGTTTCCGATAAAGAGTTTCTAGGCTTCCGAAGCGCAAGGCTTTCCCTACTCGGTGGTGCGGGGCACCTGTGCCGAACTCGGATTCCTCGGCTCGGTACTCTGGGTAGGAGCAAATTCTGTGACAAAATCTGCTAAGACCTGGGCCTTGATTGCAGTCCTGGGTTGATACCGAATGTCAAACTCACCAAGTTCTACCGCCCATTTTGCTGTTCGGCTAGAGAAATCGGCTCGGCTGAATACAGATCTGAGAGGGAATTCTGTGAGGACATTGATGGTATGCCCCTGGAAGTAGTGTTATAACTTTCTGGAGGCGATAAGCAGCGCATAAGCTAACTTCTCCAATGGTAGATACCGTGTCTCGGCATCTAGTAAGGTCTTGCTAACATAGTACACTGGCCTCTGTTCCTTGTTCACTTCCCGAACTAATACTGCACTTACGGCATGATCTGAGACTACTAGATAAAGGTACAGCTCCTCTCCTGGTTCTGGAGTGGACAAAAGAAGTGGTGTGCTGAGGTATCTTTTGAGACTTTGCAGTGCTTCGGTACACTCGGAACTCCATTCGAACGCTGTCATTTTCCTCAAAAGCTGGAAGAAAGGCTTCATTCGATCTTTAGATTTGCTGATGAACCGATTCAGTGCGGCTGCCATTCCGACCAGTTTCTACAGCTCTTTAGCCTTTGTTGGTGCTTCAAGATCTTGTATTGCTTTTATTTGGTCCGGATTCACCTCGATTCCTCTGTGAATGACCATATATCCTAAGAACTTCCCTGTTCCTACCTCGAAAGCACATTTCGAGGCATTGAGGCGAAGCTGACGGTTTTTCAGGATGCCAAAGACCTCTCTCAAGTCCTTAAGGTGGTCTGTAGCAATCTTGCTTTTTACTACCATATCATTTATATAAGCTTCCATGGTTTTCCCAAGTTGGTTTTTGAACATCCAAGTGATCATCCGCTGGTAAGTTGCTCCGGCGTTCTTGAGGCCGAATGACATCACTTTGTAGCAGTAGGTTCCTCTCGGAGTGATAAATGCTGTCTTTTCTTGATCCGGACCGAACAATGATATCTGATGATAGCCGCTATAAGTGTCCAGAAAGCTCATGCATTCATGCCCTGCTGTTGAGTCTACTAGTTGATCAATGCGGGCAGCGGAAAGCTATCTTTAGGGCAGGCTTTGTTCAAGCAAGTGAAGTCAACGCAAACTCTCTATTTTCCATTCTTCTTTTTTACTACAACTGTGTTGGATAGCCATTGCGGGTACTGAACTTCTCTGATTGCTCCCGATGCCAGGAGTTTTTCGAGTTCGGCAATTACTGCTTCAATGTGCTCAACTGAGGATCTTCGACTTTTCTGTACAACGGGCTGAGCAGAAAGGTTGATGTTGAGCTTGTGGCAGGCAAATTCCGAGTCCAACCCTGGAGTATCATATGTTGACCATGCGAATACCTCCATATTTTCCCTCAGCAATTGCAGCAGTTGAAATTTCTTATCAGCGCCCAGCGAGGTACCGATAAGGAAGTACTTTTCTAGATCATCCTCTTTTACCAGGACTTTCTCCAAATCCTCCACCATCTTTTCCTCTGGGGCTTCCCCTACATCTTCCAAAACTGGCTGTTCGGCCACTTCCACTGTCTGTACCCGATTGCAGAGTTGCTTTGCCTTTAATGCCTCCATGAAGCAATGTTTGGACGCAACTTGATCCCCCGAGATCTGCTCTACTCCGTGTTCCGTTGGGAAACGGATGAGCTGGTGGTAGGTTGAAGGGACCTCCTCCATTTGATGAATCCATGGACAGCCAAGTATAGCGTTGTAAGGGGATGGTGTATTAATAACCAGGAACTCTATCTGGAGGGTTTTTGTTCCTGTCACGACTGGCAACACTATTTTGCCAAGCGGCCATTCTGGCTTTGAATTGAAGCCAACTAATGGGGCTGCCGCTGGGGTGAGGTGCTGCTCGGAGAGACCAAGCTTTCTGAACAAGTCATAATACAAAATGTTTGCTGCACTACCTTGATTTACCAGGACTCGTTTTACATCAAATCATTTCCCAATTCCCACAGTTATAATCAGTGCATCAGTATGTGGGTGCTGTAGGCCTTCTAAATCCTTTCTCATAAATGAAACAGTACACAAGGGGGATTTAGGTGCCGTGCGTACCTTTTTCGATGCAGGCTGTATGGACATGACCTGTTGGATTTGCACAGCTTTAGCAATCTCTTCTCTTAGTGTCTCATCAGGTTCCTGAGTCGCTGTCCCGTGAATCACATTTATTATCAACCGAGGTGGATGCTCAATATTTGGTTCTGGTAGTGGGTTCCCTGGTTCGGTGACTTCCTTATCCTCATCAATGTAATCCCAGAGATGCCCAGCTGCTACTAAGTCCTCCAAGTGTTGCTTCAGTGCCCTGCAATTCTGAGTCATGTGCCCCTTATCTTGATGGTAGGTGCATCTGAGCTTCTGATTGCGCCGAGCCGGATCTCCCAACATTTTCGGCGGCCAAACAAAGAAGGGCTCTGTCTTGATCTTTTCTAGGATTCGATAGATCGACTCTTTGAATACGGTTATGACAGCTTCGTGGGATTTGGACTTATCCACTTCATTCACTGCGATCCCTCTGTATTCTTCTTGATCTGTTCTCTTCTTGTGCCGAGCTGTTTGTTCTGTTAACGCTTCCTTGATGGGGATCTGATCGTCTTTGAAGCGGGCGTACTGCTCAATCCTGGCACGCAAATCTTTCAATGCTGTGGCCGGGCACTTGGTAAGTGATTGTCTTAACTTACTTTCTGGGCGCAGTCCATGCTTGAAAGACATGACGGCCATCTGTTCACTACACACATTTTTCTCCAGATCATTGTATTCCTCCCAGTACTGCATAGCATAATTGCGCAGCGTTTCTTCCTGCTCCTTTCGAAGGCCAAACAGTGTATCCAGCTCTTTCGGAATCTTAGTGTTGGAGACGAACCTGGCTAGGAACTCTTCGGAGAGCTACTTACAGCTATGAATCGATCCAGTGGGGAGTCGATCGAACCATTGGAGTCCAGTTTCTCCCAAGCTGGATAGGAAGACTTTCCACATCAGTGCCTCATCTCGGCTCCATAGAGACATCATCTATCTGTAATGGCTAATATGTGTCAGCGGGTCTGACTTCCCATCGTACGAGGTGAACTTTGGTGGGGTGAATTTCTTTGGAGGTCTCATGGCCTCAATTTTCTAGGAGAATGGTGAGGAGACGAGCCTATCCAGTGCTCAGTGTGTCCCTCTGGTGAATAGTACGGTCCAGATGATCCCGATGTTGTTCGTTCTGCTTGTTGCCGATCAACCAAGTACGAAGATCTTGAGGGGGGTATTCAGTTTGCTGACTGACCGTCTTCTGCCTCTTAGCCCTTCTCCGGCGTGACCCACGGGTGTGACTGCTTGCCGCCTCACTCTGTACCGGGATAGGTTGGCTTTGTTGCCTAGACTCATTTCTGGGGAACTTCTTCATTGGTGGCTCTCTGGATGAGCTCCTCCGTTGCAAACGAGAGGGCTCTGCTTCAGTCTTCTTTTCCGTTGGGTCACCCAGTACCCTTTTAAGTTAGGCTTTTAGCTCCTGTATCTCCATCCCCATGGAGTCTATGATTCGATCTCTGTAATCCTTCTCAAGAAAGAAGTGATGAGAAGAGCCTCCAGCGAAGGGTAACCGATGCTCGACAGATTCAGGGGTCCAGTTATTGTTTCTAGTTTGCTCTTCCAGAACTGTTGGGAGTGCCAAGCCTTTTTTCTTTGTCTTCTCCGTCTGTGGGGTATGTGTCGAAGGCGGAATGTCCTCAATCCCCATCGCCAGAACTGAGTGCAGAGCTTAGAGATGAAGTGTTCCACGCTTACTGCACCAATTGCGCGTACCGGATTCCGTACTAGATGAAAGTGGATCGGGGTTCCGCACTTGGTTGGACTATCCAGGGACTGAGGTTCCTGCCACAAGAAGCACTATTAGAGATGCCCGGCCGGGGTTGGCCGGATAACCCCTCCAGTGTGGGAATTAGTGATCGGAGAAGAAGTGTATATAGAGTTGAGTTTGTATCTAAGTGTGGTTTTGCTCGGAATAGTTCAGTTACCTTCAATATGAAGTTCATGTACTATATATAGTGTTCCTTGCTTGCTTCTCAAGATGGTTTCATGAAGCTTGGGTGCTGCCAAGTGTCCTTTTAGCACTGCTCATGGTGGGGGACCACTTGGTAGTTGTCATTGAATGTATATACTCATTGTAGTCATGCTGATAACAAACCACATTCCTTTGGTTCAACAACTTCCGTGATCCTAGGTGTGGGGGACCAGCTGAGGTGGCAGCTTGCACATGCACAGGCTCACAACTTCCACGTTTTTCTGTTAGGTTCCCTCTGCTTGGTACCTTAGTACCTCAGTTCGGCCCTAGACCAGACTTCTGTTGGGATGAGCTGGTCCATTCGGACATCTTTGTGTGGGCTCGGCCCACTTTCTATTCGGCCCATAGATTCAGTCTCGCAGCTCGGCCTAGCCCAGCACCACGGCTGGACTAGCCTTTCCACTGCGGGTTGGACCCAAGTGCTTGGAGACTTGGGTTGACTGTTGATCATGAAGTTGGGCTCAATCGGCTTGCCTGTATACTCATCTAATCCACTTGGATTTGGGTTACAGTAGATTGGGCCGGTCCAAGGCTTGGATCCGACCCATTTCACATTCTGCCCCTTCAGATATGATATACCAAATGGTGTACAGAAGAGAAACACAATAACAACATTGAGAATTCCAATTTGTATTTAATAAATAATAATAAAAAAGGAGTAATTAACGGTGATGATGATGATGATGGAAAAGTTCTTCAGCTAAATAATAAGAAAAACCCAAATAATTTGACATTTACGAGCAAATGAAGAAATCATGATCGATTGTCGCAGATGAGTAGAAGAAACTTATTCTAATTAACAAATTGTAGCTCTGGATTTGTACAAAAAGAATAGAGAGCAGAGCATGTATTTATAATGCAATGAAATGCACAATTACACAAAGAAATTAACATGGAGAACACATTCAGAGCAATGACTAATTAATTATCATCTTAACTGTCTAGAAAACATCCAAGTAAATTACTCCCTCCGTCTCAAAATAATGGTCCTTTTTAGGGAATCTAACTTTTTTTTATAGTACAATTATTGCATTTCAAAAAAGTTGATTTTTCAAAATTATCCTTTTGATAGTATATTTTTTGAGAATATCAATGTCATAATTGTACTTTTTATATTATTTATTAATTTAAAAGAAAGGTAAAATAAGAAATTTATATTATTTTGGTATTTGATTTTTAAAGAGGGATTAATATTTTGGAACAATAAAAAATAAAATAAAGAATTAATATTTTAAGACGAAGGGTGTATATTCTTTTTTTTTTTATTTCTTTAATTGATTAGATATAAAGAAAGATGCATGGATTTTTAAATCATGACCAGTGTTCCAGATGCAATCTAATAGATTTCTAGAATATAATAATATTTTTGGCATTACTTTGTTGTTTCCTTGTTTTTTTACAAAGAAAAAATAAATCATTGGTCTTTAGAATATCCATTGTTCTCTTATGAAACAATTAAGGTAGACATACGACCTATGAAGTATAGGTACTTTGAAAAATATGTTACATTCGTACCGGATATTTACCAGTATATGATATTTTGTATGATACTTTTACATATATATCGGGTACACAAAACACGTACCTAAATTTTTTCTTCTTAATTTTTAGCGTACTCCGACGTATCTACTATATACCCAAGCCGTATTATACCTCAATTGAAATAATATTTTCTTCTACTATAGTTGTAAAACTCCTTTAATTAGATTTCTTTTTTATTTTTAGTTTTATACTTAGCATATTTTTAAAATTAAACTATGGTTTGTAAAATATATTGACATTTACTTTTGATTTATATCTTTACTTTTGACATTAAATGTTAATTATAGGTTGAATCTTAACAAATTAAACCATTTAATTATTTTTTGCATTACTATAAATTAAAAATAAATATTTTTTTTATAAGCGTATCAAGTCATAACCGTACCTTATTTTTTTTGAATTTTACCATATCGACATACTCATATCGTACCAGTAAGTAGTCAACCACTGTAAAATTTCGATTCCAAGTAATTAAGAGCTGTTGATTATGATTTTTTGACTAAGGAATGTTTAGGTTCCGATTCCAAGTAACTACGAGTGGTTGATTACAATTCGTAAATTAAGATTAAAAAAGCTCACATTGAATTGAACTAAAGTAAATTGAACTCACATGTTGTATTATTTTAAGGATAAATTATCAATAGCTCCTAATAGTTGGATTTAATATCTATCAAGTCTTATTGAAAATAACTCGTATTACAATCGTCGCTAAAAATAATTTTTTTGTGACGATTTTTTTCATGTATCGCTAAAAATTGACAATTAGTGGCTTTTTTTTGTCACGACTTTAATAAATTGTCACTAAAACTTACAATTAGTGACTTTTTTTGTGACGAATTTTTCAAACTGTCGTTAGAAGTTGAAAATTAGTGATTTTTTTTATGACAATTTTTGTAAACTATCGCTAAAACTTATAATAAGTAACATTTTTTTTTACAATTTTTAGACTGTTGCTAAAAATTAACAATTAGTGACGTTTTTTAATAATGTATGATGAAAAATGTCAATAATTATCATAGGACCTATTGAATCATAAGTCTACGTAGTAGGACTTATATGTAAGTCTTCATATTTTTAATTAATTTTGATAAATCTTTAGTAGGATGCTCCGGTTCGAGTTCGACTGTATTGCATGTCATCTTCCATTTGACCGAATGAGGTTTGGTTGAGAAAATCCATTTGCATCCAATCACGCATAGTTTTAAAATCAATTGAGCAGATTGGATAGATTGGCAGGTGAATGGAGATTGAACAAATCCTACTTCAAAAATTTAGAAAAAAAAAAAACCCTACTTTTTTACTAAATAAATCTTATTTTACAAAAAAAAAAAATAATAATAATTTTTTTATTACCTGAACAATGAAGAGTGCGGGTTTTGCTAGGGGTGGGCGCGGATCGGTTGCGGCCACGGAACCTTTAATCCGCCATCCGTCCGCCAGATTGGCGGATTGAAAAAAATCAATCCGCATCCATCCGCCAATCCGGCGGATGTGGATTGAGCGGATTGGCGGTTTGGCGGATGGATGCGAATCGGTTTGGCGGTTTAAAATTTTATAAATTTTCAACATAATTCAACTTGTACACTTCCTCAAAAAAAAAAAAAAAAAAAAAAAGAAATAAATAAAGAAAGTATTACAGTCAATGACTTAAAAAAGTATTACAATCACTGTATGCCTTATCGAAAGAAAAAAAAAGTTTAAAACTTTAAAATATCACGATTAATGCATGCCTCATCCATATATTACAATCATAGCATGATTCATCTACATAAAGTATTACAATCTGTGGTTCTTAAAATATAATAACAATTCAAACCACTAAAACTATGAACAGAGCAGTAGTAGAGATTGTATGTCTCTGTATTGTTACATCTATATATGTTTTTGAAAACAAAAACCAACCAGCATATATCATATTTTCTATTTATTATTTTTAGAGTTAGATTTAAAAACAAAAAAATATAGATAAATAATACGTTTATTTTTTTCAATTCAAAAAATATATTCAAGTTGAAAACTTTTTTTCAACAAAATATTTAAACTATTTTTCAATTGAAAACACAAACATAATATTTAAACAAATTAAAAACACAAAGTCTTATAAATTAGGGGTGCTCGTGGTTTGGCGGTTTGGCGGTTCGGTTGCGGCCAAAGAAATCTCAAATCCGCCATCCGTCCGCCAAATTGGCGGATTGGAGAAAATCAATCCGCAACCGTCCGCTCGTCATCACGCATCCGTCCAAAATGCGGCGGATCGGTTCGGTTCGGTCGGTTTTGGCGGATCGGTATATCCGCTGCTCACCCCTAGGTTTTGCCTTTTTAAAAAGCTATAAACGTCTCTTTTAAGTTTCAAAATTTTATCTATTGAATAAGTGAATAATATAATATATAAATAATATGTACATATATTAATATTTATGAAGAATGTTTTATTTCATACGAGGGAGTTGGAGCTTGCAAATTGAAATTTGTATATCCGTTATCTGACTAAAGCCTGACTTTTTTTTAAAATTTTTTTTTTATAAAAAGGTTAAACTCCCATTTGTTCGCCCATTACATCATAAATGGCCATTTAAAATTGGGTTAAGCTGAATTTGACAAATTGAATAAGCCCAATACTACGAAAAATTATTAGTTAGTCTAGGCGTATCATGTGAGTATGTTCTAACCAATCACAAATGATCATACCACTTCATGTTCTTTAATTATCTAATATAAAATTATGAGTTCAATCTCATTCATTAATCACAATATACATAGAGTATCATGTGGCGTTGTCTGAATGGACGAATAACTTCTCCAATCCTGTACCTTAAAATAAGAGGAGTGATGAAGAGGGAGATTCATGCATTCAAATTTTGATGGTGACGCAAAACATCAGATCAGACAATGCTAGGCGTCACTGTGGTGACGCATGACTTCAGACAATCGAAACACACATCATCATATGAACATATGATATTACATGTTAGATCATTTGACTTCATTTTCTTGCCGGCCAACTAGCCTCATCTTTACACATGCATTAATTAATGTTGATTATAACAGTGTCTTAAAAAGTCCATTTCAAACAATTTTAGTACTATTTCAAAGCATTAATGACTCTTTGTTGAGATTGATAAGCACATTGATAATGACTTAAATAACAGTTTTGCACTTTACAATCACTCCCTTTTTGATTCTTTCTTTTTTAGTTGTACTCTTCTATTAATTATCATTAGAAAAATTAACAGGATTGATTCATATGATCATCTTTATATATATATATATTTTTTTTGATCAACAAAAGAAGAAAATTTTATTACTGAAAACAAACATACATTACATAAGAAAACCATCAATAAAGAAAAAACAAAAGCTACATAGCATCATAACACCCCAAGCTAATCCCAACTAAGTTGGTCACTTTACCCTCACTTGAACCCAACCCAACAAATGATTTGAATCAAGACTGAGTCAACAGAGTAATTGGACATAGCAAAATTACTATTTACACTTAATAACTAAGTCATTTGTTGAGTTAATGTTGTGTTATATAAGGAAAAATAACCATAGTAAATAATTGTTTAAAATCGACCCATTTTAATGGGAAATGGAACGGCCTGGTTACGTATAAGAAAACAGAGGAGTTAAATTTATATTAATAAATACACATGTAATTTATTATCCTTAATTATATCGAGTAGTAAGAAAATCACATGAAAGATTCTATTTACATGTATAGTATTTGAATAACACTATATGTACCAATTAATGTACACATTAGTGTACTAACATATGATGTGACATCATTTATATAGTTTTGAATATTTGTAACTTATATAATAAATGTTCATAATACTAGTTGATATACTAATGTGTATATTAATTGGTGTATGTAACACCACCGATAGTATTTTCATGCAAATGAAAATAGTTATCGTAGATAAATAATAGTATAAAGATTACAATGACAATTCTTTTAATTAATAATAATAATAATGTTTATTGGATATGGTCCAAAATTTGACACGCATCAATTTAAGATGAATTTTAATATATATTATATAGACTTTCAAACAATCTATGTTGCAATTTGGTGTTGCACGCGTAGACTCTAGAGTTTCTCTTGAACGGATTGGGTCAGTATTGAATACTTTATCATCATAATTTTTACAACAATGATAAAGATCATTAATTTTGGAATTCTAAAAAGACCACTAATGACATGACACTCAATAAAAAAAAAAAAAAAATATAACACCAAGGCTAAAATATCAAATCATTCATGGTAGAGCCTACTGCCACATCATTAGTAGGAACACTAATTAATGCTCCCACTTATTTTCCTAATTTTTATGAATGGTATACTGACATCTACATCACTGCACATATCATCAATAGTTATTGAGGTTTTATTTTTTTATTTTCAATTTTGGTTTAATTGTTATTGAGTATTTGGACCTCCACAGAATGCACTATCATCAGATTTTTATGAGGGTAAGACCATCTCCAACGGTGAACCAAACCCAGCATCAAATTTAAATTTTGATGAAAAATTCACTTTTTTGAGCTCCAACGGTTTCACCAAATCGATACCAAATCGAGAATTCAGCAAATCTTGTATCAAAATGAGAACAGGCGAAGCATTTCACCAAAACACTGTTCCTGACCGTTGGGAGAGACCAACCGGTCAACCAACCGGTTGCCCGGCCGGTTGACCAACCGGTCAACCGCCTAAAGGTTCAAACGGTTCGAAGAAAAGGTTCAGACAGTTAAAAAAAAAAAAAAAAAAAAATTTTTTTGCCTAGGTGGTCGACCACCCGGTCGACCGGCCGGTTGACCACCTGGTCGACCACCCAAAAGTTCAAAAAGTTCAGAAAAAAGGGTTCAAACCGGTAAAAAAAAAAAAAAAAAAAATTTTTTTTGCCGTTACCGGTCGACCGGCCGGGCGACCACCCGGTTGTCCCAGACAGTCCCAGACAGATTTGATATTTGGTGAACCATTGGAGCCTCTGGTATCAAATCAGGAAAAGAGTGATTTTTTTACTCAGATTTGGTGAAAAGTTTGATGAACCGTTGGAGATGCTCTAACCTCTGCAACTATGCCACCACTGCAAATATTTTTAGTACATAAATGTACTAGGTCTGGCATTTAAAAATATATTGTATTATGTAACATTTTTTTATCAGAAAAAAAGAAAAAAAGAAAAAAAAAGAGCACTATTTTAGTAAATAAAAAAAAGGGGTACTTACGTGTAGGTTCTAATAAGTGAACTTATTGTTTAATAGGTTCTATGAAAAAAATTTGTCATAAAAAAAGTCACTAATTATAAGTTTTAACAACAATTTATAAAAATCATGACAAAAAAAAAAGTTATTAATTGTCAATTTTTTGCGACATATATAAAAAACTGTCACAAAAAATTATTTTTAGCGACAATTTAAAGTGGATTTATTTTCAATAAGACTTGATGGGAATTACCTCAAACTATTAGGACCTATTGGTAGTTTATCTTTAAAAAAAAAGTACAAAATAGAAAAGAAAGCATGAAGAGGCATATCAATTGAAAGAAGCCAAATGTGATCTTCATTGGCTGGGTGGATTGATGAAGTTGGAATTTTGGTGAAGGTTATCATTGTTAGCTCTGTTGTTGCTGGTATTGCTATGTTTTTATTTAGGATTTGGTTCGTTATTATGGTAGTGCTTTGGGTGGCTGGTTTTGCCTAGGTGATTCTTTGTAAATTTTGGTGAGGTGGTTGTATGAGTGGGTGTTTATTTTGGTGGATTTGTTTGTTGGTATCTCTTCAACTTTGTTGGCTTGAGCTTGCATATGATTGGGTGGTCTTTTTGGTGCCAACCTAGTTGGGATTTCGAGGTTCACTATGATGCTTTTGCTCTTGCCTTGCTTTATTGATGTTGTTAGAAATTGGGCGCCCATGTGGCATGGCCCTTTGAGCTTTTTGAGCCTGAACCTCTTGAACCTTATCCATGTAAGTTTGAATTTTAATTCAAACTTATTTGGATAACCATTCAAGATATCTATATCTATCATATCAATAGATATGGATAAATAGATAGATATTGGTTATATATAAGATTATATGGTTAATCTAATATATTGAATCAGATACGTATATCAGATACGTATATCAGATACGTGATGGGGTTTTTACCCAAAAAAACCTTTTTCCCAGACTCTCCTCTCTCTCTGACTCTCTCCCAAAAACAACGATCAAGTCTTTTGCACTGTGAATTGTGTGGGTGATATTCATTCTGTAATATCACTCCACTGTTGGGTTGATTAATCATTCAGGAAGCACGTGATTTACCCACGAGATCCTTCAGAGTTCAGATTATATCACAAAGGTATGACCTTATTAATTTTTATTCCGCTGCGTCATACTTTGTTTACATTGGTATCAGAGCATTAATGGATATTTTCGTGTTTCTTTTAATCATGTGTATATTTGTTATATGTATAAGAATACATTATATACATGAATGTTAGTAAAGAAAAAAAAAATCTATTTTATTAGATTAAGAGCATAAATATTTTTTTTTATGTTCATTAATGCCTTTTTAAATACCATAAATGGTTTTATTTTGAAAAAAGGAGTCCGGCAGTACAAAAATCGGACCAAAAAACACCCTGGAAGGCGGCCCGTGGTGTGCACGCGCCACCCGACGCAGTAAGCCGCTCGCACGCGCTCGCACGCGCTCCCACACGCCAGTCGCCCGGTCGACGCGCTGTCACGCGCCTCACGCGCGCGTTAGCGGCGCTTTCCACGCGCGCGCCGTCTGCGCCTCGCACGCGCGCCGCGTTCTGGAGCCGAGCGCTGAGCCGCGTCCGAGCCGCGCGCTGAGCTACGCTGCGATGAGCGGCGAGCCGAGCCGAGCCGTTTTTCCGCGCTGGCTTGGCTCTAAGGCTCTGTTTGTTTTTTTTTTAATTCTGAATTGCGTTAATTGGCCATAATTTATTCGTTATAGCTTTGTTTTAAGCATGGTTGGTACCATCAGACTCAGAATTAAATTTTGTATCTTATGTAAAATTTTGAAAATTTTACGAAAATAAAAAATATTTTTTCTGTGTTAATAATTCATTTTTTATGCTTTAAAATGATTCTGGTATTGCATAAATAATTTTCTGGGGTTGAAATTTTTATTGTAAACTTCTGAAATGTTTTACTGTTTACTGGAATATTTTTTTCAGTTTATCAGTTTCTGAAATATTTATTTCTAATTTGATGTGTGTTTATTAGTTATTTAAAATTCCAGAAAATACCAGAAAATTCCAGAAAATTTCAGAAAATTTCAGAAAATTTCAAAATGATGTACACTTTAATTATGGCATAATTTGAATATTGAATACAACATATTTTTTGGGTTTTTAATATGTTGGAATTAGAGGAGCATGATTATTTATTTATTTATTTATTTATTAGAATTCCATTATTAAATGAATATAGCATGAGTTATTTGTAAATTTACATTAAGATGCTATTGTATGAAATTTATCATGCTTTGTATATGCCATAGTCAGTGGGAGGTTATTCGGTTGAGAGAAATCTTTGTAGATTAACTCCCGAAAACCAATATTTTGCGCATAAATTAAATTAAATTTTGGATAATTGTCACCTGTGGCGCAAGAGATGATTACGAGCATAGCGGATTTTCGATCTTGCGACTTGTGTAATATTGTCACTATTTAATTTAGATTTTTGCGGCAAAATTATATTATGCTAACCAAATTAATCCTAATGCGAATTTCTCTCTAAATTAATTCAGCTTATGGAAGTTAATTTGGTTGACCTAGACTTAATAGAGATGTTCAAATGTGAACAAACTAATCCCATTCTTTAGATGAGCAAAAGTCTTGGAGACTTTAGGTCAAACCTTAATTGGCCAAAGTAAGGAAACATGACTCAAAGTCGCCGTGGTTTTGTTGCCTTGTTTGGCACAATAAAACTAATGTGTGCGCTATGGTTAGCGGCATGCTACGTAGTTTTGGTTGGCGAGTTTTGGAGTTATGAAATTAGTAAGCCCTCAATAGATCTGTATATGATCTTGACTATTGAGCTGCGCGGATTGACTTTGTAATTTGACTTGTAAATAATGTTACATCATTGGATGAAGTAACATTCAAGAGTCACGTCATTCAAGAAATGCGAGCTTAAATAAATTAGTCATTAAGTGTAAGACGAGTAGCCAGTATGAGCAGTGTTTTGCTCTTTACCCAATTATTGGGAGTGGATGGAGCAAAATTTCATGCACTATTATAGTGTGCATTGAAATATCACATGAAGTTAAAAGATTAGCGCTTAGAAGCTGCAAAATCTATTAACACTAAGTGAAAAGATTAGCGCTTAGAAGCTGCAAAATCTTTAACACTAAGTGAAAAGATTAGCGCTTAGAAGTTGCAAAATCTATTAACACTAAGTGAAAAGATTAGCGCTTAGTGGCTGCAAAATCTATGAGCATTGCCAACTTGTCTAAGTCAGGACACTTACTGTTTCCACACTTAGGTGTGAGACATGAGGAGGGGCTTCTTTGTATGATTCCTTAGCTAGGCTAACGTTTTTGAATAACATTTACCACTAAGCACAAACGTTGCAGCATAGTAATGAAATGGTCAAGGCCGACAAGGTTGTTATGACTCTAAGAATTTGACGCATCGCTTGTGAGAGCATTGTGTTGAATTAGACTCTTTAGCCTAATTCCCGCTTAAGTTACTTCAAGAGCTGTCAAAGATTGATAGCTTATTCTCTCCTTCTTGTGGATAGTAGAATTAATTGCAAGTAACTATGAAGCGAGAAATAGATATGGCAAGAGGAGTATCGTCATTTTTCAACTAGATGCATTAAAGTGTATGGAGAATAAAATTGACTTGAAGGTGCAGGGGATTAGCACTTACTAGTTAAATTTGCGATTTAGGCGCACTTGAAATCTCCATGACATCCTTTTATGATCTAGTAAATATGAGTTAGTTGTGAGTCATTACCTAGTTGGGTCTAAACCTTTAAAACTTGTCTTCGAGAACTCACACATAAAGATTATTGGAATTAGTTTATGACATTGGTCATGAACCGGTGGCTTATTATACTTAATCACATTAATGAGATGATGACACGATGGTTTGAGTAGGCCTTCTCGGGCCCACTCGCTTATGACATCCTGTTCTCATGTGAATGTGTAACTTTGTTCGCAATGGTTGCGCACAAGTAAGTAGGAAAGCCATAGAAGGTCATTTGTATTGGCGCATTTAGTCCACTATGATTTTTGTGACTAGATATGTGTAAGGGTATGATAGCTAAGCCTCAATCTCGACACATTTATAGATTACGATACGCATCTGAGTCAAGACTATTTGATCTCCCATAAGTCAAAAGTTTTGAGATGATTTTTTGACATTGCACATATGAGGTTGAGATCAATTAGATAACAGCTTTTGTGCTTTTAGTTTTGACCAAGGTGGCGAATATCTATTTGAGTTATTATAGAGAACTCTGTGAAGAGAAATGGATGCTTAGAAAATTGATTATTCCTAGTACTCAACAACACAATGGTGTAGTAGAGATAAGGAATTAAATATTGTTAATGTTAGGTGGATAATGGCGCAAAATGTTTCCCAATTAGGAATTGCACTAGTTTGCTGCCTATATCCCTAACTAAATGCCCTCCATATCAGATTTTACACTCCATTTTGAGTAATGGGTTAGCAGAGAGCCATCTATGGGCGATCTGTAACCGTTAAGCAGCTTATCTTTATTTTATTTCTCATAAGATTGCGAAGTTAAGACCTAGGGTTCTATAGCGCATTATTGTATGCTGTCTTGTAAACACATAGGGTTGTGTGGCGCATTATTGTATGTGGTCATGTAAACCCTCCGGGTCGTGTGCATATAGGTAAACAGCTTTGTGGTAGTGTAACTAAGTCACATAAAGTTTTCTTAGTAAAGGTGACGTGTATAGAGTTTTGGAACTCTATAAGATAGAGAGTTCTATGCATAGCGCTTTTATGTAGCCTAGTTGAGAATGGAAAGAAATTTCCAATATCCTAGGGACAGTGGGAGCGATGTGCCTACTAATGGATTACTCCATTAGAGTAGAATACTCTACATTCTTAGTTGCGTGGTAGCAAATGTGAAAATTTTCCACGTCATCACTGGGTGATTGAGAAGGAAACATTCATGAGTGCTCCGCAAGATGATAAAGAGCCTAGGATAATGCCAAAGGCTCTAGTCCCCTGTTTTTTAGAAAGTGGATTAATGTTGCGCAGTTTAAGACAAAAGTCTTTGAGGATTAACCATTTCTATAATTTGGTTGACTTTCCATTATGACGCGAAACTGTTCTAAAGTTATGCGTAATTTGGATAGTCATTGTTGAGGCATGAGGCTCACTAGATACCGAAAAGTCGCATCATTGAGGAAGGTGTAGACCATGAGAAGACTTCCTCCTGGGGAGTGAGGTTATTTTGACTTAGGCTATGATTGACGTAAGTTTGGGACATTGATTTGTGGACATTGTGACCCATCTTTCTTGTTGGAGAATTGGATAAGTAGATCCGTAGGGATTTACCTCCTGCTTTTATGGTGAAAAGTTAGGAGCGCAAAAAGGTTGCTAGTTCCAATAAATCTTTTACAACCTAAAACAGTTATCCAAATAGTGGTTCTTAGATTTCGTCAAGCCATGATAGGCCAACGATGATCGATGAAGACCACTGAGGCATGATCAATAGTCCAAAAAGAACTTTTTCCTTACTTAGTCATTATGAGCCAGGAATTTATAAGATTGTCGCCACCTAGGGTGGGCAGTCCTCTATTTTAGATATGATGGACATGGGCGATGTAATTTATATGCTCGGATGTACGATCCTTAGGGATTGTTTTGGGAGAATTCCTATTTTGTCCTTCGATGACTTACATGAGGAATATCCTAGAATGATTCTAGATGCAAAATTGCAAACCCATTGACTTACCTATCGGTAAAAGCCAGAGCCTTAGCTATTGAGTGTATCCTCGGATTGTCTTTGGAAGAAACAGATGACCTATATTCCTTGATCTTTTCTTTGTTGTGGGAGCCTAAAGTACGCTATGTGGGCGTATTCGGCATGATAAGTGTTATCTTTGGTAAATGGTCAACTGAGTTGTTTAGACATTGACCTTGCTCATTAGATTGTGGATAAAATACTTTGCTAGTAGTATATTAATTTGCTCTTTGTAAGATTCAATGCGCTAGTTGGGCGCATCCAGAATGAACGCAAATTGGTCACCAAAATATCTTTAGAGAGGTTATTGCGCAAGAGGTAGTGATCTTGAATCACTTCATGTGAGGCGCACATGGTGGATTCCGTTGTATATACTTATCGCAAAAGGTGCTGATAAGGCTTATGTTTGGAATCTAGAATTGCGCAAGCTGTGGTCATTTTTTTTAAATCGATCACTTATTTTGAGATGATGGGATGTTGACACTATAATGGTTTGTGTCATAATGATTAGCAGATGATGATGTCAGCATGCAAGATTGGCTCACTCACACGAGCAATCGCCCTTGGCGCTTGGGAGCGAGCAAGGATGAGACTAGTGGTTTATTTTTATTTTGGAGCCAAGAGAGGCTTAAAATTATCCACTATGTATGTCGCCTTGGTTACAACCAAGATGAGGTCGTGTTAAGGACCAAACATGGATGTTAGTACCCACTTTCCATGTTGTGCCTGTTATGATTAGCCAGATGCGAGATCTCATTTGGCGCCTAGAAGGCGAGCAAATAGAGAATTCGGGTTAGGTGCTAGAAAGCGACTAGACTAATATCTGTACGGTGTATCGAGTATGACGTCACTCTTTTTGGAAGAGTCACTCCACCGTAACATGTATTCATACTACATGTGCTTGGCGACCGAGTAATGAGGTGAGAGAATGGATCCCTGTTTCCTCACCGTGTGAGTCTTACATGTCATTATTGATATGACTTTCATTTATGTACTGTCACGACCCAAACCCGGCCCTATGGGTTTAGCACCGTAACTGGCCAATAATCCGAGATTACCGAAGGCCTGCTGAACAGTAATACAGTTAAACAGAGTACAGGGCCTGGCGGAAGCCAATACAGTAAGTAACTAGTGTCCATTGAGCTGTGAAAATCTGTATGCCAAAAACATTTTTCATGCATTCATACAGTTCAGAACAGTACAGTCTATATACAGTCTATACCATCATATACAAACATTCAGTACGGGGACCTAATCCCTCGATAACAGTACAGTAAAACAATAGACAGTCTATACAGTAGTACAAAACAGTAAGGGGACCGATGGGGGACACAAAAACACCCCAAGCCATAGCATGGCAACTCGGAACCTCGCAGTGAGGCACATAGGCTGGCTTGACAAAACTGGGGACTAACCCACGCTCCTAGCTCCGGTCTGGCTGCTGAGAACCTACATATATATATAAACAGTGAGCTAAAGCCCAGTGAATAACATAAAGCGTAAAGAGGTTATGAATGAATGTCCTTACAGTAATGGAAACAGTTCATTAAACAGTATTTCAGTCTTTCAGTGTTTCAGTCAATCAGTCATATGTGGTACACCCATTAGCCTATAAACAGTAGGTCCAAAAGGACCGGGTCTTAACAGACCCAACAGTAATGATGGCCATCAATCAGTAAACAGTATGGTTCCACAAGGGAACCGACAGAGCTCTGTAACAGTAACAGTAACCAGTAAGTGCTAAGGATGCCACAATACAGTTCAGAATACAGGACATACATTCATTCAGTAAATAATATCAGTTCAATAAACAGTTCAGTTCAGTATTCAAAAGATAACCATTTTGAACATATCTTTACACAATCGTTACTCACAGAGATTGGGCTAATAGCAGCTAGAGCGCGTCCCCGAGAGCCAACCCTAAACAGTTAACAAATAGAACACACACTAAGTTTCACAGTCGGGAAGGATGATAATTAAATCCCTAAATTTCCTCAGTGTGGTTCTACGTCTAAATCCTCATTAAGATGTCTTAAACTAGGCCTAAGAATGCCTAGGATGAGATGAGGATGCAAAAATACAGTTGGAAGGCATTTTTCAAAAGTTGCTGAAAACAGGGGTCTCGCTCGAGCGAGCCTTCCTTCGCTCAAGCGAGGTTGCAAAATCAAAGGCTTCGCTCGAGCGAGGAATCCTTCGCTCGACCGGTCTGATGAAACAGTAAAAGTACTGGTTGTTGGATTTTTACGCGCGATACCACGCTCGATGCTCGCTCGAGCGGAGCCCTGAATAAAGGGTGCTCGCTCGAGCGAGGAATCCTTCGCTCGAGCGAAGAAGCCAAATCTGGAATTTCCAGATTTGCCTCCCAAGCTCAAACCAAGCATTCTCAACTCAATTCTCGACCTCTTGGGCCCAAATTCTGGAAAATACATCCCAAAACAATGAATAACAAGTTTCAAAAGCCAATTTGTGAATTCAAGCCCCAAAGGTGAGTCAATTAAATCCAACATTCCAACCCATTTTCAAGAACCATTTAAAACATGCAATGCATGAGCTTTAAACCAAAATTTAAGCTTCAATCCTTGCTCAATTGAGCTCAATAGTTGGAAAACAAAATGAAAACATGGACTTTAGCTAAAACATGGACATGCATGGACAATCTTCACATGAACTCAACTCAAAATCACCAATTCAACCATGCATGCAACAATCCAAACATAATTCAACCTCTTAGCACTAAATCATGGTTTAATCCTACAATGGAGCATGAACCATGCAAGATGAAGCTCAAAGACAACAATAAGGAGATGAAATTCTTACCTAGAGTTTCAATTCCAAGGTGTGGAGGCTAAATTTGCAACCTATGTTCCAATTCCTCCAATTACTAGGCAATTTACAAGCAATAATGAGATGAAATCAATTCCCCAAATTCTTCTCTCTCTAAAATTCGGTTGGGCTCTCAAATTGGCTGAGGAAGAGGTTTGTTTCAAGTGTATGCAAGGCTCAAATAATAAAAAAAAAACTAAGGCCCACTCAATGGCAATTCCGCAATTACGGCAAACTCTTTAATTGGCTCAAATTAATCTAATTTAAGCATACCTAATGACATTTTAGTTAAATATACCACTAAATCACAAATATTCTACTGATCCCAAAACTCTAAACGGTTCCTAACTCGGCCGCCGATAAGGCCTTCAATTAGCAGTTTAAACATATGAATTCAAATAGATAATCAATCAATCAAACAGATGCAATATGCAATTCAATAGATAAACTTATTCAATTTCAGTTTCGATTTCAATCAGTCCATTCAGTACTTCAGTTAATTCAATTATCAGTCATTATCAGTTCAGTTTAGCAGTAACCAGTAGCTAATTCAGTAGTTTATCGGTAATCAGTACGAGGGTTGTTACAGTCTCCTCTCCTTATAAGGAGTTTAGTCCTCTAAACTCGAGTTACCTTCAGTTTGGAAGAAAACAGGATTCAGTGGAAACAGTTCTGGGTATCTTTTAGCCATGTCGCCTTCCCTTTCCTAAGTGGCATACACACCACCATGGTTCTGCCAATCAACTTTCACTAGCGGGATCTCTTTGTTTCTCAGTTTCTTGATCCGTCGGTTTACAATCTGTATAGGCCGTTCCTCGTAAGTGTAGTCATCACTCAACACTACTCGAGTAGGCTCAATCACATGGAAAGGATCCCGGAGATAATCTCTCAACATAGATATGTGGAAGACGTTATGCATATGCTTCATTTCAGGAGGAAGTGCAACTTGATACGCCACCGGATTGATTTTCTCAATAATCTGATACGGTCCGACATACCGCGGTGCTAACTTGCCTTTGACTCCAAAACGAGTCTGGCCTTTCATTGGTGTCACTTTCACAAAAACGTGATCACCCACTTCATATTCTCGGTCTCGTTTTCTAATATCTGCATAACTCTTCTGTCTACTCTGTGCAGTTTTCAGTCTCTGTTGTATCAGTTTTATCTTTTCAGTCGTTTCATAAACAATTTCGGGCCCAAGCAACGACCCATCTCCAACTTCTGCCTAGCAAATTGGAGATCTACACTTTCTGCCATACAATGCCTCGAAAGGCGCCATACCGATACTCGAATGGTAGCTGTTGTTGTAGGCGAATTCAGCCAATGGCAAATGACTTTCCCAGTTTCCTTGGAAATCAAGGACACACATTCTCAGTAGATCCTCTAAAGTTTGGATGGTCCTTTCTGACTGTCCATCTGTCTGAGGATGATAGGCACTACTCAGCCTCAATTCAGTACCCAATGCAGTCTGTAGGCTTTGCCAGAACCTCGATGTAAACTTCGAATCCCTGTCAGAAGCAATAGATACAGGCACTCCATGCAATCTCACAATTTCGTCAATATAGATAACAGCCAATTTGTCTGCATTATAAATTGTCTTGACAGGTAGGAAGTGTGCAGATTTAGTCAATCTATCAACAATAACCCAAATAGAGTCCATACCTTTTCTGGAGCGAGGTAACCCAACGATAAAATCCATCGTGATATGCTCCCATTTCCACTTTGGTATGGGTAAGGGTTGCAATAATCCAGCAGGTCGTTGATGTTCAGCTTTGACTTGTTGGCAATGAAGACATTTGGACACAAAGTCAGCAATTTCTTTCTTCATTCCCGGCCACCAAAAATTCAATTTCAAATCTTGATACATTTTCGTATTCCCTGGGTGGATAGAAAATTTTGAATTGTGGCCCTCTTGCAGAACTCTTCTCTTCAGTTCAGTGTCATTCGGTACACACAGTCTTTCCTGAAATTTCAGTACATTGTTTTCAAATTTGAATCCTGGTTTCGGTTTAGATTCTCTTTCTTCGATGATCTTCTTCAAGTAATCATCCAGTTGCTGTTTCTCCTTAATTTCTTCAATCAATGCTGGTTGAGCAGAAATAGCAGCTAAGGTTCCACCTTGTTCCTTCAAAACAATTTCAATCTCAGACTTTTCAAGGTCACAAAGCAACTCCTTCTGTCCAGTCAGCAAACAGGCTAAGTTCCCAATCGATTTTCGGCTCAAAGCATCGGCAACGGTGTTGGCTTTTCCCGGATGGTACAAAATCTGTAGGTCATAATCTTTTATCAATTCAAGCCATCTCCGCTGTCTCATATTCAGTTCTTTCTGTGTAAAGAAATATTTCAGGCTCTTGTGGTCAGTATACACTTCGCATGTTGCTCCATATAAATAGTGACGCCAGATTTTCAATGCAAATACCACTGCAGCAAGTTCCAGATCATGGGTTGGGTAATTCTTTTCATGCGGTCTCAACTGTCGGGAAGCATAAGCAATAACTCTCCCATTCTGCATTAAAACACATCCCAAACCCTTGTGAGAAGCATCACTAAAAACAGTGTAACCATCCGTACCTGAAGGTAGAGTAAGGACCGGTGCAGTTACAAGTCAAGTTTTCAACTCTTGAAATGCTGACTCCCTTTGGTCTGTCCAGTCAAATGATGTCCTCTTCTGAGTTAACTGAGTCAATGGTAAGGCAATTTTGGAGAAATCTTTGACAAATCTTCTGTAATATCCAGCCAATCCCAAAAAGCTTCGGACTTCAGTCACATTTGTTGGTCTAGGCCAGTTCACTACAGCTTCAATTTTCTGCGGATCAACAGAAATTCCATCTTTGCTAACAACATGCCCCAAAAACATAACATGATCAAGCCAGAATTCACATTTAGACAGTTTAGCATACAATTTCTGTTCTCTTAAGGTCTGCAGGGCAAGTCTTAGATGGTGTTCATGTTCTTCAACAGTCTTAGAATAAATCAGTATGTCATCAATGAATACCACAATGAAATCATCAAGGTACGGTTTAAAATTCTGTTCATAAGGTCCATAAAAGCAGCAGGGGCATTCGTGACTCCGAACGGCATAACTAAAAATTCATAATGGCTATACCTCGTTCTAAAAGCAGTTTTATCGATGTCTTCCGGTTTGACTTTCAGTTGATGATACCCCGACCTAAGATCAATCTTGGAAAACACTTGTGCGCCCTGTAACTGGTCAAATAAATCATCAATACGCGGTAATGGATATTTATTCTTTACAGTTACCTTGTTCAGTTCGCGGTAATCAATACACAGTCTCAGTGAGCCATCCTTCTTCTTTACAAACAAAACAGGTGTACCCCACGGTGAGGTACTAGGTCTGATGAACTTTTTGTCTAACAGTTCTTGCAGTTGCACTTTCAGTTCTTTCAGTTCAGTTGGGGCCATTCGATAAGGAGCTTTAGACGTCGGTTGTGTTCCCGGAATTACATCAACGGTAAATTCAATCTCCTTGTCAATCAAATCCCCTGGCAGATCATCTGGAAATACATCTGGGAATTCTCTGACTATAGGAATACAGTTCACATCAGTTTTAACACTATCATCAGTAGGCACAGTCAGCACAGAACACAGATATCCTTTACACCCCTTTCTAATTAATTTAACAGCTTTTACTGAAGAAATCAGATACGGAGGAGGTACTACTCCACTCCCATTAAACACAAATTCAGGCAAACCAGGCGGACGGAAAACTACTTGTTTTGTTACACAGTCTATAGTGGCATGATATTTTTGTAGCCAATCCATCCCCAATATTACATCAAAGTGATCAATGTTCAATGGCAGTAAATCAATAAACAGATGCATGTCCCCAACGATAATTTCACAAGCAGGATACATATATGCACATGTCATGGATCCCCCAACAGGTGATGATAAAGCTAGCAGATAATTTATGGGTTCTAAGGGTCTATTTAATTTTCGTGAGAAAGCATGCGACACATAAGAATGTGTAGACCCCGAATCAATCAATACATATGCATTCTGAGTACAAATAGGGAGGATACCTGACACAATGGTCTCAATATTCTGAACGTCTCTCGGTACTAGGGCAAATACTTGGCCCTGCCTCATAGGCTCTTTCCCGGTAGCTTTGGGGTTAGGCTTTGGTGCTACATTTGATGCTGCTGCGCTCGGTGTAGCTCTACTACTAGCTGGTGGAGCAGAAGGGCAGTCTTTAATTCTGTGGCCCACCTTGCCACATCTGAAACAGGCTCCCGTTATGTTGTGACAAACTCCTTTGTGCTTGTTGCCACATGTAGTGCAGGGTGGAATGAATCCACTCCCTTGACTGGGGCTAGTTGTTGACCCCGTATTCTATTTCTTGTTGGAAGGGTTGTGCTTGCCTTTCTTGAATTTGAAACCCTGTCTTTTACCACGCCATTCAGTTGTTGGTGGTTCAGTTTGTTTCAGTGCTTCAATATTTGATTCGGCCATCAAGGCCCGGTCAAGAACATTCACATAAGTTGGCAATTTCAACATGTTGACTCTGTCAAGGATAGCAACATTCAGGCCGCCTTCAAACTTCCTGGCCTTTTTGTAGTCGGTGTCCACCATATGCGGTGCATACCTAGCAAGCTCGGTGAACTTCGTCTCATATTCGGCAACAGACATTGTGCCCTGTCTCAGTTGTTCAAATTCAGTTACCTTTCTGTCCCTGACACATTGAGGAAAATATTTCTCAAAGAAGGACTCCTTGAACTGAGCCCAAGTCATAACAGTATTTGTATCACGGATCAACATCCACCACCTTCTAGCTTCTTCTTGTAGGGTGAAGGTAGCTAACAGTACTTTATTGGCTTCGGAGCACGGAAACATTTCAAACAATTTTTCTGTTTCAAGGACCCATGCTTCAGCCTTTAGCGGTTCTAAGCCTCCCTGAAAGGACGGCGGTTTCATCTTGCTGAATTTATGAGTCAGTGCAATAATGTCCACCTCATTAGCATTCATATTCTGTACATTCTGTTCCAGTTGCACCGGAGGAGGAGGAGGAGGAGGGGGCTGTTGGTTCGGTTGTTGATCTAGTCTTTCAATTATCAGTCCCATCATTTGTTCAAGTCTGGCCATTCTGGCCTCAGAGGATGATGATTCAGTTTCATTTGCAGTGCTTGCATTATCCATTATTCTATAAACAGTTATAACAGTTATCATTATAAGCGGTTGTATAATTAAACAGTTTAACATTTTAACATATAATCAGTCAGTCATAAGCACACACTTTTCAAGTTCATGAAATGCCCTAATCACTTTTCTAGGACACCCTATAGCTCATTTGGATACGTGTGTGCGGTATAACTCGTGGTTAAGTATCGCTCTGATACCACTCTGTCACGACCCAAACCCGGCCCTATGGGTTTAGCACCGTAACTGGCCAGTAATCCGAGATTACCGAAGGCCTGCTGAACAGTAATACAGTTAAACAGAGTACAGGGCCTGGCGGAAGCCAATACAGTAAGTAACTAGTGTCCATTGAGCTGTGAAAATCTGTATGCCAAAAACATTTTTCATGCATTCATACAGTTCAGAACAGTACAGTCTATATACAGTCTATACCATCATATACAAACATTCAGTACGGGGACCTAATCCCTCGATAACAATACAGTAAAACAGTAGACAGTCTATACAGTAGTACAAAACAGTAAGGGGACCGATGGGGGACACAAAAACACCCCAAGCCATAGCATGGCAACTCGGAACCTCGCAGTGAGGCACATAGGCTGGCTTGACAAAACTGGGGACTAACCCACGCTCCTAGCTCCGGTCTGGCTGCTGAGAACCTACATATATATATAAACAGTGATCTAAAGCCCAGTGAATAACATAAAGCGTAAAGAGGTTATGAATGAATGTCCTTACAGTAATGGAAACAGTTCATTAAACAGTATTTCAGTCTTTCA
>CM069903.1:157611336-157765507 GCA_036172215.1 Camellia granthamiana | reverse complement strand
CTATAATTAAAAAAACTATTATGCTCCCATATAATTACTTATATATGTTAACTATTATTTAATAATTATAATTAATAATTATCTAATATACTAATATATTTTCTATTTATTATAATTTTATCTAATATGAAATTAAAAAAATATTATGACTACATCCTACTAATATAATTAATATTAACTTTATATATTAAAATTAAATTCTATATCGATAAATATATTTTATACCTAATATAATAATATAATTATATATTATAAATTACTATTTAAAATAATTATATTAATAAATAAATTTATTTCCCTAAGCAATAATAATTACCTAATTAACCTAACCTATATAAAAATGAATATAATAATTTTACTAATATAAAACTAATAAAACTAGAATGAATAAATGTTAATGTCCTATAATAATATAATACTTATTATAATTAATATATAATATATAATGTTACTATGTCACCTAAATTAATGTTACATTATTATAATATTAATATTAATAATATATAAACTAAATACTATAATTACTATATAATTAATCTATGTAATATATCTACTATGATTAATACATCTAATATAAATACTACATAACTATTAAGATTTACTATAAATGATTAATATAAATTACTAATAAAATATTATATTCCTAATAAATAAATATCTAAACTAATAGTGCTACTTTATATACTTATCTAATTATTAATTAATATATAATATTATTACTTATGTATTACAATTAACTATTCATGACTAATTATTGTATGATTATTATGCTAGATAAAGTCTAAATTATTTAATATTATGATACTATAAATGATAATTTATTCTATATTATCTATAATAATATAATCTACCAATAATAATATTAATTATATATAATTATAATACTATTATGATTATTCAATAACTAATATACATTATATATTACCTTATATATAAAAATATATACCTTACTATCCCAATATATATATTATTATAATATATAATTGTATAATATTAAATTCTAATAATATATAATATTTAATTATATATTTAATAATAATTAACCTAATATTACTATAATATAATTAATATTATGATATCTAAATATACTAAATAATAATATAATATATATATAATTTCTAATATAAATAATTATATTATAATCTAAATAAATAAATATACTTATATATAATCCTTATCATAAATATTTTAACTCAATATTAATATGATTTAATTAATACTATATGTTATATAATACTATAAATATTAACTAAACTAATTCTAAATATATCTATATAAATTATCTTAAATAATAATTCTAATATCATTATCTAATGTTAAATAATTTTACTATAACTAAAATTAATATTAAATAATATTCTAATTAATTAATATTACCTAATATTATAATCAATAATAATTATATATAAAATATTTAAATGTTTAATAATATGAATCAACCTAAATTCTCTATCATATTTATTTTAATTTCAATACTTCAATTACTATGTTATTTTCCTATACTAGAGGGGCTGGGTGTAATTTTTTGATAATATTCAAGGGAGGTCCGTGTAATTTGCATTTTTCTGTTTATTTATTTATTTATTTATATACATATATATATATATATATAAAAATTCTGGCCGCCTAAATCAAGTTGTTTTGAGTATGGAATTTTAAAATCAATTTCAACCATTTATATCCGTACTGAGGGCATCTCCAATGGTGCATTATTTTTTTCATCAAATTTGAGTAAAACCAAACCAAATCAAACCAAACCATACCTTAAGTCCTATCAAATGGGGTCGGCTACATAAATCCTTCTTCTCCACGCGGTCTTATCAAAGGCCATTTCGTTAGTCAAATTAAGTAGATCCATATCTCTATTTACAACGCTAGTCAACGTTAATCTAGGCCTACTCCGTCCCCTAACACTCTCATCTGCCGTTACAGCATCATATCTCTTCACTACTGTCTCTGTTGGTGTCCGTTAAATGTGACCAAACCATCTCAATCGATTCTTTCTCAACTTATCTTCTATCGGTGCTACTCCTACCCGTTTCCGAATACACTCATTAATCCTAATTCTGTCTTGTCTAGTCTTGCCATACATCCACCTTAGCATCCTCATCTCAACTACACTCATCTTATCTACATGTTAATTCTTAATTGCCCAATACTCCGTCCCATACAATATCGTCGGTCTAATAACCGTTCTATAGAACTTACCTTTTAGTCTAGTGGGTATTTGTTTATCGCCCAGTACCTCAGATGCCCTTCTCCACTTACACTATCCCGCCTTAATCTTATGGGCCACATTCGCATCAATCTCCCCCACTGTTGTGATAATTGACCCTAAATAACGAAAATGTTCACTCTTAGACAGTTCTTAGTTCTCAATCTTCACTTCTCCTCTACTTTCATTGTTACTGTTACTAAATTTACACTCTATATACTCTGTTTTAGTTCTACTTATCCGGAATCCTTTAGATTCAAGAGCTTTTCTCCAAATTTCCAACTTTGTGTTAACTCCTTCTCTAGTCTCATCTACTAGCACAATATTGTCTGCAAAAAAACATACATCATGGCACGTTATCCTGAATATTTCTCGTCAACTCATCCATAACTAAAGTAAAAAGATAAGGACTTAAGGTAGATCCTTGGTGTAACCCTACAGTGATAGAAAATTCATTTGTCTCTCCAGCAAGTGATCTAATAGTGGTCACCACTCCGTCATACATATCCCTAATCACATCAATGTAACATTTTGTCACCCCTTTCTTCTCTAACACCTACCATATTATACCCCGGAACACTCTATCATATGCTTTCTTAAGGTCGATAAACACTATATGAATGTCTCTTTTCTTTTCTCTATACTTTTCTATTACTCTCCTCAAAAGATAAATCGCCTCCATTGTTGACATGCCAGGCATAAAGGCAAATTGATTCTCTGACACCTCTGTTATATCTCGCAATCGGCGTTCCATCACCCTCTCCTACACTTTTATTATATGATACATTAACTTGATTACTCTGTAGTTGTTGCAATTCTGGACATCTCCTTTATTCTTATAGATTGGCACTAAAATACTCTTCCTCCACTCATCTGGCATGTTCCTAGTCAACAAAATTTTGCTAAACAACCTAGTCAACCAAGTAACCCCTTTTTTACCCAAACACTTCCAAGCTTTAATAGGGATATCATTGGGTCCTAAAGCCTTATTTGATTTCTTCTTTTTAAGTGCAATCTTCACTTCAAAGTTCCTAATCCTACGATAGAGCCTATAGTCTTGGTTTATCCTATTACTGGCTATTTCTTCCCCTATTGTCGTACTTCCATGTTCCTTATTTAATAGTTTCTCAAAATAATTCTTTCATCTTTCCTTAATCTCTTCATCATTCACCAATACCTTAGAATCCTCACTCTTAATGCACTTAACTTGATTAAAATCTCTTGTTTTCTTCTCCCGTATCTTAATAAGTTTGTATACCCTCTTCTCTCCCTCCTTACTATCTAATCTAGTGTATAGGTCATCATAAGCTTTCAACTTAGCCTCTCTCACTACCTTTTTGACCTCCTTATTAGCTAATCTATAGCTCTTAAAGTTTTCCTCAGTTCTATCATTCTATCACTTTTTAAAGCACTTTTTTTTTACTTTAACTACTACTTGAACCTCTTCCCTCCACCACCAAGTTTCCCGAGACCTGAGTCCCATCCCTTTCGCCTCTCCAAGCACTTCCCTTGAGATTCTCCTCATACAATTGGCCATCGAGTTCCACATAGTGTTAGCATCATCTTCCAAGTCCCAAGTACCTTCATTATCCATTCTATTCTTAAATATTTCTAATTTATCCTCTTTTAGGTCCCACCATCTCCTCCTACGACGCCCACCATTCTTCCTAGCTTGGTATTGCCCTCTAAAATATAAATCTAGTACCAAAATCCTATGTTGAGAGGCTAGGCTCTCTCTAGGAATCACCTTACAGTCATTGCATTTTAGGTGGTCCACTTTTCTCACTAAGAAGTAATCTATTTCGCTCTTAACTAACTCACTCTTAAAGGTTATCAAATGCTCCTCCCTCTTCTTATACATAGCATTGGCCACCACCAAGTCAAAAGCCAATGCAAAATCTAAGATACTCTCTCCAACCTTATTTCTGCCACCAAAACCGTATCCACCATGCACTCTTTCATAGCCTAGTTTAGCTATGCCTACATGGCCATTAAAATCTCCACCTATAACCAGGTTCTCTCCTACGAATATCTCCTAGAAGATCTCATCCATTTGCTCTCAAAAATCCTTCTTAGTCTGATCATCTAAGCCTATTTGATGGGTGTATACACTAATAACGTTCACTATATTCCTTCCAATAACTAGTTTAACTAACATAATTCTATCCCCTTTCCTAATGACCACTACTACATTCTCCACAAGACCCTTGGCAATTATGATTCTTACTTCATTCTTGCGTCTATCCTTACCACTATAATACAGTTTAAAACCGGTATCCTCAATTTCTCTAGCTTTCTCACCCGTCCACTTAGTTTCCTGTACGCAAACTATACTAACTTTCCTAATCATAACATCTACCAATTCTATCGTCTTACCAGTTAAGGTTCCTATATTCCAAGTGGCTACCCTAAACATGTAGTCTTGGACTAGCTTCTTTATCCGCGCTCATCTAAAAAAAACACGGGAACCTTTGCCCATTACCGCACCCAGGCGTCGATGCAGCGCCCCTTGCTCACTTTTCGAAACACCTGGAAGTAGGCGCAACGCGTCACTTGAGAGGAACGACCTGGCATTTAAACAATTCAAAGTAAGATTCATTGTTATAAGGGATCCGAACGGCTTTTTTACGTGTTGGCTATCAGTTACCTAACACACAACCCTCCTAGACGACCAGGTGGTTGACCCGCCACTGTAAAATTTTCTCCAATTGAGAGGTCAACCGGGGAGGTCGACCTCCTAGTGTAAAATTTTCACAAAATTTTGCGATGGTCATCTGGGGGGACATCCTGTGGTGAAAATACAACAATAATGAACAGTGCTTTGATGAAAGGCACAAAGCATCCTCAGTTTGGTGAAAGATTTGGGATGTTCTCAATTTGATATAGCTTTGATAAAACTGTTGGAGAGAAAGAAAAAAAAAAAAAGTATACTTTTTCACCAAATTCAAATTTGGTGATGGATTTGGTTAAACGTTGAAGATGGCCTTAGAATTGTTTATAATTGTATTTGAAAATTTGTATCTGAGTTCCCCATGCCATGAAATTACACATTTGCTCAAAGCACACTATAGGTTTTTGTGGTCCTAGTTGGTATATTTGAAGAATTCCATAGATCAAGCAATCCCAAAACAGAAAGATTCCCATAATCAGAAATATACACCATGGCGGATTTGAATATCCCACACTATTCAATTCTTCAGAATGGAAACTCGAGATTGCCACTGCTATCCATAGTGTTCCATTCAAATTTGGTTACACAAATGTGCAAAAACCCTGCATTGTGGTTCTATATTTCCATTGTTACGTCCGATTTTGTACCGCAAGAATACAAGCATCGGCAATTGGGGGGGTCAAAGCTGCTGTTGCATTTTGTAGAAGCGTGATTGATGATTTCTTTTTTTTGGTGTGAATGTTTGGTACGAATGTCCTAATAGGGTTTGTGCATTTATTAGGTTTGTGCAAAATTTTGTTGGATGTGAATTTTTGGTACAAATATCCTTCTAGGGTTTGTGCGTCGTTCGGTTTTGTACGAAATACATGTATTCAATTTCTCCCTTTTTTTCGAGTTTGTGAATTTTTTGTTCTTATGTTTTATTTTGTGATTTTCATCCGTATGATGTTACAATGTGGAATTTGCTGATAATATGTGGTTGGAATTCTGGGTGCATGCAATTGGGATGATCATGGTAGCTTAGGTTCTCCAGCGTTAATACAATGTGGGACTCCCCTCAAATGTGGGTTTTGCACTATCAACACATAGGGTTATAAGAAAAATTAAAAAAATCAATCAAACTAATTGAACCGAACCAAATCATCCATATTTAGGCCAAGTTTGGCATACACAAAACAATGAGTGTTCTGGAAATGTTATTTATATTGATTCGGAAATGTGTTTGGAGTTTTAGTGATTAATGTTTCATGTGATCATGTATTTAATTGTTTCAATGACATTCTAAATGTGTAATTATGTATATTGTTTGTTGGTGTTACTGTAACATTTCATGAGCGTTAGGTGTCATAAATGTTAGGTGTGTTGAATTTGTTAGTATGAACTTACACGTTCACAGGTGTGATGTTATTTTCGTTATGTAGAACCACGTTGGTTAGATTGGTGTGTCGTTTATTAGATTTGTGGAATTGTCTTTTTAATTGTTGCGTTGAGAATAAGTACCTATGCAATATGGGAGCTATTATAATCTTTCAGAGTTTTTGAATGTCACATTGTCTATGTGGGATAATTTTTGAATGTAAATCCAATTTCCAATTTTCAAAAGTGTAAACCCAATTTTTAAAGAACATATTAAATTCACCTTTTCAAAATCAATGGAACTAATTGATCTATAAGGACATAACCATAAATTCAATTTTTAAAGAATATATTAAATTCGGAAATTTCTAAATGCCCCTACCTTTCTTCTTAGAACCCCCCACTAATCTTTACCACCAAAATTGTTCATTTTCTTATTTTTCTTTAGACTCCTTCCATAATCTTGAATATATCCTCTAAACTTTCATTCTAACACTTTTCAACCGGCAATCTCCCTTCACCTCCAACAACCCATTTCCTTCATCGACAACCCTCACACGGCCCTTCTCTTCCACTAGAGATCCTCCTTCAGCCCCATTCCCTTACCGATGACTTTTCTTTTTCAATGGCCTACCTCCTTAGCTCCATCTTCCTTCCCCTTCTTCCACTAGCGATCTTCTACCTCGTTTCTTTCGCCCAAATCTCTCATTCCACGAATTTTAGTCATTTGCCATTGTTGCCACCTATACAACTACCCTAAAACCCTCTCCCACATGCTTGTGTTTGATTTTTCTTCATTTGAAATCGTCTCACATGGTTCGGAAAACCAGTACCAAACAAATGGTGAAAATTCAAATGTAAACCACCGAATAAACGATAGTAGTTCGGTTGTAGAACACCAAACAAATGGTACTGGTTCGGTCCTAAACTACCAAACGAAATCTAGAAAAATCGCAAGCAGCACTACAGTCGTGACAATCATACAAGGAGGGTAGATTTTCCACCATCACTGATCTTCTGTGATAGCGATTGTGATCTGACGAGAGATAGATAGAGAAGAAGAAAGAGAAAAAAAGAGCCTAAGAGTGGTGTGGCTGGTGGCATTGTTGGTGGTTGGTGAGTAAGAGTGGAAGTATAAGTGGCTGGAGGTGATATTGGTGATAAGGATGGCAATAAGGGGCAATGGACGCGAATATTAATTCCTCATCCCTATTTTTCTATAATAATTTTTCTCCATTTTTCATTCTTTATGGGTTTAGATTTTTTCCAACCCAACTTGACCCTTTTTTTTTTTTTAAAGTTCACAATCAAAGCTAAATATACATTTAATTTTATTTTTTTGATTCAATAACAAAATCAAATACACATTAATTGATTACGTATAGAAATGAAGAAATTATTGAATTGGAAGAGTTTTCAAAATCCAAAGACAGTAAATCTAAGAGACATAAAATTGACTTGAGAAAATTCAAAGAGAGAGAATTCTTCGCATTTATGATCATCACCAGCAGCTTTTAGCAATGATCACTCTCAGTGATGAAGGAGAACATCCTTTTTTTTAACTAAATTTGTGATTTACGATTATATCTATACATATGTGGCCCTATTTGGTAGAGCTTATTTCTAGTTTATTTCAGCTTTTAGCTTAATTTAAGCTATTTTGATGTGTTTGGTTCAGCTTAACAATACAGCTTATAGCTTTTTGTAAGTCAAAAATCAACTTATTCTTTGAGTGGGGGAGGAGAAACTTAATTTATAAATCAAAAATCAGCTTATATTCACAGTTATAAGTTATAAGCTGTTAGGCTATAAATTATAATTATTTTCCCACAGCTCTACCAAACGAGGCCTGTGTTGCTTAGCAGCTTGTGGCTTATCATTTTTTTCCCATGTTGCCCTTAGCTTGTTTTGAAATTATTATTTTGCCTTTTAATTTTGTTGATGAAACAATTTGGATAATAGCCTTTTGAAAATTATGTAATAACTTTTGACTGCTTTGGTTGAGAAGGTTTGTCTTAGGTTATTTATTTTGTCTTTTTATTTTGTATAATTTACTAATAGTGTATTAATTTGAGTGAAGTTTTTTTTGTAAATATGCAAACATTCTTGATTAATTATGAAAAATAAATCTTTTATTTTTTAACAAATTACAAATATACCAATAAATTTGTTAAAAATATGAATTAGTCTTATAATACTACAAATTATAACTATCGTTTATTATAATTTTAATACAATAATTAGAAGAAAAAAAAACTACTCTCCTATGCAATAATAAATGATCAAAATTGTTCATTGAAAAATATTTCTTATATTATTAAAAACTGTTAGTTGACTTAATGCTTTATTTATTAACACAGAATTCAGACTTTAGAATAACAATTAAACTATTTAAAATTATAAAGACTAAAATAACACAAAAAATATATATATAATTACATATGTAATTAACCCAAAAGATTTTGTAATTATATTAACAGGCTACAAACAAATCATAAAAAAAAAAATATTTTCAACATGGATAAGTCTTCGTTTGGCAAGTGAGTTGGGTTTAAGTTGGGATTAAAAAAGTACAAAAAAGGTAAAATAAGTTAAATAAGCTAATAATGCAAAATATCACATTCAAAAATTATCAAAATGCAAAATTTAAACATACTGTAATAATAACTTGTGCACTTAGTTGCTTGAGGTTCGTCTTTTCTTTCCGATTTTGCCATTTCATTTTGAATAATTTACTAATAGTGACCTATATGTTGAGTGCAGATTTTTTCGTAATTACGCAAATATTCTCGGTCAATTATGCAATGGGTTTTTTTCATAATTACGTTAATATTCTTGGTCAATCACGAAACAAGTTTTTTCGTAATTACATACATATTCTTGGTCAATTATGAAATATAAATCTTTTATTTTTTAACAAATTATAAATATACTCATAAGGTTTGTTTAAAATAAGAATGGGTCCTATAATACTAGCAATTATAACTACCGTTTGTTATAAATTTTCATTTAACACAATATTGAGAGGAGAAAAAAAATTCTCCTATACAATAATAAATTATCAAAATTGTTTATTGAAAAATGTTTCTTATATCATTAAAAATTATTAATTAACTTAATAATTTATTTATTAACAAAATGATCAATTGAAAAATATTTTTCATGTCATTACAAATTGTTAATTTACTTAATGATTTACTTATTAATAAAATTGGCCATTCATTATGCAAGTATGATTTATGTATTAATAAAATTAGTTATTTATATATATATATACGTATTTTCTTTTGCTTCTTTGTTAGTTCAATGAATTATCTTAGTAGTTTTTTTTTAGATGAGGGAATTATCTTAGTATTTGTTTTATATTTATCTGTTGAGAAGAAAGGTTAAAGATTTATTCTATTATTTGTTTTATATTTGTTTTATATTTATTAGTTCAATGAATTATTTGTTTTAAATTCGGAAGAAAGGTTAAAGACTCATAAATTCATCCAAAATATATGGTAATAAAATTGGAGTCGACATCATTAGTTGTATAACAAATCAAAAAATGATACATACCATACCATATAATTCTATTATATATCTAATGATTTATTGTATTCAATTTTATAGAACAATATTTTAATTTTAAAAAAATGATCAAAATGTAAAACTTAAATATACTGTAATAATAGCATGTGTAAACTAGTATATATATATATATGTGTGTGTGTGTGTAGCTATGCTTGCATATGTATGGGAAGATATTAGAAATAACGAGACAAAAGAAGAGAATATCTTGATGTGGGTATATATGTATGTATCTATATATATATATATATATGGGATAAATGGGTGGGTATCCACTCCCAACCCATTCTCGATAGAGATTTAAAGAATATCACTTACCTGATTTAATGGGCAAAAAAAAAAAAAAAAAATTATGTATTTGGGTTTGGTCTCTATAGGTACCCACAAGATAGGTTATCTATTTTCATCCCTAGTTGGTGATGGCAATAGAGGTTGTCAGCCGGAGTAGGGGGCGGTGTTGGAGTGATGGGGATGGTTGGTGGGATTAGGGTTAGAATTTGAAAAATTAGCATTAGAAAGTTAGGGATGGAGATACAAATGGAATTTTATATTTGAACAAAATTAGAATTAAAAAAAATAAAAGATGTGAGGGGGGGAGCTTCTATTTGCACACACAAAATCCACTCTATACACACACTTAATGATAATTATTTTTATTACAATTTTATTTCCAAGTGAAATTATTATTATGGACATCACATACAACTCAAATAAACACATTCGGAAGTTGAATGTCGAAAAAATTCAAAATTCAAAATTCTACTGTCGAAATAAATGATAATTTTTGGAATTCTACTTTCGAACAAGTTGTTTATTTTCGGAAAGCTACTTCCGAACAAGTTATTTATTGAGAATGGTGTATACAGAGTGTAATGGGTGTGTGCAAATAAAAACTCCATGTGAGGGGTCCTAAGAAAAAGGGTAGGGGTAAATACCACCACTCCTAAATTCACTTTTCCAAAATCAATATCGTTAATTGGTCTATAAAAAAATTCGTAAGACTAAATGGATTATCATTATTTAAGATAGGATTTATGGATAAATTTTTCTTTATTGTCTTAGGATAAAAAATTAAAAAAAAATTATAATTCAGTGTATATTTTAAAAAATAAAATTCAAATCAATGATTAATTTTAAAAATATTAATAATTGAAATTTTAGATTTTTTAATGAAACAGAACCACTTCATGGTAAATTTTTCATATAAAATTACATTCTTTAAAATTTGGTATTGAAAATGTAAGGCTCCGTTTGGTAAGACTTTCTAACTATGATTTGAGAATATGAGTTGTATTTTGAGTTTGTGTGTTTTGAAATTATGATTTGAATGTAGAAAATTTGTTTGGTTATGATTTTTGAATAGAGTGTTGAATTGAGTTTTGAATTGAGTGTGGAATTGAGTTTTCAAAGTTTGATTTGACATGTGGAGTAAGAAAATTTGTTTGGTTATGAATTTTGAAAAGAGTTTTCAAAACCTTCTGGACTCACTGGTACACTCTGTTTTACCTAATTTTGCTCCTACAGGTCTATTCCTATTGATTTAGCCCTACTCAACTATTATTATGGATCGTCATGATGCCTCCCATCCCATTTCCGTTATTTTGAATGGTTCCAACTATGTTCTGTGGGCCCAAGCCATGTCTTCCTTCCTTAAAGGAAAGAAGCTCTAGCGAATTATCACCGGGGATGTGACCCAACCGGTGAAAGACACTGATGAAACTACTGTTTCTACTGCTACTGCTACATATGAAGACCGACTTGAGGAATGGAACAGTAAGAATTACCAAATCATTACCTGGTTTCGAAATACCTCTGTTACCTCTATCAGTCTTCAGTTTGGTCGCTTTTAGCTTGACTCTGTAACTACTCCTGCAAAAGACATCTGGGATTTTTTGAAAGAATGATACCAGACTACTGGTCTTGCTCATCAATATCAACTTCAGAGCCAACTTCATCGGATGCGCCAAGAATCTAGTCAGTCCATCAATGACTTCCTTTCCCAAATGTACTCTGTTTGGGACCAGCTTGCTCTTTCCAAACCGACTTGGCCTCACCGAGAAGATGCTATTTTATTTACTGCCTATCGTAATCAGCAAAGGTTGGTGCACTTTCTCATGGCTCTCACTTCCTCTTTTGAGCCCGTACGTGCCTCTCTTCTTCATCGCCATCCTTTGTCCACTCTTGAACAAGCTATTTCTGAGCTGCTATCAGAGGAGACTCATCTTGGTACTCTACAAACTCATCATGTGGACTCTAATCTTGCCACTCCTCCGTACCGGCCATCATTTACCCAGCGGACCACTGCCTGCCTCTATTGTCAGAATCGAGGCCTTCCTTCAACACATCTCATAGTCAATTGCCCCGTCAGAACCTGTCGATACTGCAACAAACTTGGTCCTAGTCATCTGCAACAGGATTGTTTTCGTAATCCAACTCGCTCATCCTCCAATAGCCACTCTTCTCGCGGTGGTTCTTCCCGGGGGAGCTTTCATCACTCCGGGAATCAGTCTCATTCCGGGAATCAGTCTCATCACACTGCTGCTGCTGCCTCTGAGGGTTTTTCTAAGTCTCTTGCTCCGTCTACCCCTCTCTTTTCTCTAACAGATGTAGAGGCCATGTTCAAACACCTTCTCTCCCCTCCTGGTACACCTCCTCCTACTGCTTTGTTTGTGATTCCAGGTAACTCTTCTTGGTATTTTGACTCTGCCTGTTGTAATCATATGACCTCTAGTTCTACTATATTTTCTTCCATCTCTTCATCTTCTCATATTCCCTCAATTCAAACTACTGATGGTTCTCTCATGTCTATCCGTCATGTTGGTACTGTTTCCACATCTTCTTTATCTTTACCTCAAGTTTATCATATCCCTACTCTCACTTTAAACCTTATTTCTATTGGTCAATTATGTGAACTTGGTCTAATTGTCACATTTTCTGCTACTAATTGTTTGGTGCAGGACCCTCAGACGGGGCAGACTATTGGGATCGGCCGTAAGCACGGACGTCTCTATGAGCTCATTCACCTTCATGTTCCTGACTCTCCTCAGATTGCTGCTCCTGCATCTGCTTCCTCATTATCTCCTTTTCATCTTTGGCATTGTCGCTTAGGGCATATTTCTATTAATCGCTTAAAGTCTTTGGTTTCTAGTGGACAATTGGGTCATGTAATTCCAGATAATTTCGATTGTATACCCTATCAACTTGCCAAACAACCTGCTTTATCATTCAATAAAAGTATTTCTGTTTCCTGTGCACCTTTTGATCTTATACATTCGGATATTTGGGGCCCCTCCCCTACTACTACTATGGGGGGATCTTGTTATTTTGTTGTTTTTATTGATGATATTTCACAGTTTACTTGGATTTTTCTCATGAAAACTCAGTCTGAACTTAAACACCTTTATTATAGATTTGCCCAAATGGTTCACACCTAATTTTCCAAAACCATCAAACTTTTTCGCTCTAACAATGCTATGGAATATTGGGATTCAGATTTCCTTTCTTTTCTTCAGAATCAGGGTACACTGCCTCATTGTTCATGTGCTGGCACGTCCCAGCAAAATGGTCGTGCTGAACGGAAACATAGGCATATTCTTGACACTACTCGCGCTCTCCTTCTCTCTTCTTCCTGCCCTGAAAACTTTTGGAGAGAAGCTGCCCTCACTGCTGTTTACACTATCAATTGTGCTCCTACCCCTGTTATCCATAATCAAACTCCCTTTGAACGTCTGCATGGCACTCCCCCTCCATATACTAATCTTCGAGTTTTTTGCTCTGCCTACTTTGTTCTACTTCAATCTCATAAACACACCAAGCTTGAACCTCGTTCTCATCTTTGTTGCTTTCTTGGGTATGGAATTGAACATAAAGGCTTTCGCTGTTGGGACCCTCTCTCTAACCGTCTTCGTATCTCCCGCCATGTCATTTTCTGGGAGCACAAAATGTTTTCCTCCCTATCCTCCTTTCACTTACCCGCACTTTCCACTAATGTACTCTTTACTAATCCTTCCATAGATCTCTTCTCTGATGATTTTGATACAGGTTCCTCCTTCATTGAGACGCCCTTGCTCACTCCTGATCCCGTCCAGACTACTCTCCCTGAAGGTCCACCTCTCATTGCACCACCTCCTTCTCCACCGGTTCTTCCTCCCACCGATCCTCCTATGGGTTGACCACACCGGGTAACTCAACCTCCTATCCATCTTCGTGAAACATGAAATTAACAAATCTATTTAATCAAGCATAATAAAACTTACTTTGGAGAAGGATGAGCAAGATCAACTAACATTGATGAACATGAAGTTAGACTGACAAGAAAGAACGAAACTTTAATAAACATACCTGTAGATCTGTGGACGAGCACAGAAAATGGCACAAACTCATTCAAAGCGTGGTTGTTAATGATAAGAATATTGCTCCTTCAGCTCAAGGATGTATTAAAGGCAACTCAGAGGATTACAGAGGATAATTACAGAGGATAATACCTTTCTTCTCCTTAACAGATTCAGTTAACAGAATTAGTTATAGAATTAGTTACAGAATTAGTTACAGAGATATAGCAGATATATGAATGTATAGATTGTTGAGGCGGTTGCTCATAGTTCTTGTATTATAAATATAGCTGTACTCATTCAGATTTTAATAAGATTGAAGTTTCAGTTTCTTATCATGGTATCAGAGCATCTCTACTCAAACGAGTATTGATCCTTCTTCATCTTCTTTCTCACATTGAATTCTTGAGTTCAAGTTCTTGAATCTGTTTTAATGGCGTCTCTTCCTCCTAATCTCACACTTCTAATTTCAAATCTCAATTCTTTTGTTACTGTCAAATTGGATTCTACAAATTATGTTGTTTGGAAAACACATCTCCAAAATATACTCAGAGCTACCAATCTTCTCTGTTATGTGGATGGTACTTGTGCTTGTCCATCTACAACAATCAAAGATTCAGAGGGCAAAGATGTTATCAATCCTGAGTTTGTGAGTTGGACACAGATCGATTCTCATTTGCTAAGCTGTATTACAGCAACTCTAACTCCCACGGTGTTCACATCTGTATTTCATTGTAAAAGTTGTCATGAAATCTGGAAATATCTTGATAAACGCTTCACATCACTCTCCAGATCTCATATACACCAACTCAAAAACAAACTCAGTAGTATTATGAAGAAATCGGAGTCCATGGAAGACTATCTTTCTCAGATCAAAAGTCTTGCTGATCAGTTAGCCCTTGCTGCCTCTCCTATTGAGGATGAGGATCTGGTTTTGATTACTCTAAATGGACTGTCGTCTGAATATAATGCGTTAAAAGTAGCTATTCAAGCTCGATCAGAGGCCATCACTATGGAGGATCTTGCTTCTCTTCTCTGTTCAGAAGCTTTACATATTGAAGCCGATCATAAATCCTCTTCTTCAGATCTCACAGTTGCATATTCTGCAACTCGAAATGTGATTCCTAATCAGTCATCTTCTTATCATGGAAATAGATCATCATACAGAGGATCTTCGCATAAAGGAGGAGGTCGATATTTTTCTAAAAATCCTGTCAGTCGAGGTCGATGAGGCAGATCTTCATCCTTTCATAATCCATCTTCCTCTGCATTGGTCTGTCAAATTTGTGGCAAACCAAATCACACTGCTCTTGAATGCTGGCACAGATTGGATACTTCCTATTCACCACAAACTTCAGCTGATAAATCTTCCTATTCCCACCAAACTTCAACTGACAAATCTGTTTTTCTTGCCTCTTCATCGTCTGCTTTACCTAATTGGTATGTGGACTCTGCGGCCACCAATCATGTAACTCCTGAACTTACTAATCTCCAAGACTACAGTCCCTATCATGGCCAAGACCATGTGACTGTTGGAAATGGTAGTCATCTACCTATTCACAACACCGGTAATGGTATTCTTCCAACTCCTTCTTTTCCTTTCAAATTGACTAATGTTCTTCATGTTCCACATATATCATCTCATCTTCTTTCAGTTCATCAATTAACTTCTGATAATCATTGCACTGTTACCTTTGATGACAAATCCTTTGTGGTTCAGGACAAGACCACCAAGAGACCTCTCTTCAGAGGTATGTATAGGCATGGTCTTTATCAGTGGCCTTCATCTCCTTCACCAGTTTCATCATCCCCGCAGTCTTCTTCAGCTTGTTTAGCTACTGCTACATGGCATACCAGACTTGGTCATCCATCTCCATAAAAGCTGCAATATCTTGTTAATAAGTTTCAGTTGCCTACTACTTCATCTTCTAATAAGACTTTGTGTTCTCATTGTAGTGTAGCCAAGAGTCACAGACTCTCTTTTGTTTTGTCTAATTCCACTGTAAATAAGCCCCTTTCTCTTGTTCATAGCGATGTTTGGGGCCCTTTCTCTCCATCTATTTCAGGATTTAGATACTATGTTTTGTTTGTTGATGAGTTTAGCAAATTTACTTGGGTTTATCCTCTTTGTTATAAAAGTGAGGTGTTTGCCAAATTCATGGAATTTAAGGTGTTTGCTGAAAATCAATTTGAGACTACTCTTAAAATTTTTCGTACTGATGGTGGTGGAGAATACACTAGTTCTCAATTTGAAACTTTTCTTAAAACCCATGGCATTATTCATCAAATGTGTTGTCCACACACTCCTCCCCAAAATGGAGTCGCCGAGAGAAAACATAGGCATCTTGTAACTACCACCATTGCTTTGCTACAGCAATCCGGCATTCCTCTTGCTTATTGGTTTGATGTTCTTGCAACTTCTGTTTTTCTTATTAACAGGTTGCCTAGCTCTAAGCTTAAAAATCAAACTCCTTATGAGGTCCTATTTCATCATTCCCCTGATTTTGCTTTTCTTAAAAGCTTTGGTTGTAGGTGCTTTCCCTGGCTTCAACCCTATGCTTCTCATAAGCTCGCCCCTAAGTCTATTCCTTGTGTCTTCATTGGTTATCATCCCTCTATTAAGGGATATCGTTGTCTTGATCCCATTTCTGGAAAAATTTATTTGTCTCGGCATGTTCTTTTTGATAAATCACTTTTTTCCTTTTCTGACTTTATCTAGTTCTACCTCTACACCATACTCTCCACCTACTCTTCCTCAGCTCCATTCCTTTTTCTGGTCTTCTTTTTCACCTACTTCTGTTTCACTATCTGCCCCATCAGGTCAGCCTTCTGTTCCCTCTATTTCTTCTTGTCCTGCTCTTACTCAGCCTGCTGCTGCTGCTCAACAGCCGGCTGCTACGGCTACCCAGCCTGCTGCTACGGCTCACCAACCTGCTGCTACTACTCCTGTCTTGCCTAGTGTGTCAACCTCTATTCCTATTTCCTCTCTCACTATTGATCTTCCTTTTATACAGCCTGTGTCTGCTGTTTCTTGTCATTCTTCTCTCAATATTCATCCAATGACTACCAGGTCCAAATCTTCTTCTTCTGCTCTTATTTCTGCTATATCTCCCCTTATTGAACCCTCTTGTTTCTCTGAAGCTGTTTTAACTCCTGAATGGTCTAAAGCCATGCACGAAGAATTTCAAGCCTTGCAAGATCAAAACACTTGGTCTCTTGTTCCTCTTCCTTCTCACAAGCAAGCCATTGGCTGTAAGTGGGTGTTTCGCTTAAAGAAAAATTATGATGGTTCCATCGCTCGTCACGAAGCTCTTCTTGTGGCTAAGGGCTATCTCCAGCAGGAAGGCATTGATTATCATGAAACGTTCAGCCCTGTTGCCAAGCAACCCACAGTTCGGGTTCTTCTTAGCATTGCTCTTCATTTTAATTGGTCTATTAAACAGTTGGATATTTCCAATGCATTCCTCCATGGTCTTCTTGAGGAAGAAGTCTATATGATGCAACCTCCCGGATTTGAACGGTCTCCTTCTCATCATGTATGTAAACTGAAAAAGGCTCTCTATGGACTTAAGCAAGCTCCTCGAGCTTGGTATTCAACCTTTTCTTCTTATCTTCTCTCCACTGGATTCAAGAATAGTCGGTGTGATTCTTCTTTGTTCATACAGCGCACGTCTACCACTGTTACTTTTCTGTTGATATATGTGGATGATATCTTAATTACTGGAAATAGTGCTGCCCACATCAGTTCTCTGATTCATCATATGCACAAAGCCTTTTCCATGAAAGAATTGGGTGATATTTCCTATTTTCTTGGTATATCTGTGACTCGAATTGCCTCTGATTTGTTTCTCTCTCAGCACAAATATGCTACTGATATTCTCATCAAGGCTGGTATGATAAATTGTAAACCATGTTCTACGCCCATGGCCTCTAAATCTGATCCTCCTTCAGCCACTTTGGTGCCCTTTTCTCAGCCATCCTTGTATCGAAGTATTGTTGGAGCCTTACAATATCTCACTATTACCAGACCTAACATCTCGTTTGCTGTCAACCATGCATATCAGTTCATGCATGCTCCTACTGTTGCCAATTTCAATACTGTCAAGAGATTACTACGTTACATTCAGGGTACTCTTCATCATGGTTTATTCTTCACTCCGGGCTCTCTTGATTTGCATGCTTATTCTGATTCCGATTGGGCCGGTAATGTTCTTGATCGTAAGTCTACCACTGGGTATTGTGTCTTTCTCGGCTCTAATCTGATTTCGTGGTCTGCAAAGAAACAATCCACTGTTTCTCGGTCCTCCACCGAAGCTGAGTACAGGGCTCTTGCTCAAGCTTCTGCTGAACTGCAATGGCTTCGTATGCTTCTTCAAGAGCTATCTCTTCCTTCTGCTACTCCTGTTTTATGGTGTGACAATCTCTCTGCCATATCTCTTGCCTCTAATCCTGTTTTCCATGCCCGCACAAAGCATATCGAGGTGGATTATCATTTTATCCGGGAGCAAGTTCTTGCTCACAAAGTTGTGGTTCATCATGTGTCGTCCTCTGATCAGGTGGCTGATCTGTTTACCAAACCTCTTCCCGTGGCTCATTTTTCTTCTCTTCTTCCCAAGCTTATGGTGCGTGCCTTACCCATTCGCTTGCGGGGGCCTGATAAGAATATTGCGCCTTCAGCTCAAGGATGTATTAAAGGCAACTCAGAGGATTACAGAGGATAATTACAGAGGATAATACCTTTCTTCTCCTTAACAGATTCAGTTAACAGAATTAGTTATAGAATTAGTTACAGAATTAGTTATAGAATTAGTTACAGAGATATAGCAGATATATGAATGTATAGATTGTTGAGGCGGTTGCTCATAGTTCTTATATTATAAATATAGCTGTACTCATTCAGATTTTAATAAGATTGAAGTTTCAGTTTCTTATCAGTTAAGTAGATCACCAAGTATATATAATGTCAACTTGAGTGGTGGATAGAACGAACTTTCTAGATAATTCCATCTATTCTGTTAATTATATAAAAACTTGGTCAATTACTATTATTTTAGGCAGTGACTTTTGATTAAAAAAATACATGATCTATATTTTAGAATGTTTATTGTTCCCGCGGCTCCACATGGAGAGTTGTGGTGTCTATTGGCCCACAGGTTGTTGTTCAAAGAAAATTTGATCCACTAGGTTTTTTCTTTTGAAAAAAATTATTATTTATATGAAAAATGTTTGAAACAATCTCTATAATTTCACTCATAATGATGTGAAATGATGAGTGCTAACTTTTGATTTGTCATACGCTCGATCATGTGGGACTCTTTTTCCTTGTCACATCATTATAGATGTATTTGGAGATCTCAAATATGGATCTTTAGCATTCCTTGAATTTATTTATTCCAAAAAAACTTATTTAAACAAAATTTGATTTATAACAAAAACAGTAAAATAATGAACCAACTATAGAGAAAAGTTAGGTTGCGTTTGCTAGAGTTTTATAAATATGATTTGAGAATATGAGTTGTATTTTGAGTTTGTGAGTTGTGAAATTATAATTTGAGTGTAGAAAATTTGTTTAGTTATGAGCTTTGAAAAGAATTTTAAATTGAGTGGGGAATTTTTGATGTGACATGTGATATTTGATGCAAAAACTAACAACTCATAACCAAACACACAACTCAAAATTCTATACAAAACTCATAAAAAAAATTTTAAAATTCGGAAAATATTTTTTATTTAATATATAAAACATAACATGTGTCAATTCCAAAAAAAAAAAATTCACTGGCAAGGACGTCCTGTGGGACATCTGGGGGGTCAACCGGGGGGGACATCCGGGTGACAGAATTTTCAAAGCAAAGCGTGGAATTGATTTTTAAAAACCGTAAACAAACACGCAACTCAAAAACACACCTGAAATCACATTTCCAGAACACAACCAAACAGAGCCTTAGTGTTTGATATGAGAAATAAATTTTAAGGTAAACTACACTGACCTTCTATGAGTTTTAAAAAATAATACAGTAAATTTCACAATTTAACATAATTATACTAGGTTTTTTTAAATTTTTAATTCACGTAATATTTAGTATTCTTTTCATAAATAATTGGTTACTCATATGAATAGAAAAAAATACAATAAGTCTCATCACTCGAGCTCCTATCAAAAATCGAGCAGGATCAGACCAGTTCTAAAAGATCTAGTCCCCCAGACTTGTAGGGTAATCGGGCCTAGGCATGGGATTGGGTTAGGCTTGGGCCAGGCCTAAATTTATTTATTTATTTCACCAAAATGGTTTTAAGGTGACATTGGGCGTCAGGCAAGGCAAGCTTCAAATCGGGACTGGCTAGAAAAGACATGGCTCTAGTCCTAGCTCGGAGGGATTATATTGGGCCGGGACTCAAGCGAACAGACCACTCTTACACCCCTAGATGACATTGAAGTCTTTTTCTTCTAAGAACTGCATCATACACGGGCCACCAGGGCAAGCTGTTGTGACGGACCGTGAATGAGTGTATAGTGTGATCGTCTTAATTGATTCATCTTAAGAAAAAAGACTTGAGTATCAGCCCGCAATCACCTTGTATATATACATATTTGTACATTATACATACACAATTATAATCCATATTCTTTCACAGTTTCAAATTATTACTACAAATGAATAATCTTAGATAACAAGATAAAAGGTGATTATTCAGTACTCCCGGAATATAGACACGTGTATTCCATAAGGTTTTGATTGGTGGAGAGGCACAAGGACTTATGATTTATGTTGGGAATGAGGGAACAACATGGGACTAAGTAATTGGTGATTGGCTTGGAGTATGGACACGTGGTACTTCGAGAATATTGAATAATTTCCCCAAGATAAGTGAAGGTGAAGGAAAAATCATTAGCAATGAAACATAAAATTAACATATATATTTAATCAGAAAAATGAACATTAATTTGAGAAGAATGAGCAAATTAAATAATATCGATTTGATAATCATGAAGTTAAACAAAGAAACTTACTATAACAACCGTAGATCTAGATTGGTGTACAATTAGCAGAGGGCAATATATGAAGCTAATTCTTTGAAGGCTTTTTATATATAAAAATCAACCTCCAAGAATGTACACGGAAACACGAAAACTCATTCGAAGGCTAAAAATTCTTATTCTTATTGATAAGAAAACCACTAACTGGGGTGGTAATTCCCCCTGAACTTGAGTTGTAATTTTCCCTCTTTTTTTTTTTTTTTTTTGTAATTGGATATAACTTTCAAAGAATTAAAGTTTGGTTTGGTTTGGTTTGGTTTGGTTTGGTTTGTGTTTTCTAAAATTTTTTGAAAAAAAATTAAAAATTAATTTAATAAAAAATAATAATAAATAAATAAACGCTCATCATTCTTATATATTTTACTTGTTTTGGATTTATTTTTGTGAAGCTAATTTTTGGTTTTCAAAATAAAATTTAAAAACTAATTTTGAGATTGAAACTAAACAGACCTAAGTTATTTAGAATTTTTTTTTATTTTAAGGGAAATTAAAATTCAGTTTAATTTTTTAAAAATAATTTTATATAAGTGATAAACTTTATGGATATTAAAAATTAAAGTTATAAATATTTTTATGAATATGTAATTAATTTGTGAAAGAGCCGAATTGTAATTCTCCCTAAATTTTATACATAAACTATATTTTTTTAATTAAATTTTATAATCACAAAAGTAAAAGTTTCATATATTTATGTTTAGTGATAAAAATAAAAAAATTAGGTAGTTAAAATCTGTTTATATATAATATTATTTTTTTAATGTGATCTTATTTTTCTGTTAAATTTATAAAGACAGTCAATTTTTATTTTGAATATTTGTTTGCTAATCGTGGGATTGATAAATAAATAAATATATTTTAGAATGTTCATTGTTCCCCAAGCAAACTTGGCAAACCAAGTATATATATATATATTAAAAAAAAAAAAAAAAAAAACCAATGCCAAATCTTCTTTTTGAAGGCTTAAATATTCACTTTTTTCTTTTTTCGGGAAAAAAAAAAAAAAAAAAAACAATGTTAAGGGTTCGATTCTCTCTAAAAATATGCATTTCAATTCTTTTACATATTTTGTGACCGATTTCTCTACATTAAATTTATTTTCAATTGAATCACTTAAGCAAAATGTAATGTTGTTGAGTTATAAGTTGTTAAAGGGTTAATTAAACCAGAATCCCTTCAACTAGTAGTGAATATTATTTTGACTTCTTTATCTATGAACTCGAGCATTTTGATACCCTTCATTATAAAAATATATCACTTTTATCCCTCCAGACCACCTTTAAAAAGGCATATATTTGTACAATTTGTATAGTTGAGGGAATCAATATATACAAGTTTATAAATAAGGGGATCAAAGTGATATTTATTAATAGTTGAAAGACCTTGGTATTAGGAATGGCCACGCGGCAGGTTTGTCATCCCCTTCCCTGCCCCCGCTTTCAAACCCCACCTCCACTCCTACCCCAACCCCGCTATAGGTGAAAATTTTCAACCCTATCCCCACCCCTGCGAATACCTAGCTGCATTTCAAATAGCCAAAAAAATTGAAAATCATTTAAATTTTTAACATGCTAAATAATTTCTCTTATTTCCATATATATAAACAATGAGACTTTTAAGATTATTATTTATTTATATTTAAACAAAACCACAGACTTTTAGTATTCTTTTCTTATATCTAATTATATTATATATATATACACATATATTATTAATTATATCGGATTGGATTTGGATCGGAGGAGGTGATACCCGCCCCCGCCCCGCCCCGCCCTGCCCTGCCCTCCTCCTGTTGCAGATGACTAAAATATGATCCACCTCCGTCCCACATAAGTATTAGGTCAGGTAAAATATGCCGGTGAATTGGATTAAAATGACCATTCCTACTTGGTATAATTAACTTGTCATTAAATAGTTGACCAGAAATTTCATGAATCACTAATGTGAATTTTGGCGTGGTTTTTTAACCGTGCACGCTATTGAATCCGAACTGTCCCATATTTATTTTATTAGATAAATTATAAATATATTATGAAATTCATTTAAAATAAAAATATTGTAATGACTCGGATTTTAATTCACATTGGATTGATGTAAACTGGTGCCCGTCACCTTAAAACTTGTACGGTTGTCGGACTTTTGATATTGATGGGTGGGCAAGTGAACTTTAAATATTATAATTGAGGACCCTTGGGTGATGTTTGGAACCTTGATTGAAGTCTTAACAAGGTATTTAGATAAGATTAGATAAAAAGCCCCAAATTTGAGTTTGAGTTTTTGATCAGCTGTCACTCTTTTGCCCTTTTCTCCTTCCATACTTTGAATTTGAATGTGAGGCTGCAACCATTGGAAAGCTTGTTTCCGAGGCTTCAATTTGGACACAAGAACGACCTAAAACGGAGTCTGAATGAGAGAGTTACACCTGTTTGAATTTTGAGTTTCTGTGCTGAAAACATGCTCGCTCGAGCGAGATTTTATTCCCTCGAGCGACCAAGTCGCTAACAGACAGTATAAGTGATATTTTGGTCCAAAAACTTCATTTTTTCATCCTCTTTACTTCTCCCCTCCTCCATGTCCGAAAACCTAGCCTCCAAAACTTTGATTTCATTCATTCTTACCAACAATCCACCATGAATCTTGCATCAAGGTTCAAGAACAAGCAAGGATCAAGGCGTCACTACAAGAAAAATCACCTTTGGCGACAAAATTTTTAGTCGCCAAAGGTCCATTTTTAGTCGCCAAAAGTCGCCTTTTTACCTTCCCTAACTAAATTTTTTAGTCGTCAGTTTTGTCGCGAATAAACGGTCGTAGAAGGTTTTGGCGACTGAAAAGGTTTTAGTCGGCAAAAAGACAGGTCTTTAGCGACCAAAGTTTTGGTTGCCAATACTCAATTCCACTGTTTAAAATTATACATTTGGTGACTAATCTTTTAGTCGCCAATAGTTGATGGAACGCCGACCAAACTGTTTAGTCGCCAAAACAAATACTTTTGGCGACCAAACTACCAATAGTTTAGTCGCCAAAGGTTGTTCGATGAAAAAAAAAAAAAAAAAACTAACTTTTTTGCTTTTTCTGAGATTCAAACCACCAACCTTCTACCTTCTAAACCTTTAACAACACACTCCTTCCACTATGCCACTACAACATCACATGAATATATATATGCAATATATATTATTTATATACTATATTGACCCGTATTAATATAAAACTATATATATAAATATAATTTATGTAAAAAATAAATTATTTACTAAAAAAAAATTGAAGCCACTTTTGGCGACTAAATAATATTTAGTCGCCAATAATGTAATTTTGGGCTACTAAAATATTTTTTAGTCGCTAAAAAAATAAGTTCCAGCTGAAAGTAGCATTTTTGGCGACTAAACCTGTTTTTAGTCTCCAAAAACGTCCCCTTTTGGCTACTAAACTGAATTTTAGTCGCCAATTGCCTATTTTTAGCTACTAAATTTTTTTTAGTAGCCAAAAAGCTTCACTTTCAGCGACCAAACTGTTTTTAGTCGCCAAAACACGTAGAATCGGCGACCAAACTGTTTTTTAGTCGCCAAAACCTATACTTTTGGCTACTAAATTATTTTAGTCGCCAAAAACCATCACTTTTGGCTACTAAAAAACCTTTCGTCCCTAAAACCCATACATTCGGTGACTAAATCTGTTTTTAGTCGCCAATAACTATACATTTGGCTACTAAACTCTTTTAGTTGCCAAAAGTCTTCACTATTTTAGTCACCAATTGTGCTACTTTCAGCGACGAAAATTTGGTTTTTAGTCGCCAAAACTGCTTTTCCTTGTAGTGCGTTGACCGATTATTTTGGGGATTTCATTGAAGTTTGAAAATGGGTCTTCACCCATAGCTTCCAATCTTGAGGTAGCGGTCCTAGTTCTCCTTCAATGCTTACATTAATAGATAGATTTGTGGTATTTTGGATTATATGAATGCAAAATCTACATTTTGAGCATATAGTGTTAAATCATGAAATTTTGGAGTTAGGGTTTGAAATGTTGGGGTTCTATTATTGGGTTTAGATTATGGATTATGGACCTAGGGTGTATAATCAATGGGAAAATTGGAATAAAAAGTAAAGGTTTAAGAAGTTTGAATTTTTCTTGAAATTCTAAATTTTTCTTGAAAACCCTAAGTTGATTCATGATGATAAATAATGAGTTTGCCCAAATTGAAAATAGAATCATGAAATTGAGGTATTGAATTGTATATATACAAGTTTAATTGAATTTTGGAAGTGTTTGAAAATCGTGTTAAAAATTAGCGATTGAACCTTATTTATGGATATTGTAAATCATGCTATGATATGAAATGAAATTTAGGAAAAAAGATTAGTTAATGATATGGATAACATGAGCCTTGGGATGAAATGATGAAATGAAAATTTAGGAGTACACTTTGAATTATAATTAGTGGTGTTGAGTTAAGATATGTTGAATTGTGGTGATTATGTGGAATTGTATTGATTATGTGGATTTTGGTTTTTATGATCTAAAATGTAGAGTTTCCAAAATGGGTTTAATCTTAAATCATTTTATTAAATTCCTAGTGGGCTTGTTTAGTCATTCAACTCAAGAGGATGATTCAATGGAGTTTCTTTACGGGGATGGGAAATGTTTGGTTTTTGGTGAAAACCCTAAAAATTTAGAGATTTTTGGGGAACATGAAAATGTTCATAAAACTCCTTTCTTTCTTTTAATAGAAGATGAATGGGTGTAAATTCCATAATGTGTTTTGCAAGAATGGTAATCTTTTAAATATATTGAGTTAGAGAAATGGTTTTGAAAACTTCATGTATAGTCCTTGATGAAACCATGTTGCTATGACTTGTGAAATGAGGAAGTTGATGGTATATGGTTGACTTGAGAAGGAATGTTATGAACCATGGAAATTTTTACACTTGCATATCATTTCATTTATTATTGTGCATTGTGGTTCTAAATCGAAGAGATTTGCATTCATGATAGAAAATGATTTGTATGAGAAATATGGAAAAATGTGTATAGGGTAAATACGTTGGTAAGTCCGGATAGGGGGTGTAGATGAATTTGATAAGTTGGCTTGAGTGTCCAGGGTGAAAGACCCGAAAGCCGTGCGAATAGGTGTCGAGCCTTCCGGTTAGAACCGGTAAAAATGACAGTTTGGTAGTGCTTGTTGAGCCTACTTGCAGACACTAGCCTAGGGATTACTAGTGTTGTATTTACCACCCCTTTGTCTAAAATTGAAAGTTTTGAAATGTGTTGAGATTGCAAGTTTTTATTGAGAAATGGAAATCTTTGAGAAGAACATGGAAATTAATTATAAAAATGGTTGGTTTTCGAAAATGTTTTGGGTGTCCACATCCCGCCGTATAGTAGTTGGCAAATGTAGGAGATAGTTTTAAAAAGTTGAAAAAATGATTTTTGAAAGAAAATGGCTTTTATGAAAATGTTTTTTTGGGAGTTCACTTCCCGCCGTATAGTAGCCGGCAAAAGGTGGAAAGTGTTATAAATTGGGTGCCCGCTATCCCACCGTAGTAAGTCGGCAAAAGGTGGATTGTGTTGAGCTATGTGTTGAGAAGTGTGTTGAGTTGATGATGTTATTTGTTGCTTGTGATGAATTTGTGAAATTACATATTGATGTGTAATTTAGTTTAAAAAGGAAACGTGCATAGGCATTATTTGTAAATAATGGAAACCAAAAATAGGTATGAGGATTATAGACTATGATGGTAAACTTAATGAAGTAGTTGTGTTAATAAAAGTAAATTGTGAGTGTTGTTCTATAATTAAATAAAGGATTGGATTGAAAGGGGTTATTAATATTGTGTTATCTTGAAATGAAACTTTGCGGGTGTAATTAACAGTGTGAATTGAGTATAGGAGAATTGTTGGCGAGTCAAAAAAGAACCTGAACTTGAAGTTATGGGGTTTTAAATTAAAAATGAAGAGTAGAAAAGAAGAATGAAAGAAAAAGAGGAACATTAAAAATGGAAATTAAATGAGAAATATTTTGAGAATTGGTTAATAACCTTTAAATGATATTGTTTCTTAAATATGATTGTTTCACAAGGTTCTATGGTTTTCTAAAGTTAAGGGATGATTTTTAATGGCTGAAGGTTTTTCTTAAAAGTGTTTAAATAATTTTTAAGAAAAAGGTACCTGACTTATGATATTTTGAAATTATGAAATGTCATCCTACTATATAGTATGCATGATCATTTCTATTTGTGTGTTAGTTATTGACTTAGAACTATGAGATTCCTACTGGACATTAGTGCTCACCCCGTTGTTGTTTTATTTTTTTACAGGAAGAAAATTTGGATTATTTGATTGAAAATGTATGGAATTCTTGAGTCCATTTGTATAACTTCATAGTAGATGTAAAGGAAGTGAATTTTATATTTGTATTTATTTATTTGTAGCTTCCCAGTAGGAGATTGGCATGTATTGTTATCATTGTAATGTTCATTGAGAGAAAGAAAACAGGTATCATTGTATTTCTATTACTCAAGAGTAATGGATGTTTTAAAAAAAAAAAAAAAAAAGAATGGACCTAATTTTAAGGCTTTGGTAATGTTTCCGAGTAATTAAAATTGGGCGTGACAAATATTGTCTCTTATGATTTAAAATATTACAAATATTTTCTTGTCAGAATTTTTTATTTAACAGAATTAATTAAAAAAATAATATTCCTAATTGTTCTCTTATACAGTAATAAAATTATCTGAATTATTAATTGAAATAAAATTTTTACCTCATTAAAATTAGAAATTTCAAGGGGCGGCGGAATATAATTTTTAAAATTATGGAGTGTAATTTATATTTTAAGTAAATCTCAAGAAATGTATTTGTAATTTACTTTTATTTTTTCCCATCCACGAAGATAACTTTTTCTCTGTGGAACTTGTTTGGATAGTGAAAGAAAATAACATTTAAAAAAAAAAAAATGAAAATTGGGAGAGAAATAGGATTGTTGAGCCTAAATAAATATTTTTTTTGTTAGTAAATATTTTCTGCTCAAGTACACATATATATCATTCTACTGGAAAATGATAGTTCGAATTCATAGAACTTTCTGTATTCCAACTTTGGTAACCATATGAATTAAATTTATGCAACTTGCAAGATGTTGATGTCATCATTTGCAAGTTGCATAAATTTAATTCATATGGTTACCAAAGTTGGAATACAGAAAGTTCTATGAATTCGAACTATCATTTTCGTAGAATGATATATATGTGTACTTGAGCAGAAAATATTTACTAACAAAAAAAATATTTATTTAGGCTCCAAGGTATCTTTAATTTGTCAACTTTTAGTTTTTTTTTTTTTTTTAAACTGATCTTCTAATTACATTGACCTTTCTTTTTGTAAAATTAAATGACCAAAATTAATATAGATGGTGTGAAGAGACATTAGTAAATAAGGTAGTATATATTTCAATATAAAAGAGATAATAATAGTTTTTATTCATATGATTAAAAAATTAATATTAATGAAAATAGAATTAAATGTTACGTGAATTAAAATTTAAGTGAGCTCAATGTAAATATACAAAAGCCCTGGGTTTATAGTGTAATAATGCCTCATTATTACAAAGTAACTCTCAAAATAATATAAAATCCCCAACAAATACAAGGATATAATGTCCTATTACAATGTAACTCTTAAAAAATAGAGGAAATTACAACAAAAAAACAAATTCCAAGATTTGATCATTGTAATAAAATTTTAATTTTATCAATTTAAATTCTAATTTTTTGATTTCTATTCAATATAAATCATTTGTCTATTTTCGTCAACTAAAATCAACGGAAATATAGTAGTTTAGTCATTAAACTTAATTATTTTTTATCAAATTTAATGACTAAAATATTTTTAATCAGTTTTACTTAACAAAATTAAACAAATAGTTTAAATTGAAAATAAATCAAAAAATTAAGATTTAAATTGATAAAATTAAATATTCCTAGTTTATTTTGTTATAAGGGTCAAATATTGGATTTTTTTTTTTCTCCTAAAAAAAATATAAAAAATAAATAGAACTTAAACTGCCTAGAAAAAGTAAAAGTAAAATAATGATCTAGAAAAGAAAACTGCAAATCCAAATAAAGAAATAAAGCAAGCAAACGAATTTCGTGTTGGAATTTTCCTCAAATGTACAACCATCTGGACTTGCCCCTGGCCATGGAGGTGCCGATGGAACATAATTAAATTGCGGATGCGGCGGCTCCAGTGGTGGTGGTGATGGTGGTGGAAAGTCCCTTGACCACGGTGGTGCCCCCTCTGTCAGAGTCACCGGAGTGCATCCCCATCCCAATGGCGGCGGCCAGTAGACATTACTGTATGAATCACCACCACCACCATGCTTATCATCATCCATAACAAATTTCTTGTGGGTATCACTTCCATGATTAGATTCACTTTTGTTCTCATGAAATGTGAACTTTGTATTGGTGGTACATGTCGCTTTCACCTGTTTCAACCCTTCAATTCCTACTAATTGCTACATTTGAGCCACCAAGTTTTGGACACGAAACTCTTCAACAACAACTGGTTGTGGTGGTTGTGGTTATGGTTGTGATTGTACTTTGATTTGCATATTGTTTTTGTAGTGATTGTCCATGTTAATATATAATATACATTAGATAGTAGATTCGCTAGCTGTAAAGACTGTAAAAGGCAAACACCACTACCACACTTTCAGCTTTAGCATTATAGCTTTTATATTTCTTAATGTAAAGTATGTTTTTCCTTTATGCTTTCGGTGCTCCAATGTATCCCTCTCCTCTCTATAAAGAGAGTGCATTCTCTTTGTAAATGATACATACAATTACAGATTAATACAGAGCTATTCAGTTGCTCTCTCTCTCTCTCTCTCTCTCTCTCTCTCTCTCTCTCTCTCTCTCAAACTATTGTTTCATGGTATCAGAGCCCAGTTATACAATTCTAGCATTCTTCAATTTTGGTGCTTAGTCCCGTACACAGTGGCACTACACCAAACAGCTCGGAATCTCCTTACAATTCCAACGGCACCACGCCCGTTGTCAGAAACGCCCTCACGCGCTCCCACGCGCCGCCTTTGTGATCGGCGCGTCTCTGCTTCCGTTGCCACTCTCATACGCACCTTCACGCGCCTACAGCTCTGCGCTTTTGTGCGCCGTTCCTGCTACCATGCACCCGCGTGCGCCATCTGTCTACCGTAAGCCGCGCTTGTGCCGTTCCGTTATCGTGCACCCGTGTGCACCACCTTGCTACTGTAAGCCTCACGTGCGTCGTTCTGCTAACGTGCGCCGCTAACATCATTTTTTACATCCTGCTGACATCATCTCTGCATAACCCACCTTTCCTAGCTATTTTCGACCTTCCGGACTCACTGGTACACTCTGTTTTACCTAATTTTGCTCCTACAGGTCTATTCCTATCGATTTAGCCCTACTCAACTATTATTATGGATCGTCATAATGCCTCCCATCCCATTTCCGTTATTTTGAATGGTTCCAACTATGTTCTGTGGGCCCAAGCCATGTCTTCCTTCCTCAAAGGAAAGAAGCTCTGGCGAATTATCACCGGGGATGTGACCCAACAGGCGAAACACACTGATGAAACTACTGTTTCTACTGCTACTGCTACATATGAAGACCGACTTGAGGAATGGGATAATAAGAATTACCAAATCATTACCTGGTTTCGAAATATCTCAGTTACCTCTATCAGTCTTCAGTTTGGTCGCTTTCAGCTTGACTCTATAACTACTCCTCCAAAAGACATCTGGGATTTTTTGAAAGAATGATACCAGACTATTGGTCTTGCTCATTAATATCAACTTCAGAGCCAACTTCATCGGATGCGCCAAGAATCTAGTCAGTCCATCAATGACTTCTTTTCCCAAATGTACTCTGTTTGGGACCAGCTTGCTCTTTCCGAACCGACTTGGCCTCACCAAGAAGATGCTGTTTTATTTACTGCCTATCGTAATCAGCAAAGGTTGGTGCACTTTCTCATGGCTCTCACTTCCTCATTTGAGCCCGTACGTGCCTCTCTTTTTCATCGCCATCCTTTGCCCACTCTTGAACAAGCTATTTCTGAGCTGCTATCAGAGGAGACTCGTCTTGGTACTCTCCAAACTCATCATGTGGACTCTGTTCTTGCCACTCCTCCGTACCGGCCATCATTTACCCAGCGGACCACTGCCTGCCTCTATTGTCAGAATCGGGGCCTTCCTTCAACACATCTCCTGGTCAATTACCCCGTCAGAACCTGCCGATATTGCAACAAACTTGGTCCTGGTCATCTGCAACAGGATTGTTTTCGCAATCCATCCCGCTCATCCTCCAATAGCCACTCTTCTCGCGGTGGTTCTTCCCGGGGAAGCTTTCATCGTTCCGAGAATCAGTCTCATTCCGGGAATCAGTCTCATCACACTGCTGCTGCTACCTCTGAGGGTTTTTCTGAGTCCCTTGCTCCGTCTACCCCTCTTTTTTCTCTAACAGATGTAGAGGCCATGTTCAAACACCTTCTCTCCCCTTCTGGTACACCTCTTCCTACTACTTTGTCTGTGATTCCAGGTAACTCTTCTTGGTATTTTAACTCTGCCTATTGTAATCATATGACCTCCAGTTCTACTATATTTTCTTCCATCTCTTCATCTCCTCATATTCCCTCAATTCAAACTGCTGATGGTTCTCTCATGTCTGTCCGTCATATTGGTAGTGTTTCCACATCTTCTTTATCTTTACCTCAAATTTATCATATCCCTGCTCTCACTTTAAACCTTATTTCTATTGGTCAATTATGTGAACTTGATCTAACTGTCACATTTTCTACTACTGATTGTTTGGTGTAGGACCCTCAGACGGGGCAGCCTATTGGGATCGGTCGTAAGCACGGATGTCTCTATGAGCTCATTCACCTTCATGTTCCTGACTCTCCTCAGATCGCTGCTCCTGCATCTGCTTTCTCATTATCTCCTTTTCATCTTTGGCATTGTCGCTTAGGGCATATTTCTGTTAATCGCTTAAAGTCTTTGGTTTCTAGTGGACAATTGGGTCATGTAATTCCAGATAATTTCGATTGTATACCCTGTCAACTTGCCAAACAACCTGCTTTATCATTCAATAAAAGTACTTCTGTTTCCTATGCACCTTTTGATCTTATACATTCGGATATTTGGAGCCCCTCCCCTACTACTACTATGGGGGGATCTCGTTATTTTGTTGTTTTTATTGATGATTTTTCACGGTTTACTTGGAAAACTCGGTCTGAACTTAAACACCTTTATTATAGATTTGCCCAAATGGTCCACACCCAATTTTCCAAAACCATCAAACTTTTTCGCTCTGACAATGCTATGGAATATCAGGATTCAGATTTCCTTTCTTTTCTTTAGAATCAAGGTACACTGCCTCATCGTTCATGTGCTAGCACATCCCAGCAAAATGGCCGTGCTGAACGAAAACATAGGCATATTCTTGACACTACTCGCGCTCTCCTTCTCTCTTCTTCCTGCCCTGAAAACTTTTGGGGGAAAGCTGCCCTCACTGCTGTCTACACTATCAATTGTGCTCTTACCCCTGTCATCCATAATCAAACTCCCTTTGAACGTCTGCATGGCACTCCCCCTCCATATACTAATCTTTGGGTTTTTGGCTCTGCTTGCTTTGTTCTGCTTCAATCTCATGAACAAACCAAGCTTGAACCTCGTTCTCATCTTTGTTGCTTTCTTGGGTATGGAATTGAACATAAAGGCTTTCGCTGTTAGGACCCTCTCTCTAACCGTCTTCGTATCTCCTACCATGTCATTTTCTGGGAGCACAAAATGTTTTCCTCCTTATCCTCCTTTCACTTACCCGCACTTTCCACTAATGTACTGTTTACTAATCTTTCCATAGATCTCTTCTCTGATGATTTTGATACAGGTTCCTCCTTTATTGAGACGCCCTTGCTCACTCCTGATCCCGTCCAGACTGCTCTCCCTGAAGGTCCACCTCTCATTGCACCACCTCCTTCTCCACCGGTTCTTCCTCCCACCGATCCTCCTATGGGTCGACCACACCAGGTAACTCAACCTCCTATCCATCTTCGTGATTATATTGTTGGGTCTGCTGTCTTTTCTACTTATGAACCTACCTCCTATCGTGAGGCTTGTACTAATCCTCTTTGGCAGCAAGCTATGACTGATGAACTCCAAGCTTTGGACAAAACTCATACTTGGGATCTTGTTGATCTTCCTCCTGGCAAAACTGCGATTGGTTGCAAATGGGTTTACAAAATCAAGACTCATTCTAATGGCTCTATTGAACGCTACAAAGTTCGTCTTGTTGCCAAAGGTTTCAACCAGGAATATGGGATTGATTATGAGGAAACCTTCTCCCCTGTTGCTTGGCTTACCTCTGTTTGCAGTTTACTTGCTGTTGCTGCTGCTCGCCACTAGGAGCTCTTTCAGATGGATATCAAAAATGCTTTCCTCAATGGTAATCTTCTTGAGGAGGTCTACATGCAACCTCCACCTGGGTCCACTTTTCCACCTCATAAGGTTTGCAAACTACAACGTGCCCTCTATGGCCTCAAGCAAGCACCCTGCGCTTGGTTTGCTAAGTTCAGTTCTACCATTCATGACTTTGGGTTCACCTCTAGCTTCTATGACTCTGCTCTTTTTTTACGGACTACTCCTCATGGTACCACTCTTCTCCTTCTGTATGTGGATGATATGATTATCACTGGTAATGATGCAGCTGGTATTCTCCACCTCAAACGTTTTCTCCACCTTCAGTTTGAGATAAAGGACTTTGGTACTCTTAACTACTTTTTAGGCCTTAAAGTCTCTCATGATTCTACTGGTTCTTATTTGTCACAGGCCAAATATGCATCAGATCTTCTGGCTCGTGCTGGTCTTACCGATTGCAAAACTACGTCTACTCCAGTTGATCCTCAGATTCGTCTCACTCCTTTCGATGGGGATCTCCTCTCTGATGCTACTCTTTATCGCCAGCTCGTCAGTAGTCTTGTCTATCTCACAGTGACTCGTCCTGACATTGCCTATGCTGCTCACATTGTTAGTCAGTACATGTCGACTCTTCGCACTCCCCACTATACTGCTCTACTCCACATCCTTCGATACCTCAAAGGCACTTTGTTCTATGGCCTTCACTACTCTGCTTCCTCCTCTCTTGAACTGCGTGCCTTTTCTAATGCTGATTGGGCTGGGGATCCTACGGATCAACGCTCCACCACGGGATTCTGTTTCTTCTTAGGGAATTCTTTTCTTACTTGGCGTAGCAAGAAACAATCCCTCACTGCCCGTTCTAGTACCGAAGCTGAATACTGAGCTCTTGCTGATACTACTCAGGAACTTCTCTGGCTTCGCTGGCTCCTTACTAATATGGGTGTTTCCTCTTCTGGCGTTACCTCTCTTTATTGTGACAATCAGAGTGCCATTCAGATTGCTCACATTTATGTTTTTCATGATCGCACCAAGCATATTGAGATTGATTGTCATTTCATTCGACAGCATGTTACACGTGGTACTGTTCACCTTCTCCCTATTGCTTCTGCCGATCAACCTGCTGATATTTTCACCAAGGCTCATCCTCCTGGACGCTTCCGTAATCTTGTTTCCAAACTCAACTTGGTGGATGCCTACCCTCCTTGAGTTTGCGGGTGGCTGTTAATATATAATATACATTAGATAGTACATTCGCTAGTTGTAAAAACTGTAAAGGGCAAACACCACTACCACACTTTCAGCTTTAGCATTATAGCTGTTATATTTCTTAATGTAAAGTATTTTTTTCCTTTATGTTTTCGGTGCTCCAATGTATCCCTCTCCTCTCTATACAGAGAGTGCATTCTCTTTGTAAATGATACATACAATTACAAATTAATACAGAGCTATTCAGTTGCTCTCTCTCTCTCTCTCTCTCTCTCTCTCTCTCAAACTATTGTTTCAATCCATTTGTGGGCTTTGTTCCAGCAACAAGAAGACTACTGTTTTGTAATGTTTTTCAAGCTTTTTTATGACTCTTTCTGGGTTTACTGTGCCTGTAATGGTGACCTTCCCTTGGTTGGGATCTATGGAAGTCGAGTGAACCCCATGAATTTTCCGCAACAGATTTTTGAGCTTTGTCTTACATCCTTGGCATGGGCAGTTCATGTTCAATTTGAGAACAAATGTCTATAGAGTTGGTGTTAGATAATGTCTCAATGGGACCACATAATTAAATGTGGTGTTATCATTTATAAGAAGCCTACAATTTAAGTGATTCAATTTAGTTAATAGGCTTAAGGGTATATGTGTTATGGACCTAATGTGTAGATACTAGTTGTATAATTTCTATTTCTATGAGGGGCAGAAATAGAAATTAAAACATATTGGTTAAAGTTGGTTTTCATTCCTTTTGAACTTCCACAACCTTTCAGTTTTGAAAACCAATAAATAGAAATTAAAACCAATAATGGTTAAAGTTGGTTTTCATTCCTTTTGAACTTCCACAACCTTTCAGTTTTGAAAACCAATTACAACCTTTAAAAGGTTATGGTCCCTATTCCTTCCCAAGTGGAGAAAAAAGAACACTGCCATTTTTCTAAATCCTCTCAAAGGAGAAACATAAGGCACCAAAGGGGAAAGGACTAGAAGGCAATAACATAATTAATAACAAAGAGTTTATTGATAATCACGCTTCCGTTTAACCGTTCATCAATGGATTCAGGTATGTCATTTTGTCTTGACTTCTTGATAATACACATGGTAAATGATCCGAAGTGTAAGGTTTATGTTCTGAAATTTATGTTTACAATTGGTATCAGAGCCTGCATATCATGTGTCTTATCAGAATTGATATGCTTTATTCATTCTATTTAGTTTCCTGGAATCAGATTCTGAATTTTCTTATGGATGTAAATTCTGTTTTTTCCTGTTTTGTTCTGTGAAAATGGCAATCTGTTTTCTGGAATTGTAAAATGATTCGGTGGGCAGTTTTTTTTTTTTTCTCTCAAATTGATGAACATCATGTATTTATATATATATAGATATATCTTGCGATTTGATCGGTTTAATTTTGAATATCATAAAAAAAAAAACTATTTGTTTTTGGACCCGTCAATTCTATTTATATATGTATGTATATAATTGGGATTGCTGCAGATTATATAACATATACAGGGTCACAAATTTAGAAATCTTTAAATTTAATGTAATTTCATACAACGTCTACAGAAATTTAATTTTCTAACATTCTCAATATAAGTCAATTCAAACAAGATGTCACAAAAGTGATCTCTCTTGTCTAGATTGTTTTATATGGAATGTTTTGATGTTCATGTCTGTGTATCTCATGCGGGTATTTATCGGTCCAAAGACATGATTAAGACTTGGCAGAATTACACACACATTTTGTGGTGATAAACATGTGCCAATTGTCAAGAAAACCTAATGTGAATAATAAATCCATCAAAAGATAGATTTGTTATTTGACATAACTTATTGTCAATGTTTGATCATTACAACAAGCATACCACTTACAGTTAATATCACTACCCAAAGGCTTGGTATTAATGTTGTGCTAGGTATCTTGAGATGTTGTCATTAAATTACTTTATTTAGAGATTATCTGTTTGGTAACTTAATGTGAGCATAATTGTTTATTCCTTTTATTTTCTTTTCTATTCAGCTTTAATGTCGACTACTTTAATCTCTGCCAACATGAACAATGTTCCAATGTTAAATGGAACAAACTTTAAGGACTGGAAAGAGAACATATTGATTGTTCTCGGCTGCATGGACATAGACTTGGCATTAAGGATGCCAAAACCGAATGCTCTCACTGCACAAAGTACTCCTGAGGAAATTGTGTACTTTGAAAAGTGGGATCGTTCTAACAGGCTAAGTCTTATGATCATGAAGCGTGGGATTCCAGAAGTCTTTCGGGGCGCAATAACAAAGGATGTTACCATTGCCGGTGAATTTCTTTCAGAAATTCAAAAGCGTTTTGCTGAAAACGATAAGGCTGAAACAAGCACGCTTTTAGCAAGCTTGATTTCAATAAAGTATAAAGGCAAGGGTAATGTTCGCGAGTACATCATGGAAATGTCTCATCTTGCTTCAAAACTTAAGGCACTAAAGCTCGACCTATCTGATGATTTGCTCGTGCATTTAGTTCTCATCTCTCTTCCTGCACAATTTAACCAATTTAAGGTCAGTTATAACTGCCAGAAGGAGAAATGGACTCTCAATGAGCTCATTTCATTTTGTGTGCAAGAGGAAGAGAGATTGAAGCAAGAAAGGACTAAAAGTGCTCATCTGGCAAGCACCTCCAAGCATACGGGCAAAAGAAAGCATAAGGGAAAGGAAGTTGCTATTCCTCAGGGTCCGGAACCAAAGAAACAGAAAGTGCAGGATGGTTGTTTCTTTTGTGGCAAGCCCGGACACAGAAAGAAGGATTGTGCCAAATACGTCACCTGGCGTGTAAAGAAAGGTACATTTCATGTTTTGGTCTGTTCTGAAATAAATTTAGCTTCAGTACCAAGAAACACTTGGTGGGTAGATTCTGGTGCTACTACTCACATATATGTTTCTATGCAGGGTTGCCTGAACTACCGAAAGCCAACTGATGCTGAAAGATACATCTTTGTGGGTGATGGCCAGTCAATAGAAGTGCAGGCAATAGCGCACTTTAGATTATTACTGAAAACTGGTTATTATATGGATTTATTAGACACTTTTGTTGTACCGTCCTTTAGACGGAATTTAATTTCTGTTTCTGTATTGGACAAATTGGGATATTATTGTTCTTTTGGAAATATGAAGTTTAGTATGTCTATTAATTCCAATGTTGTTGGTACTGGTTTACTTAATGTGTTTGATAATCTATATTTGCTCGAAACTATTGCATCTTATAATGCAACCTTGCACGTGGAATCACGAGGTACAAAGCGTAAATTAACTAAGGAAAATTCAGCCTCATTATGGCACAAACGCCTAGGTCACATCTCTAAATCTAGAGTTAAGCGCCTTGTGTCTGATGGAATTTTGGACTCTCTTGATTTTTCAGATTTTGATGTCTGTGTTGAGTGTATCAAGGGAAAACAGACCAAAATAAAGAAATATGGTGCCCATAGGACTACAGATGTCTTAGAATTAATTCATACGGACATTTGTGGCCCATTCCCTATGGCGTCTTGGAATGGTCAACAATATTTTATCACATTCATAGACGACTATTCCAGATATGGGTATTTATTTCTTATCCATGAGAAATCACAGTCTTTGGACGTATTCAAAAAATTTAAGGCTGAAGTTGAGTTACAACTCAACAAACGGATTAAAAGTGTCAGGTCTGACCATGGTGGTGAATACTATGGCAGATATGATGGATCAGGTGAACAACGTCCAGGACCGTTTGCAAAATACCTGGAGGAATGTGGAATCGTCCCACAATACACCATGCCAGGATCACCTAGCATAAATGGTGTATCTGAGAGACGAAACCGGACTCTTAAGGATATGGTAAGAAGTATGATCAGTCATTCTACTTTACCAGAGTCCCTCTGGGGTGAGGCTCTAAAGACAGCAACTTATATCTTAAATCGGGTGCCAACTAAAGCAGTTGTAAAAACACCTTATGAGCTTTGGGTTGGGCGAAAGCCTAGTCTAAAACATTTGCATGTGTGGGGGCGTCCTGCTGAGGCGAGGCCTTATAAACCTCATGAACGAAAATTGGACTCTAAAACCATTAGCAGCTACTTTATTGGCTATGCCGAACGATCACGGGGTTACAAGTTTTATGATCCCACAAATAGGTCAATATTTGAGACGGGAATTGCAACATTTTTTGAGGATGTTGAGTTTGGGGGGAGAAATCCAGTTAAAGACATTGTTTTTGAGGAGGAAGCAGGAGTAATCCCACTTCCTACTACTACTTTTGACCAATCACAGGTTCCTATACCTGTCATTGCTCGAGAAGTAATTTCGGATTCTCAACCAGACAATGTTGTTCAAGATAATATAGTTCAAACCCCCATTCAAGATGAGGTAATTGTTCCTGAGGAACAAACTCTACAACCTCAACCTCAAGAATCTGTGCCATTAAGGCGATCCACAAGAGAAAGGAGATTTGCATTTTCAAATGATTATATTGTATATCTCCAGGAACATGAGGTAGAAAATGGAATGTCGAAAGATGATCCAATCAACTTTCGTCAAGCCATGGAAAGTTCCAACTCTCATAAGTGGATAGAAGCCATGAATGAAGAATATAAGTCTATACAAGATAATAAAGTTTGGGAACTTGTCTCATTACCAGTTGGTGCGAAGCCCGTAGGTTGTAAATGGATATTTAAAACCAAAAGGGATTCAAATAGTAATGTGGAGAGGTATAAGGCACGTCTTGTAGCCAAAGGCTTTACTCAAAAAGAAGGAATTGACTTTAAAGAAACTTTCTCTCCAGTTTCTTCGAAAGATTCTTTTAGGACAATTATGGCGCTTGTTGCATATTTTGATCTTGAGTTGCATCAGATGGATGTCAAAACAGCTTTTCTTAATGGTGACATTAAAGAAACAATTTATATGGTGCAGCCAGAAAACTTTGTGTCAGGAGACCCAAAGAATATGGTTTGCAAATTGACTAAATCCATCCATGGACTCAAACAAGCTTCTCGTCAGTGGTACTTCAAATTTCATCAAGTTCTCACTTCGTATGGTTTTGAAACTAATGTTGTTGATGAATGTGTGTATCACAAGTTCAGTGGGAGTAAACACATATTTTTGGTTTTATATGTTGACGACATATTGCTTGCCACAAACGATATAAACTTATTGCATGACACCAAGAGATTTCTATCTAAGAATTTTGAAATGAAAGATCTTGGTGATGCTTCCTTTGTATTAGGAATCGAAATACACCGAGATCGTTCTCGGGGTATTCTGGGATTATCACAAAGGAGCTATATCGAAAAAGTACTCAATAGATTTGGCATGCAAAATTGTAAATCAGGTGAAACCCCGGTTGCTAAGGGAGACAAGTTTAGTCTCAGCCAATGCCCGAAGAACAGTCTTGAAATTCAAGAAATGCAGAAGATTCCTTATGCCTCGGCTGTAGGGAGTCTAATGTATGCTCAAGTATGTACGCGTCCGGATATTGCGTTTATAGTTGGCATGTTAGGCAGATATTTAAGTAATCCTGGCATAGATCATTGGAAAGCAGTCAAGCGTGTTATGCGATATTTACAGAGAACAAAGGAATATATGCTCACATATAGGAGATCGGATAAGTTAGAGGTCATTGGATATTCCGACTCCAATTTTGCTGGATGCCAAGACAGTAGGAAATCCACATCAGGCTATATTTATCTGTTAGCTGGCGGAGCAATTTCTTGGAGGTCTGCAAAGCAAACGCTCATAGCTTCATCCACTATGGCCGCAGAATTTGTAGCATGTTATGAGGCATCAAACCAAGGGATATGGCTGCGGAATTTTGTCACTGGGTTGCGTATTTTGGAAGGCACTGAAAGACCACTTAAGTTATATTGTGACAATAAGTCTGCAGTTTTATATTCCAATAACAACAGGAGCTCGACAAAATCAAAGCATATTGATATCAAGTTCCTAGTTGTAAAAGAAAGAGTGCAGAGTTGACAGATTTCCATAGAGCACATTGGGACAAACTCCATGATAGCGGATCCACTTACGAAGGGACTACCACCCAAGGTCTTTCATGAGCACACTGCTCAGATGGGTGTTGTTCTATTTGAGAACATTCTGGTTTAGTGGGAGTTTGTATTTATATTACTGCTTTATGTCAGCCTTGAGTTTTATCTATGTAATTAGATTAATTTCTGCAGAAATGAAATATTCAGTTTATTACGCTCTGTTACGTATTGTGCAGTATTGATCTCAATAAAGTTAAGTAGGACCAGTTGGAAATAGGCATGTATGGATCACATCACATGTAATTTCCATGCTACGCATCCATGATTGATCTATGTCATTTAGCTATATTAGTATATGTGACCATTGGTGGGTCGAGTTACGATTGATGTAACGAAGACCGCTTTGATCCTATATTAATATAGTTAATGGACAAGATTGTTTGGATACCCTCAAGTTATGATAACAAATTTCTGAGCTCACTAAAGTTAAGCACATTTTTCAGGATACATATGTGGTCCAGTGGGAGATTGTTAGATAATGTCTCAATGGGACCACATAATTAAATGTGGTGTTATCATTTATAAGAAGCCTACAATTTAAGTGATTCAATTTAGTTAATAGGCTTAAGGGTATATGTGTTATGGACCTAATGTGTAGATACTAGTTGTATAATTTCTATTTCTATGAGGGGCAGAAATAGAAATTAAAACATATTGGTTAAAGTTGATTTTCATTCCTTTTGAACTTTCACAACCTTTCAGTTTTGAAAACCAATAAATAGAAATTAAAACCAATAATGGTTAAAGTTGGTTTTCATTCCTTTTGAACTTCCACAACCTTTCAGTTTTGAAAACCAATTACAACCTTTAAAAGGTTATGGTCCCTATTCCTTCCCAAGTGGAGAAAAAAGAACACTGCCATTTTTCTAAATACTCTTAAAGGAGAAACATAAGGCACCAAAGGGGAAAGGACTAGAAGGCAATAACATAATCAATAACAAAGAGTTTATTGATAATCACGCTTCCGTTTAACCGTTCATCAATGGATTCAGGTATGTCATTTTGTCTTGATTTCTTGATAATACACATGGTAAATGATCCGAAGTGTAAGGTTTATGTTCTGAAATTTATGCTTACAGTTGGAGCTACCATTTGAATATCACAGCTGCAATCTGAGCAATGCTAGGTTGCTGGAAATTTTAAATAAATAAATCAGAATTTGAAATGTATCCATTCAAATTACACCCGTGAAAATAAAAATCACCACAAGAACTATGTAGATCGCAACACTATTACTTGACGTATTTATGAAAATTTTAAAACACGTGAATCTCAATGCATATTCAGTAAGTAAGAGCATATTGAAATTAAACAAAAAAAATAGAAAAATCTAGAAAATAAAAGGTCATTATGAAATGGTGATTGAAACTTTTTAAATAGACATGTTAACATGTCTACTTAATAAAAATAAAAAATAAAAAATTGAATATTAATTTGAGAAGGATGAGCAAATTAACTAATTAATGATGATCATAAAGTTAAACAAGAAACTTACTAACAACAGTATAGTAGCTCTAGATTGGTGTACCAGTAGCAAAGGACAACATATGAAGCTATGTTTGTGAAAGTTTTTATACATAGATCAACCTGGAAAGTATAAACGAAAACGTGTAAAACTCATTCAAAGGCTAATCATAATTAATACCAAAACCATAAATATTATATTTTATGCAAGTGTGGGGGTATTTTTTTTTTTTTTATTTATTAAATGTATCACTTGTACTTATTAATGTAAGTCCGACAAAAAAATTTATATATGAAAATCGGTTTATTCACAGGATTACTGCTTCTCTTTTTAATGTGTTGATTTTTTTTATGTTAAAAACATATAAAAGTAGTTAACTATAATTTTAATTGTCTATTTGATAATAAATATAAAACAAACAAAAAATAAAAAAAGAGGATTGGGGCTCCTTTTAGTTCATGATATGATCTGTATTAGAGGTGCGTTCCGTTTTTATAATCTAAATAATTTATTTTGTAAAATCCTTTGTATATATCAAAAAAAAAAAAATTTGAGTCGATATTTGTAACCTATTGAATTTATTATGTTTGTCACCAAAAAAAAAAAAAAAAAATTGATAATCTATTTTTAAAAATACAATTATCGTGGATTTTTTTAAAAATAAATACAATAAATTATAATTATTGAATTGATATTTTTTCAAAGGTGATTTGGTCAAAACCCCCCTCATAATAAAATTTTAGTGCATTAAAGATAAGTACAAAAAGTTTTCCTTGAAAAGTCCAACAAATATCAATATTATCAAAATATTAAATTTCAAAATAATATAACTTTTGATGCAAAAGTCAGTTTTTAATAAAATTAATATTTTTAGAATTCTCTTATCAAGATCTATTAAATAAGATCCATGTTCACTATGAAATTCTTTTTTAAAAAAATTTATTACCGTTGAAATTGATGTAAACTGTAATGTAACATGTTACTCTGTTTGACAATTATTCTGTTTGACAATAACATGTTACTCTGGCAATATTGTCAAAGTTAGAAAGAAAAAAAAAAAAAGAAATTTTACTTTATCCTTATTCAATTTTGTGTTTTTCTTCTTATGAGGTTTATAAGGAAAAATAAATTAGACTATCATTTTCACCAAATAAGAGTACAATGGAAGGGTTTTAACTAAATTTTATATTTTTCAATGTGCAGTAGATATTCACAAAAATAAAATAAAATAAAAATAAAGAATTTGATTTATTAAAACCAGAACTATAATCCCGAAGAGCATACTCCGGTCCTCGATCTAGACCCAAGAAAGGCCAAGTCCAAACAAATATTCTATATTTTTTTAGAATGTCCACTGTTCGTCAATCCCAATTAAGCATCATAGAAAAAGTATTCGAATCTTTTTTCATAACGAGTCAAGGGTTCAATGTACTTCAAAAAAAATTATATTTACACTTGGCAACTTGGAACCTATTATTGTCTATGAAAACCAGCAACAGGCCAGTAATGTTGTTGAAGTTGGTATTTTTATTTGGATGACCTGATTGAGGAAGAAAGTAATGTTGAATTAGTTTGACCTGATATTTCATGAAATCACCTCTTGGGACGTGTCTAACATTTACTTTTTCCATCAACAAAATGACTTTTTGGCCAAGAGTGAGAGAGGGAAATATATATGTAATTTTAATTATTAATATTTATAAATAAAAAAAAATCACGAATTTGTAATTATTTTTTCAGATTACTATTAATTTGATGCTCTCTGAAAAAGAACTACAGGAACTCGTTTGGATAGTGAAAGAAAATAACATTAATAAAAAATAGAAATGAGAGGGTGCCATCTGTGTATTTTTGTGATCAAATTCAATGGTTCAAATTTATTTTTAAATTACCGATACAAAACTACATGGTTTTGGTGCAAAAAACTAAAACAAGAAAAAAATTAAAAAAATAAAAAACAGCTTGTAGTCCAAAAAATTAGAAATTGATTGTCGTCTTCTTCAATTTTATTCTATTCTTCAATTTTGATTAGGCATTCTCAGAGAATGAAGATGGAAGTTAAAACACACTTGGATGAGACGTTTCTTTTTTCTTTTCTTTTTTTAAGAAAATTAGTAAAACATTCCTCAAACTTTGTGCAATAGGAGAGGTCTAAAATATATTTTTTATTAGCTAAGGTCTCTTATCATTTTCATAGAGAAAATTCGACCAAGAGAAATTTTAACCGACTCAAAGAAATTTTGTTTGACTCAGAGAAATTTTGAGGTATGATCACAGAGAAATTTTGAAATTTCTCTATAAAAATTGAAATTTTTTTGAGTCGATGTGAAATTTATCTTAGTCGAATTTTCTCTGTAAAAATGTTAAGGAACCTTAACTACTATAAAAATATTATATGTCATTTATCTTATAAAATCTTAAAATCAAAAATTTTAAAAAAAAAAATCTCATTTTTTTGGGACAAATTACATAACACATAAAAAGATAAAAATACCCTTGTAAAATAAAAATAAAAAAACCAAAGAAAATAAAACATCTCCCCCACAAGGGAAAAATAAGAAATTCAACGCGAAAATGGCTTGCATCATATTTTTATTTTGTTTAATTTTCCAACGGATACTTGACTGAGTGGGGTTTGGTGCAATACGACTTAGTGTTAGGATAAGTCTATGTTATTTTCCTATACTAGAGGGGCTGGGTGTAATTTTTTGATAATATTCAAGGGAGGTCCGTGTAATTTGCATTTTTCTGTTTATTTATTTATTTATTTATATATATATAAAAAAAAATTTTCTGGCCGCCTAAATCAAGTTGTTTTGAGTATGGAATTTTAAAATGAATTTGAACCATTTATATCCGTACTGAGGGCATCTCCAATGGTGCATTATTTTTTTCATCAAATTTGAGTAAAACCAAACCAAATCAAACCAAACCATACCTTAAGTCCTATCAAATGGGGTCGGCTACATAAATCATTCTTCTCCACGCGGTCTTATCAAAGGCCATTTCGTTAGTCAAATTAAGTAGATCCATATCTCTATTTACAACGCTAGTCAACGTTAATCTAGGCATACTCCGTCCCCTAACACTCTCATCTGCCGTTACAGCATCACATCTCTTCACTACTGTCTCTGTTGGTGTCCGTTAAATGTGACCAAACCATCTCAATCGATTCTTTCTCAACTTATCTTCTATCGGTGCTACTCCTACCCGTTTCCGAATACACTCATTAATCCTAATTCTGTCTTGTCTAGTCTTGCCATACATCCACCTTAGCATCCTCATCTCAACTACACTCATCTTATCTACATGTTAATTCTTAATTGCCCAATACTCCGTCCCATACAATATCGTCGGTCTAATAACCGTTCTATAGAACTTACCTTTTAGTCTAGTGGGTATTTGTTTATCGCCCAGTACCTCAGATGCCCTTCTCCACTTACACTATCCCGCCTTAATCTTATGGGCCACATTCGCATCAATCTCCCCCACTGTTGTGATAATTGACCCTAAATAACGAAAATGTTCACTCTTAGACAGTTCTTAGTTCTCAATCTTCACTTCTCCTCTGCTTTCATTGTTACTGTTACTAAATTTACACTCTATATACTCTGTCTTAGTTCTACTTATCCGGAATCCTTTAGATTCAAGAGCTTTTCTCCAATTTCCAACTTTGTGTTAACTCCTTCTCTAGTCTCATCTACTAGCACAATATTGTCTGCAAAAAAACATACATCATGGCACGTTATCGTGAATATTTCTCGTCAACTCATCCATAACTAAAGTAAAAAGATAAGGACTTAAGGTAGATCCTTGGTGTAACCCTACAGTGATAGAAAATTCATTTGTCTCTCCAGCAAGTGATCTAATAGTGGTCACCACTCCGTCATACATATCCCTAATCACATCAATGTAACATTTTGTCACCCCTTTCTTCTCTAACACCTACCATATTATATCCCGGAACACTCTATCATATGCTTTCTTAAGGTCGATAAACACTATATGAATGTCTCTTTTCTTTTCTCTATACTTTTCTATTACTCTCCTCAAAAGATAAATCGCCTCCATTGTTGACATGCCAGGCATAAAGCCAAATTGATTCTCTGACACCTCTGTTATATCTCGCAATCGGCGTTCCATCACCCTCTCCTACACTTTTATTATATGATACATTAACTTGATTACTCTATAGTTGTTGCAATTCTGGACATCTCCTTTATTCTTATATATTGGCACTAAAATACTCTTCCTCCACTCATCTGGCATGTTCCTAGTCAACAAAATTTTGCTAAACAACCTAGTCAACCAAGTAACCTCTTTTTTACCCAAACACTTCCAAGCTTTAATAGGGATATCATTGGGTCCTAAAGCCTTATTTGATTTCTTCTTTTTAAGTGCAATCTTCACTTCAAAGTTCCTAATCCTACGATAGAGCCTATAGTCTTGGTTTATCCTATTACTGGCTATTTCTTCCCCTATTGTCGTACTTCCATGTTCCTTATTTAATAGTTTCTCAAAATAATTCTTTCATCTTTCCTTAATCTCTTCATCATTCACCAATACCTTAGAATCCTCACTCTTAATGCACTTAACTTGATTAAAATCTCTTGTTTTCTTCTCCCGTATTTTAATAAGTTTGTATACCCTCTTCTCTCCCTCCTTACTATCTAATCTAGTGTATAGGTCATCATAAGCTTTCAACTTAGCCTCTCTCACTACCTTTTTGACCTCCTTATTAGCTAATCTATAGCTCTTAAAGTTTTCCTCAGTTCTATCATTCTATCACTTTTTAAAGCACTTTTTTTTTACTTTAACTACTACTTGAACCTCTTCCCTCCACCACCAAGTTTCCCGAGACCTGAGTCCCATCCCTTTCGCCTCTCCAAGCACTTCCCTTGAGATTCTCCTCATACAATTGGCCATCGAGTTCCACATAGTGTTAGCATCATCTTCCAAGTCCCAAGTACCTTCATTATCCATTCTATTCTTAAATATTTCTAATTTATCCTCTTTTAGGTCCCACCATCTCCTCCTACGACGCCCACCATTCTTCCTAGCTTGGTATTGCCCTCTAAAATATAAATCTAGTACCAAAATCCTATGTTGAGAGGCTAGGCTCTCTCTAGGAATCACCTTACAATCATTGCATTTTAGGTGGTCCACTTTTCTCACTAAGAAGTAATCTATTTCGCTCTTAACTAACTCACTCTTAAAGGTTATCAAATGCTCCTCCCTCTTCTTATACATAGCATTGGCCACCACCAAGTCAAAAGCCAATGCAAAATCTAAGATACTCTCTCCAACCTTATTTCTGCCACCAAAACCATATCCACCATGCACCCTTTCATAGCCTAGTTTAGCTATGCCTACATGGCCATTAAAATCTCCACCTATAACCAGGTTCTCTCCTACGAATATTTCCTATAAGATCTCATCCATTTGCTCTCAAAAATCCTTCTTAGTCTGATCATCTAATCCTATTTGATGGGTGTATACACTAATAACGTTCATTATATTCCTTCCAATAACTAGTTTAACTAACATAATTCTATCCCCTTTCCTAATGACCACTACTACATTCTCCACAAGACCCTTGGCAATTATGATTCTTACTTCATTCTTGCGTCTATCCTTACCACTATAATACAGTTTAAAACCGGTATCCTCAATTTCTCTAGCTTTCTCACCCGTCCACTTAGTTTCCTGTACGCAAACTATACTAACTCTCCTAATCATAACATCTACCAATTCTATCGTCTTACCAGTTAAGGTTCCTATATTCCAAGTGGCTACCCTAAACATGTAGTCTTGGACTAGCTTTTTTATCCGCGCTCATCCAAAAAAACACGGGAACCTTTGCCCATTACCGCACCCAGGTGTCGATGTAGCGCCCCTTGCTCACTTTTCGAAACACCTGAAAGTAGGCGCAACGCGTCACTTGAGAGGAACGACCTGGCATTTAAACGATTCAAAGTAAGATTCATTGTTATAAGGGATCCGAACGGCTTTTTTACGTGTTGGCTATCAGTTACCTAACACACAACCCTCCTAGACGACCAGGTGGTTGACCCGCCAATGTAAAATTTTCTCCAATTGAGAGGTCAACCGGGGAGGTCGACCTCCTAGTGTAAAATTTTCACAAAATTTTGCGATGGTCATCCCGGAGGACATTCTGTGGTGAAAATACAACAGTAATGAACAGTGCTTTGATGAAAGGCACAAAGCATCCTCAGTTTGGTGAAAGATTTGGGATGTTCTCAATTTGATATAGCTTTGATAAAACTGTTGGAGAGAAAAAAAAAAAAAAAAAAAGTATACTTTTTCACCAAATTCAAATTTGGTGATGGATTTGGTTAAACGTTGAAGATGGCCTTAGAATTGTTTATAATTGTATTTGAAAATTTGTATCTGAGTTCCCCATGCCATGAAATTACACATTTGCTCAAAGCACACTATAGGTTTTTGTGGTCCTAGTTGGTATATTTGAAGAATTCCATAGATCAAGCAATCCCAAAACAGAAAGATTCCCATAATCAGAAATATACACCATGGCGGATTTGAATATCCCACACTATTCAATTCTTCAGAATGGAAATCCGAGATTGCCACTGCTATCCATAGTGTTCCATTCAAATTTGGTTACACAAATGTGCAAAAACCCTGCATTGTGGTTCTATATTTCCATTGTTACGTCCGATTTTGTACCACAAGAATACAAGCATCGGCAATTGGGGGGGTCAGAGCTGCTGTTGCATTCTGTAGAAGCGTGATTGATGATTTCTTTTTTTTGGTGTGAATGTTTGGTACGAATGTCCTAATAGGGTTTGTGCATTTATTAGGTTTGTGCAAAATTTTGTTGGATGTGAATTTTTGGTACAAATATCCCTCTAGGGTTTGTGCGTCGTTCGGTTTTGTGCGAAATACATGTATTCAATTTCTCCCTTTTTTTCGAGTTTGTGAATTTTTTGTTCTTATATTTTATTTTGTGATTTTCATCCGTATGATGTTACAATGTGGAATTTGCTGATAATATGTGGTTGGAATTATGGGTGCATGCAATTGGGATGATCATGGTAGCTTAGGTTCTCCAGCGTTAATACAATGTGGGACTCCCCTCAAATGTGGGTTTTGCACTATCAACACATAGGGTTATAAGAAAAATTAAAAAAATCAATCAAACTAATTGAACCGAACCAAATCATCCATATTTAGGCCAAGTTTGGCATACACAAAACAATGAGTGTTCTGGAAATGTAATTTATATTGATTCGGAAATGTGTTTGGAGTTTTAGTGATTAATGTTTCATGTGATCATGTATTTAATTGTTTCAATGACATTCTAAATGTGTAATTATGTATATTGTTTGTTGGTGTTACTGTAACATTTCATGAGCGTTAGGTGTCATAAATGTTAGGTGTGTTGAATTTGTTAGTATGAACTTACACGTTCACAGGTGTGATGTTATTTTCGTTATGTAGAACCACGTTGGTTAGATTGGTGTGTCGTTTATTAGATTTGTGGAATTGTCTTTTTAATTGTTGCGTTGAGAATAAGTACCTATGCAATATGGGAGCTATTATAATCTTTCAGAGTTTTTGAATGTCACATTGTCTATGTGGGATAATTTTTGAATGTAAATCCAATTTCCGATTTTCAAAAGTGTAAACCCAATTTTTAAAGAACATATTAAATTCACCTTTTCAAAATCAATGGAACTAATTGATCTATAAGGACATAACCATAAATTCAATTTTTAAAGAATATATTAAATTCGGAAATTTCTAAATGCCCCTACCTTTCTTCTTAGAACCCCCCACTAATCTCTACCACCAAAATTGTTCATTTTCTTATTTTTCTTTAGACTCCTTCCATAATCTTGAATATATCCTCTAAACTTTCATTCTAACACTTTTCAACCGGCAATCTCCCTTCACCTCCAACAACCCATTTCCTTCATCGACAACCCTCACACGGCCCTTCTCTTCCACTAGAGATCCTCCTTCAGCCCCATTCCCTTATCGATGACTTTCCTTTTTCAATGGCCTACCTCCTTAGCTCCATCTTCCTTCCCCTTCTTCCACTAGCGATCTTCTACCTCGTTTCTTTCGCCCAAATCTCTCATTCCACGAATTTTAGTCATTTGCCATTGTTGCCACCTATACAACTACCCTAAAACCCTCTCCCACATGCTTGTGTTTGATTTTTCTTCATCTGAAATCGTCTCACATGGTTCGGAAAACCAGTACCAAACAAATGGTGAAAATTCAAATGTAAACCACCGAATAAACGATAGTAGTTCGGTTGTAGAACACCAAACAAATGGTACTGGTTCGGTCCTAAACTACCAAACGAAATCTAGAAAAATCGCAAGCAGCACTACAGTCGTGACAATCATACAAGGAGGGTAGATTTTCCACCATCACTGATCTTCTGTGATAGCGATTGTGATCTAACGAGAGATAGATAGAGAAGAAGAAAGAGAAAAAAAGAGCCTAAGAGTGGTGTGGCTGGTGGCATTGTTGGTGGTTGGTGAGTAAGAGTGGAAGTATAAGTGGCTGGAGGTGATATTGGTGATAAGGATGGCAATAAGGGGCAATGGACGCGAATATTAATTCCTCATCCCTATTTTTCTATAATAATTTTTCTCCATTTTTCATTCTTTATGGGTTTAGATTTTTTCCAACCCAACTTGACCCTTTTTTTTTTTTAAAGGTTCACAATCAAAGCTAAATATACATTTAATTTTATTTTTTTTGATTCAATAACAAAATCAAATACACATTAATTGATTATGTATAGAAATGAAGAAATTATTGAATTGGAAGAGTTTTCAAAATCCAAAGACAGTAAATCTAAGAGACATAAAATTGACTTGAGAAAATTCAAAGAGAGAGAATTCTTCGCATTTATGATCATCACCAGCAGCTTTTAGCAATGATCACTCTCAGTGATGAAGGAGAACATCCTTTTTTTTAACTAAATTTGTGATTTGCGATTATATCTATACATATGTGGCCCTATTTGGTAGAGCTTATTTCTAGTTTATTTCAGCTTTTAGCTTAATTTAAGCTATTTTGATGTGTTTGGTTCAGCTTAACAATACAGCTTATAGCTTTTTGTAAGTCAAAAATCAACTTATTCTTTGAGTTATAAGCTGTTAGGCTATAAGTTATAATTATTTTCCCACAGCTCTACCAAACGAGGCCTGTGTTGCTTAGCAGCTTGTGGCTTATCATTTTTTTCCCATGTTGCCCTTAGCTTGTTTTGAAATTATTATTTTTCCTTTTAATTTTGTTGATGAAACAATTTGGATAATAGCCTTTTGAAAATTATGTAATAACTTTTGACTGCTTTGGTTGAGAAGGTTTGTCTTAGGTTACTTATTTTGTCTTTTTATTTTGTATAATTTACTAATAGTGTATTAATTTGAGTGAAGTTTTTTTTGTAAATATGCAAACATTCTTGATTAACTATGAAAAATAAATCTTTTATTTTTTAACAAATTACAAATATACCAATAAATTTGTTAAAAATATGAATTAGTCTTATAATACTACAAATTATAACTATCGTTTATTATAATTTTAATACAATAATTAGAAGAAAAAAAAACTACTCTCCTATGCAATAATAAATTATCAAAATTGTTCATTGAAAAATATTTCTTATATTATTAAAAACTGTTAGTTGACTTAATGCTTTATTTATTAACACAGAATTCAGACTTAGAATCACAATTAAACTATTTAAAATTATAAAGACTAAAATAACACAAAAAATATATATATAATTACATATGTAATTAACCCAAAAGATTTTGTAATTATATTAACGGGCTACAAACAAATCATAAAAAAAAAAATATTTTCAACATGGATAAGTCTTCGTTTGGCAAGTGAGTTGGGTTTAAGTTGGGATTAAAAAAGTACAAAAAAGGTAAAATAAGTTAATAATGCAAAATATCACATTCAAAAATTATCAAAATGCAAAATTTAAACATACTGTAATAATAACTTGTGCACTTAGTTGCTTGAGGTTCGTCTTTTCTTTCCGATTTTGCCATTTCATTTTGAATAATTTACTAATAGTGACCTATATGTTGAGTGCAGATTTTTTCGTAATTACGCAAATATTCTTGGTCAATTATGCAATGGGTTTTTTTCATAATTACGTTAATATTCTTGGTCAATCACGAAACAAGTTTTTTCGTAATTACATACATATTCTTGGTCAATTATGAAATATAAATCTTTTATTTTTTAACAAATTATAAATACACTCATAAGGTTTGTTTAAAATAAGAATGGGTCCTATAATACTAGCAATTATAACTACCCTTTGTTATAAATTTTCATTTAACACAATATTGAGAGGAGAAAAAAAATTCTCCTATACAATAATAAATTATCAAAATTGTTTATTGAAAAATGTTTCTTATATCATTAAAAATTATTAATTAACTTAATAATTTATTTATTAACAAAATGATCAATTGAAAAATATTTTTCATGTCATTACAAATTGTTAATTTACTTAATGATTTACTTATTAATAAAATTGGCCATTCATTATGCAAGTATGATTTATGTATTAATAAAATTAGTTATTTATATATATATATACGTATTTTCTTTTGCTTCTTTGTTAGTTCAATGAATTATCTTAGTATTTTTTTTTTAGATGAGGGAATTATCTTAGTATTTGTTTTATATTTATCTGTTGAGAAGAAAGGTTAAAGATTTATTCTATTATTTGTTTTATATTTATTAGTTCAATGAATTATTTGTTTTAAATTCGGAAGAAAGGTTAAAGACTCATAAATTCATCCAAAATGATATGGTAATAAAATTGGAGTCGACATCATTAGTTGTATAACAAATCAAAAAATGATACATACCATACCATATAATTCTATTATATATCTAATGATTTATTGTATTCAATTTTATAGAACAATATTTTAATTTTAAAAAAATGATCAAAATGCAAAACTTAAATATACTGTAATAATAGCATGTTTAAACTAGTATATATATATATGTGTGTAGCATTGTTTTCAAACCCGGACCGGACCGGCCGGTCGGACCGGTTGAACCGGGAACCGGGCCTTGTTCCGGTCCGGTCAACCCCCCAAACCCGGATAGGGGCCAAAAACCGGGAAAACCCAGTGACCCAGTGGTCGAACCGGTAAAACCGGTGACCCAGTGGTCGGACCGGCCAGAACCGGTCTGTTTTTTTTTTTTTTTTTTTTTTTTGGGTTTTACTTTTTTTTTTTTTTTTTCTTTCTTTCTTATATATATATATATAAATATATTTCAAAATTTTGACTAAAAATTCTTATTTCAAGAGTCTCCTCTCATAAGAAAGAGTCTCATTGAAAGCTTGAGAAGATTATGAAAGTCTATTCCTATTTATAGGAAAAGATTTTTCAAAGAGAACCTACAAAATTCAATGTGGGATTCAATCAAATTATTTGAAACATATTGATTGGAGGGAGAGTTGAAAATTTCATTTCCCTCCAAAATTAAATCTAGCATTCAATCAATTTATTTGGAGGGAATGTTTAAAAATTTTAATTTCTTTGAAATAAGTGACTTTTTTTTTATTTTATCAATTATAACTTTATTAAATGTTATTAATAAATATTATGCAACAATTTTTATTTTTATTTGATTATTTATATATTTTTTTATTTATTTATAATTTATAATTATATTTTTTAATTATATAATATTAATTATGACGTCACGGTTCGACCGCTTTGACCCGACGGTTGAACCGGTGACCCGTCCACCCGGTCCCTTTTCCGGTTCGCTCACCGGTCCGGTTTTGAAAACATTGGTGTGTAGCTATGCTTGCATATGTATGGGAAGATATTAGAAATAACGAGACAAAAGAAGAGAATATCTTGATGTGGGTATATATGTATGTATCTATATATATATATATATATGGGATAAATGGGTGGGTATCCACTCCCAATCCATTCTCGATAGAGATTTAAAGAATATCACTTACCTGATTTAATGGGCCAAAAAAAAAAAAATTATGTATTTGGGTTTGGTCTCTATAGGTACCCACAAGATAGGTTATCTATTTTCATCCCTAGTTGGTGATGGCAATAGAGGTTGTCAGCCGGAGTAGGGGGCGGTGTTGGAGTGATGGGATGGTTGGTGGGATTAGGGTTAGAATTTGAAAAATTAGCATTAGAAAGTTAGGGATGGAGATACAAATGGAATTTTATATTTGAACAAAATTAAAATTAAAAAAAATAAAAGATGTGAGGGGGGAGCTTCTATTTGCACACACACAATCCACTCTATACACACACTTAATGATAATTATTTTTATTACAATTTTATTTCCAAGTGAAATTATTATTATGGACATCACATACAACTCAAATAAACACATTCGGAAGTTGAATGTCGAAAAAATTCAAAATTCAAAATTCTGCTGTCGAAATAAATGATAATTTTTGGAATTCTACTTTCGAACAAGTTGTTTATTTTCGGAAAGCTACTTCCGAACAAGTTATTTATTGAGAATGGTGTATATAGAGTGTAATGGGTGTGTGCAAATAAAAACTCCATGTGAGGGGTCCTAAGAAAAAGGGTAGGGGTAAATACCACCACTCCTAAATTCACTTTTCCAAAATCAATATCGTTAATTGGTCTATAAAAAAATTCGTAAGACTAAATGGATTATCATTATTTAAGATAGGATTTATGGATAAATTTTTCTTTATTGTCTTAGGATAAAAAATAAAAAAAAATTATAATTCAGTGTATATTTAAAAAAATAAAATTCAAATCAATGATTAATTTTAAAAATATTAATAATTGAAATTTTAGATTTTTTAATGAAACAGAACCACTTCATGGTAAATTTTTCATATAAAATTACATTCTTTAAAATTTGGTATTGAAAATGTAAGGCTCCGTTTGGTAAGACTTTCTAACTATGATTTGAGAATATGAGTTGTATTTTGAGTTTGTGTGTTTTGAAATTATGATTTGAATGTAGAAAATTTGTTTGGTTATGATTTTTGAATAGAGTGTTGAATTGAGTTTTGAATTGAGTGTGGAATTGAGTTTTCAAAGTTTGATTTGACATGTGAAGTAAGAAAATTTGTTTGGTTATGAATTTTGAAAAGAGTTTTCAAAACCTTCTGGACTCACTGGTACACTCTGTTTTACCTAATTTTGCTCCTACAGGTCTATTCCTATCGATTTAGCCCCACTCAACTATTATTATGGATCGTCATGATGCCTCCCATCCCATTTCCGTTATTTTGAATGGTTCCAACTATGTTCTGTGGGCCCAAGCCATGTCTTCCTTCCTTAAAGGAAAGAAGCTCTAGCGAATTATCACCGGGGATGTGACCCAACCGGTGAAAGACACTAATGAAACTACTGTTTCTACTGCTACTGCTACATATGAAGACCGACTTGAGAAATGGAACAGTAAGAATTACCAAATCATTACCTGGTTTCGAAATACCTCTGTTACCTCTATCAGTCTTCAGTTTGGTTGCTTTTAGCTTGACTCTGTAACTACTCCTGCAAAAGACATCTGGGATTTTTTGAAAGAATGATACCAGACTACTGGTCTTGCTCATCAATATCAACTTCAGAGCCAACTTCATCGGATGCGCCAAGAATCTAGTCAGTCCATCAATGACTTCCTTTCCCAAATGTACTCTGTTTGGGACCAGCTTGCTCTTTCCAAACCGACTTGGCCTCACCGAGAAGATGCTATTTTATTTACTGCCTATCGTAATCAGCAAAGGTTGGTGCACTTTCTTATGGCTCTCACTTCCTCTTTTGAGCCCGTACGTGCCTCTCTTCTTCATCGCCATCCTTTGTCCACTCTTGAACAAGCTATTTCTGAGCTGCTATCAGAGGAGACTCGTCTTGGTACTCTACAAACTCATCATGTGGACTCTGTTCTTGCCACTCCTCCGTACCGGCCATCATTTACCCAGCGGACCACTGCCTGCCTCTATTGTCAGAATCGAGGCCTTCCTTCAACACATCTCCTAGTCAATTGCCCCGTCAGAACCTGTCGATACTGCAACAAACTTGGTCCTGGTCATCTGCAACAGGATTGTTTTCGTAATCCAACTCGCTCATCCTCCAATAGCCACTCTTCTCGCGGTGGTTCTTCCCGGGGGAGCTTTCATCACTCTGGGAATCAGTCTCATTCCGGGAATCAGTCTCATCACACTGCTGCTGCTGCCTCTGAGGGTTTTTCTAAGTCTCTTGCTCCGTCTACCCCTCTCTTTTCTCCAACGGATGTAGAGGCCATGTTCAAACACCTTCTCTCCCCTTCTGGTACACCTCCTCCTACTGCTTTGTCTGTGATTCCAGGTAACTCTTCTTGGTATTTTGACTCTGCCTGTTGTAATCATATGACCTCCAGTTCTACTATATTTTCTTCCATCTCTTCATCTTCTCATATTCCCTCAATTCAAACTACTGATGGTTCTCTCATGTCTATCCGTCATGTTGGTACTGTTTCCACATCTTCTTTATCTTTACCTCAAGTTTATCATATCCCTACTCTCACTTTAAACCTTATTTCTATTGGTCAATTATGTGAACTTGGTCTAATTGTCACATTTTCTGCTACTAATTGTTTGGTGCAGGACCCTCAGACGGGGCAGACTATTGGGATCGGCCGTAAGCACGGACGTCTCTATGAGCTCATTCACCTTCATGTTCCTGACTCTCCTCAGATTGCTGCTCCTGCATCTGCTTCCTCATTATCTCCTTTTCATCTTTGGCATTGTCGCTTAGGGCATATTTCTATTAATCGCTTAAAGTCTTTGGTTTCTAGTGGACAATTGGGTCATGTAATTCCAGATAATTTCGATTGTATACCCTATCAACTTGCCAAACAACCTGCTTTATCATTCAATAAAAGTATTTCTGTTTCCTGTGCACCTTTTGATCTTATACATTCGGATATTTGGGGCCCCTCTCCTACTACTACTATGGGGGGATCTTGTTATTTTGTTGTTTTTATTGATGATATTTCACAGTTTACTTGGATTTTTCTCATGAAAACTCGGTCTGAACTTAAACACCTTTATTATAGATTTGCCCAAATGGTTCACACCTAATTTTCCAAAACCATCAAACTTTTTCGCTCTAACAATGCTATGGAATATTGGGATTCAGATTTCCTTTCTTTTCTTCAGAATCAGGGTACACTGCCTCATTGTTCATGTGCTGGCACGTCCCAGCAAAATGGTCGTGCTGAACGGAAACATAGGCATATTCTTGACACTACTCGCGCTCTCCTTCTCTCTTCTTCCTGCCCTGAAAACTTTTGGAGAGAAACTGCCCTCACTGCTGTTTACACTATCAATTGTGCTCCTACCCCTGTTATCCATAATCAAACTCCCTTTGAACGTCTGCATGGCACTCCCCCTCCATATACTAATCTTCGGGTTTTTGGCTCTGCCTACTTTGTTCTACTTCAATCTCATAAACACACCAAGCTTGAACCTCGTTCTCATCTTTGTTACTTTCTTGGGTATGGAATTGAACATAAAGGCTTTCGCTGTTGGGACCCTCTCTCTAACCGTCTTCGTATCTCCCGCCATGTCATTTTCTGGGAGCACAAAATGTTTTCCTCCCTATCCTCCTTTCACTTACCCGCACTTTCCACTAATGTACTCTTTACTAATCCTTCCATAGATCTCTTCTCTGATGATTTTGATACAGGTTCCTCCTTCATTGAGACGCCCTTGCTCACTCCTGATCCCGTCCAGACTACTCTCCCTGAAGGTCCACCTCTCATTGCACCACCTCCTTCTCCACCGGTTCTTCCTCCCACCGATCCTCCTATGGGTTGACCACACCGGGTAACTCAACCTCCTATCCATCTTCGTGAAACATGAAATTAACAAATCTATTTAATCAAGCATAATAAAACTTACTTTGGAGAAGGATGAGCAAGATCAACTAACATTGATGAACATGAAGTTAGACTGACAAGAAAGAACGAAACTTTAATAAACATACCTGTAGATCTGTGGACGAACACAGAAAATGGCACAAACTCATTCAAAGCGTGGTTGTTACGTAGATCACCAAGTATATATTATGTCAACTTGAGTGGTGGATAGATAGAACTTTCTAGATAATTCCATCTATTCTGTTAATTATATAAAAACTTGGTCAATTACTACTATTTTAGGCAGTGACTTTTGATTAAAAAAATACATGATCTATATTTTAGGATGTTTATTGTTCCCGCGGCTCCACATGGAGAGTTGTGGTGTCTATTGGCCCACAGGTTGTTGTTCAAAAAAAATTTGATCCACTAGGTTTTTTCTTTTGAAAAAAATTATTATTTATATGAAAAATGTTTGAAACAATCTCTATAATTTCACTCATAATGATGTGGAATGATGAGTGCTAACTTTTGATTTGTCATACGCTCAATCATGTGGGACTCATTTTCCTTGTCACATCATTATAGATGTATTTGGAGATCTCAAATATGGATCTTTAGCATTCCTTGAATTTATTTATTCCAAAAAAACTTATTTAAATAAAACTTGATTTATAACAAAAACAGTAAAATAATGAACCAACTATAGAGAAAAGTTTGTTTGATATGAGAAATAAATTTTAAGGTAAACTACACTGACCTTCTATGAGTTTTAAAAAATAATACAGTAAGTTTCACAATTTAACATAATTATACTAGGTTTTTTAAAATTTTTAATTCACGTAATATTTAGTATTCTTTTCATAAATAATTGGTTACTCATATGAATGGAAAAAATACAATAAGTCTCATCGCTCGAGCTCCTATCAAAAATCGAGCAGGATCAGACCAGTTCTAAAAGATCTAGTCCCCCAGACTTGTAGGGTAATCGGGCCTAGGCATGGGATTGGGTTGGGCTTGGGCCAGGCCTAAATTTATTTATTTATTTCACCAAAATGGTTTTAAGGTGACGTTGGGTGTCAGGCAAGGCAAGCTTCAAATCGGGCCTGGCCAGAAAAGACATGGCTCTAGTCCTAGCTCGGAGGGATTATATTGGGCCAGGCCTCAAGCCAACAGACCACTCTTACACCCCTAGATGACGTTGAAGTCTTTCTTCTAAGAACTGCATCATACACGGGCCACTAGGGCAAGCTGTTGTGACGGACCGTGAATGAGTGTATAGTGTGATCATCTTAATTGATTCATCTTAAGAAAAAAGACTTGAGTATCAGCTCGCAATCACCTTGTATATATACATATTTGTACGTTATACATACACAATTATAATCCATATTCTTTCACGGTTTCAAATTATTACTACAAATGAATAATCTTAGATAACAAGATAAAGGGTGATTATTCAGTACTCCCGGAGTATGGACACGTGTTACTCCATAAGGTTTTGATTGGTGGAGAGGCACAAGGGCTTACGATTTATGTTGGGAATGAGGGAACAACATGGGGCTAAGTAATTGGTGATTGGCTTGGAGTATGGACACGTGGTACTCCGGGAATATTGAATAATTTCCCCAAGATAAGTGAAGATGATGGAAAAATCATCAGCAATGAAACATAAAATTAACATATATATTTAATCAGAAAAATGACCATTAATTTGAGAAGAATGAGCAAATTAAATACTATCGATTTGATAATCATGAAGTTAAACAAAGAAACTTACTATAAGAGCATCCACACCAGTCTTTTCAAATTTGTAGTCAAATTATAGCTAGAAAAGCTATTTTACTATTTTAGCTAGTCACCTCTTTAGTATCTACTGTATCAAACTCTCTATTCTAACTTAATCTTATTAAAATGGTATTTTCTTATAGTCTTTGTTATTTTTTCTTTTTTTATTAAATTGATGAGTTATCAACCAAACAATTCTAAAAAAAACAAAAAAAAAGGCCGTTGACCGGCCGAACTTCCGAGCAAACATCCGGTAAGACATAAGTAGCGATGAATAATACCTCGCTTGTTGTAGCGAGATACTGTAGCAAAACGAGCTACAAGCAAAACTAATGGAGGTGGTTTTTTGAAATTTATATCATTAATTTAGCTAAGGAACAATTTTAACAATCGTGATGCTGATGCTCTAACAACCGTAGATCTAGACTCTAATTCTTTGGAGGCTTTTTATATATATAAATCAACCTCCAAGAATGTACACGGAAACACGAAAACTCATTCGAAGGCTAAAAAATCTTATTCTTATTGATAAGAAAACCACTAACTGGGGTGGTAATTTCCCCTGAACTTGAGTTGTAATTTTCCCTTTTTTTTTTCTTTTTTTTTTGTAATTGGATATAACTTTCAAAGAATTAAAGTTTGGTTTGGTTTGGTTTGGTTTGTGTTTTCTAAAAATTTTTGAAACGTTGAACCATTTAGTCCTAAAAGTTTTCTTATGCTCCATTTAGTCCCATTTTTACATCAGCATGATGTAAATGATGTAAATGATCTGATGTTTCATTCTATGATTTCAAAATTTATTGAAATCTGATGAACATTAGATGTTTTTCATCCTATATTTTCAAATATTATTGAAATTTGATGAACATTAGATATTTGAAATCTAATGTTTGTAACATGACTCTGATGTTATTAACATTGTAATGGGACCTTTCAGTCTATAAGAAAATTTTTAGGACTAAACAGTGCATAAGTTATTAATTTGGGATTTATTGGTGCATCCCCCTTGTTTTTTTTTTTTTTTTTTCCTGAAAAAAGAAAAAAGTGAATATTTAAGCCTTCAAAAAGAAGATTTGGCATTGGTTTTTTTGTTTTTTTGTAATATATATATACTTGGTTTGCCAAGTTTGCTTGGGGAACAATGAACATTCTAAAATATATTTATTTATTTATCAATCCCACGATTAGCAAACAAATATTCAAAATAAAAATTGACTGTCTTTATAAATTTAACAGAAAAATAAGATCACATTAAAAAAATAATATTATATATAAACAGATTTTAACTACCTAATTTTTTTATTTTTATCACTAAACATAAATATATGAAACTTTTACTTTTGTGATTATAAAATTTAATTAAAAAAATATAGTTTATGTATAAAATTTAGGGAGAATTACAATTCAGCTCTTTCACAAATTAAATGCATATTCATAAAAATATTTATAACTTTAATTTTTAATATCCATAAAGTTTATCACTTATATAAAATTATTTTTAAAAAATTAAACTGGATTTTAATTTCCCTTAAAATTAAAAAAAAATTCTAAATAACTTAGGTCTGTTTAGTTTCAATCTCAAAATTAGTTTTTAATTTTTTTTTTTGAAAACCAAAAATTAGCTTCACAAAAATAAATCCAAAACAAGTAAAATATAGGGGGATGCACCAATAAATCCCAAATTAATAACTTATGCACTGTTTAGTCCTAAAAAATTTCTTATAGACTGAAAGGTCCCATTACAATGTTAATAACATCAGAGTCATGTTACAAACATTAGATTTCAAATATCTAATGTTCATCAAATTTCAATAGTGTTTGAAAATATAGGATGAAAAACATCTAATGTTCATCAGATTTCAATAAATTTTGAAATCATAGAATGAAACATCAGATCATTTACATCATTTACATCATGCTGATGTAAAAATGGGACTAAATGGAGCATAAGAAAACTTTTAGGACTAAATGGTTCAACGTTTCAAAAACTAGGACTTATGAGTAAATTTTCCAAAAAAGAATGTTAAGGGTTCGATTCTATCTAAAAATATGCATTTCAATTCTTTTACATATTTTGTGACCGATTTCTCTACATTAAATTTATTTTCAATTGAATCACTTAAGCAAAATGTAATGTTGTTAGAGTTATAAGTCATTAAAGGGTTAATTAAACCAGAATCCCTTCAACTATCAGTGAATATTATTTTGACTTCTTTATCTATGAACTCGAGCATTTTGATACCCTTTATTATAAAAATATATCACTTTTATCCCTCCAGACCACCTTTAAAAAGGAATATATTTGTACAATTTGCATAGTTGAGGGAATCAATATATACAAGTTTATAAATGAGGGGATCAAAGTGATATTTATTAATAGTTGAAAGACCTTGGTATTAGGAATAGGGGTGCAACTCGGGCGGGTTCGGTCAGGTTGGGGGTTTGCCCAAGCCCAGCCCGAATTGTATTTGGCAGTACCCAAGCCCGACCATCAACTCGAGCATTGCTGCCCAAGCCCGGACCAAGCTTTATATTTTGAACTCGGGTTAGCCCGAATTACCCAAATTGACCGAAATTCACAAGTCCAGCAATCTAAAATAACCTGAGCACTGTTTAGCTAATAGCTATACTAAAAATCAACAATAACTTTTCTTTTACAATAAACAGTTTAAGTTTAAAAATAAAATAAAATAACACTAAAATACAAGCAAGCACAAGCAAGCAGAGCACAGGCTTGGTCGGCTCTGTTTTTTTTATATAAATATATATATATATATATTTAATGTGAATCAAACACAAGATTATATATATAGAGAGGGTAATTTATATATAAATTGGGCCGAGCTAGGATTGTGGACCGATCTGTGGGCCGTGATTAAAGAAGCTTGGAAGATGGGCCTCGAACAAGCGGTAGTCCGGTCCAAGATAAGAGGTTCGCCGCCGGATTAAGTGATTGGAATTAGTTCGGTCACCGTGACCATGGATAGCTCGGTCATGCTATTCGGAACCGAGGTATGTTGGCCCTGCTCTAGGACCTGAGTAAAGGTTAGCTCGGCTTGGTTCTTCTATGTATAGTTCGGCCTTTGCATATGAGGCCGAGGTAGGAGAAAGGAATGAAAGAGCCGAGATAACCGTTAGATCGGTCATGCTAGTTAGTCCAACATGGCAATGTTATTTCGGTCGGATGGTAGTCCGGTCGTGATAAAACCATCTCACTTGGTTTAAGCAGTGAGGAGGGTGTTGAGGGATAAGCATTATCCATCAGGAGTATGAATCCTAGGAGGACTTTACATGGAAGAGTAAGAGTCCTACTAGGATTGTGCCATGCGAAACCTATAAAAGCTCACCAACATCACCTATGGAGAGGTAATGCAACTTTACTCCCTGAATACTTAGAGCTTTTGCCTATTTGTTTTGTTGGCTGACTTAGGCATCGGAGAGGTTTCCGGCACACACCCGCCGGCTAGCTCACGTTTCTGTTTTCAGGTAGTAGAACGACATCGTACGGAGGAGCGCAAGCTTGGTCAACAAGATTATACGAGAAGGTGTATTTCTTTCCCGTACAATTGGCGCCGTCTGTGGGAATTCAGACAAGAACAACCTCTTGATCAAGCTTTTTCTCTCAAAAATCGATGGCGAACAACGAAGAAATACCTCAGTCCGCCATTGACGGACAAACTCCGGAAGGAGGTGCGAGGCACGAAGGACTACCCTTGGTCACTCCCATAGCGAACCTGGAACCACAAAGACAAAATTCCAGGAGGGATGCAAGGGGTAGAAGGCGGACTAACAGCCCCCATCACTCTCGTTTGCGGAGCCCCGAAAGACAGAGGCGGAGGATTGATCCTCAAGCCTTGGAGGATCGCGTCAAAGAACATGACGAATTGATACGACGGATGGCAGCGGATATGGAATCTCTAAAGCGTCAGGAGAAGGGAAAAGAAGTGGCGACAGGAGAGGGGCGCACAAACAAGACGCCCCCTCGTCACTCAGAAGGTCGTGGTAGGAACACCACACCTTCACAAGTAGAAAGTAAAAGCCTCAGGACAGGCGATACGCAATCCAGATCTTCCAGAACTCGTCACTCCAGGTCTGAGAGGACAAGATCTGAAAGGTCGTACACAGAAGGAAGCACTTATTGGCCTTCACATACACACCAAACAAGGTCCAGACAGACGGAATTGCCCAGATCGTCCGACCTACGAACTGTGTTAGAAGAAAAGGCACGATGGAGGGAGGACGCCAGGGCACGTGATCCACATAGAGTTTCTGCCTTACAGCGGTTGGCTCCTCGGACGCATGGAACCGTCGAGGTTGGAATGCCAATATCGCGCCCTGCCTACGAACCAACGGACAAGGCATTGGCAAGGCTGCAGACCTCACCGTTTGTCCCAGCAATTGAGAACGCGCCCCTACCATCAGGCTTCCTTTAGCCTAAATTCACTACATATGAAGGAAAGACGGACCCCTACTCACACTTGAGCCACTTTCGCCAGGTCATGGTTGTATACCGGCGAAACGAAGTTTTGATATGCATCCTCTTCCCATCAAGCCTAGGCGACCTAGGCTTGACTTGGTTTGAGAAACTTCCAGAAGGCAGCATAGCCTCCTGGGCGCAATTGGCGGAAGCATTTGTAACAAGGTTCCGAACAAACACTAAAACCCCGGTGGAGATCGACCAGTTACTCTCCATCGACATGGGCGAGAAGGAAACCTTACGATCCTACAACAGTCGTTACTGGGAGACGTTCAACCAGATTGGGGATTGTCCCACCAATCTAGCCATTGCACAATACAAAAGAGGACTTCCAGTCGGAAACAGACTAAGGGACTCGATCACCATGACGCCACCACTTACCATGGAGGCCCTGATGGAAAGAGTGCACCAGCACATCAGGGTGGAAGAGGATGGCGCACGTGCCAAAACAAAGTCTAGCACGGCCGCAACGCCAGAGAAAAAGGCCTCAGCAAAGGTCAATGCGGTAAACCGTCCGAGTAGAAACGGGCGGGGCAGGCGAGACAATGAAGAAGACCAGGATAAGAGACGGTTGAGAGTCCGCACCGCCATAACCACGGTCTTCAAGAAACCGATCTACCGAATTCTGAGTGAAATAAGAGACGAGCCTTTCGTCAAGTGGCTAGCCAAGCTAGGCGAAGCTCAGAAGGACTACAACGACAGGTCGCGATGCACCTTCCATAAAGAAAAGGGGCACCGCACTGAGAATTGTACGCCAATGAGACAGCACCTGGAGGAGTTGGTGGCTGCAGGCCATTTGGATAAATACATTGAAGGGGGTGCGCAACCAGCCCCCCAAGACCACAATAACCCCAATGGAATGCCAATCGACGCCCCGCCTCAAGGCATTATCAACGTGATACATGGAGTCTTTGAACCTGAGCGTGTATGCGAGCTCAGAGGATCAATCAAGAAGGCTGAGCACTTAAAAGAGGTATTAAGTGCCCAACCTGCAGTCAAGAAGGGGAAGACTGAGGCCACAAACGTCATGTCTTTTTCGGATAAAGACTTGGCAAGGATATATTGCCCCCACAATGATGCCCTGGTCGTCACTCTCTGAGTCAAGGATTTTGACGTCAAGCGGATTCTGATAGACCAGGGTAGTTCATGTGAAATCATGTACTACGAAACATTCAAACAACTGAAGTTACAAGATAAAGACTTGGCACCTGCCGTATCTCCCCTGATCGGATTCAACTCCATGCCAGAATGGCCCGTCGGCAAGATAATCCTCCCAGTCAGAGCAGGGAGTGTGACGAAACAAGTAGAGTTCTGGGTGTTGAAGGTCCCCTCCACTTACAACATCATCTTGGGCAGAACATGGCTGCATGCCATGCGTTCGGTGGCGTCGTCCTACCACCAAGTAATGCGGTTCCCCAACGACGCCGGAGTAATAGAAGAAGTCTACGGAGATCAGATCATGTCAAAGCAGTGCTTTGTTACGGTGAATGGCAGCCGCGCTGCCAAAGGATACGTTCATTCGGTGGAAGAACCTGAGAGTAATGAGCTATTCGCAGATGTGGGCAAAGCGGCTAGCCAGAAGGCGGTAGAAGACTTGGTAGAGGTAAGAATAGATGAAAAGAACCCGGATAAGTTCTTTTTGCTCGGTTCGTCGTTGTCCAGCACCGAGAGGTTAGAGGTCTTGGAATTTTTGACCTCTAACATTAAAGTGTTCGCCTGGACACCATACGACATGCCAGGCATTGATCCCAACTTCATCTGTCACCAACTCAATGTCCACCCATCCGCCAGACCAATAATTCAGCGAACTCGCAGATCGGCACTCCACCACGCCGAGATAGTGGCGGAAGAAGTAGGAAACCTGCTGGAGGCTGGGGCAATCAGAGAGGTGCACTACCCCAGATGGATCTCCAACACCGTCGTAGTGCCAAAGAAGAATGGCAAGTGGCGTGTCTGCGTCGATTACAAAACGGTCAATAAGGCATGTCCAAAAGACAGCTTTCCTCTACCACGGATAGATCAACTGGTAGACCTAACGGCGGGGCACAACAGACTTAGCTTTCTGGATGCATACAGAGGCTACCACCAAATCGCCATGCATGAACCAGACCAGGAGGTCACATCCTTCACAACTCCAAGGGGACTATACTGCTACAAGGTCATGCCCTTTGGCCTAAAGAACGCAAGGGCGACATTCCAGAGAATGGTCACCAAGATGTTTGAGCCGTTGTTAGGCAAAACAATGGAGGCTTACATCGACGACATTGTGGTCAAGAGCAAAGATAAGAGTGACCATCTCAAGGACCTAGGTGAGATGTTTGAGATCCTGAAGAAGCACAAGTTACGCCTCAACGCATCGAAGTGTGCATTCGGAGTAGGATCTGGTAAGTTCCTGGGCTTCCTGGTGACCAACCGGGGTATTGAGGCAGACCCATCTCAGATCAAGGCGATTCAAGATCTGGAGAGACCAAACTCAGTAAAAGAAGTGCAGCATCTCACCGGCATGGCAGTTGCGCTCAATCGGTTCATAAGCCGGTCGTCAGATAGACTACGACCATTCTTCCATGCTCTAAAGGCCAAGTTTGAGTGGGACGACAAATGCGACCGAGCTCTGGAAAGCTTGAAGGAGTACATGTCTTCTCCACCACTACTTGTAACCCCAATCCCTGGAGAAGAACTTTTCTTGTACTTGGCAGTTTCACAGCACGCAATTAGCGCGGTGTTGGTCCGCGCAGAAGGAATTCAACACCTGCCCAGCTACTATGTCAGCAAGACATTACTGGGCGCCGAAACAAGGTACTTGCCACTGGAGAAACTAGCATTGGCCTTGATGATGGCCTCAAGGAAGTTGTCGCATTACTTTCACGCCCACACCATAGTTGTTCTCACAGCCTTCCCATTAAAGGCTTTATTTGAAAGGGCGAACTTTTCTGGGCGAATTCTAAAGTGGGCAGTAGAGTTGGGACAATACGACATCAAGTTCCAACCCAGAACCGCAATAAAAGCTCAAGCATTGGCAGATTTTGTCGCAGAATTCACACCAGGAAGTCATCACATCTGCCCAGTCGACCTGACTGAAATAGCCGAACTAGGGATGGGAGTTGACGCCGGAATAGCGTAACCCCTAGTACAGGATACTCAGCCAGACGCCAAGGCAGACCAAAGCAAAGCAAGAAACTCAGAGGCAGACCATCCTACACCAAGTCAAGACTCACCAACAAATAAAGACTTGGTACGAACAGAAAGTAAGGGGCAAACAGCAAGCATGGACCTTGTAGAAGACACCAGTAACATGGAAGATCCCAAGGCATCATCTGATCCCTCCACTTGCTGGAAGTTGTTCGTTGGAGAGATGTGGAAGCTCTTCGTGGATGGAGCATCCAACCGGCATGGAGCAGGACTTGGCATAGTCCTCATCTCTCCAGATGGCTTGGTAGTAGAGCAAGCAGTCAACCTTGGCTTCCCAGCATCAAACAATGAAGCGGAGTATGAAGCGCTTCTTGCAGGACTTAAGTCAGCATTCTACATAAAGGCCACCGAGCTAATGGTTTACAGCGACTCACAGCTGGTGGTAAACCAAATATCTGGCGACTACGAAGCAAAGGATGACAGGATGGCTAAGTACCAAGAATTGGTCAGAACAGAGATAAAGAAATTTGAAGTGGTGAGGATAGAACAGATCGGTAGAGAGGAAAACAGCAGAGCAGACGAACTAGCAGGCTTCGCCTCAATGGCAGATACCTCAATCCCTCATCCACTATTAATCGACTACCTGTCTAGACCAAGCATTGAAGACCCAGAAGCCAAAGAGGTATGTTGCGCCGATCTAGGCCCTTCTTGGATGGACCCTATCATCCTGTTCTTAAAAGAAGGCATCTTACCAGAAGAAAAGAAAGAAGCCAACAAAATAAGAGCAAAGTCGCAGCGATTTTGGCTCTCCCCATCTCTAGCATTGTACAAGAAGTCGTTCTCAGGACTGTAGACGTCCCCGAACGCATCCCGGGGGAAGGAAGTGCGAGTCCCCCCCGTTCTGGTTCGATATTGGGTCTGCTACAGTTAGAAGGACTCAAATGTCACGGTTCTTAATCTTGAACCAAAGAGTCCAAATCCGGCAAATCGTTTTTGAGAAAAACAGATTTTTTGAAAGAAGTGCCAAACATGGACTGCTTTGCCAGATACAGAGTCGCCACCTAAATGTTTTTTAATGGGAAATTTAGGAAACCCTGACTCGGTGCCAAAGGCCACGTGTCCGTCATCACCAAAGTTGCCTCGGCTCAGGAACTTGGGTATGATTGGGGAAGGTCACTTCGTGAGCACCCCCGCTCGCCCGGTCAAAGACCGGCCTCTACTAACCATGATATCTGTTTTTGAAAACATTGTATGTTCTTATTCCGGTTATTAGCCTAGGTTACTACGTGATGCTCGCAGCAAACAAGTATAGACTGAATCGCCTGAATTGGAACAAAACATTTCATGTTTGTTTGTTTGAAAATGGTTTGATGGCGCTACCCGCAGGTAGGCTAAGACATGGATTTGCCACCCTCAGGTGGGCTTAGAAAACATGATTTTGCCACTATCTAGTGGGCTTAAAACAAACACTTGATGAATTGTCCCAATTCAAATAACTCAACCTCCACCCACAGGCATTCAAGGCAATTATATCATATAAGCACATAGCCTCATGGTAAGCATGCTATCATGGCAACACTCACACGCATGCAAGGATGCTAAAGCATAAAACTCACTGAGTACTCCAAGCCAAAACAGAAGCTCATTAGAAATCCATGCATGGACCTAAGCATACTGAAATGTCTAATGCAACACATGCAAAGATGGAAACTATAGCAGGCTCGGCTATTCTAAAGATGGCATATGAAATGCAACAGCTATCACGTATTCAACTTGGAATTGAAATAAAAATGCAGTTTGTATTATGCGCCGAGCCCGGTGCGTGCAAAACAGATGAATGATGCAAACATGCTGTCATATTGTATGCTAATTGAAATATGTCTTATATCTAACCATCATAAGCAGATAAATAAAAGGGAAGAAAGACGTGGGGTTGGAAGACATACATCACACTCACCCACACTTATTACAATTATGTCCTCGCGCAGAGGGTCCGAATAAATATACAGTCCGAATAAAAGAATATTACAGTCCGAATAATACAGTCTGAATAATATACAAATTCCTAATTAATTAACAGATTAACTAAGAAAAACTGTAAACTGGCATGCAAGTCAGGGGGCTGCCTTGACTCCGCTCCGGATGATGAAATGATGCATGTTGGGCTGCCTTCTCGCGGAAATCCATTGGGATGCCCCAATTAGCCTCTGTTTGCAATGTTTCTCGAAATGCGTGCCAGACTCCGAAAAGTTGCTGATTCTTCATTTTGCTGCAACAGAGAGCAGGAAAAGGGCATAGCAATGTATTTCACAAATATATGCATGCCTCGATCCTCGTGCCACCAATCACGCATATCGATGCATGATGGCCGAGGAGCCGAATTGCACAACTCAATATAGGATAAATGCATGTGAATGCTACAACAAAACCTAACTCCATCATGGATAATCCGGAGTGTCGGTGACTTGGGAATTGAGATCCGTTCCGTCACTCGGAGTACGGAACGTACCTCGTTTCCTGTGCCCGGGCTAACTCCTATCCCGAACACGATGCAATATGCATGATATGCATGAAATGCAGCTAACATATGACCTAGCATGCACAATGCTATGAAAATGAGATGCCTCGAAATGCGTGCACGCGGGCATGCAAACCGAGGCAATGATCCTAAGGCATGAAATGGCATACGCAATGCAAATTGGACTTACACTAACACGAGTGGACCTCAGCCACACTCACATAAGAGGCCGATTGATGAAAATGAAGTGCCTCGAAATGCGTGCACACGGGCACGCAAACCGAGACAATGGCATACGGAATGCAATGAGACTAAAATGACAAATACAATGCAACATGGGCTTATACTAACATGAGAGAGCCTCAGCCGCACTCACATAAGAGGCCGTCGGATAAAAAAGAAGTGTCTCGAAATGCGTGCACACGGGCACGCAAACCGAGGCAATGACATAAAGGCATGAAATGGCCTGAAATATGATATACAATGAGACTAAAATGAGATGTCTCGAAATGCGTGCCCACGGGCACGCAAACTGAGGAAATGGCATACGGAATGCAACAGGACTAAAATGAGATACGCAATGCAATATGGGCTTACACTAACATGAGAGAGCCTCAGCCACACTCACATAAGAGGCCGTGAGATGCAAATGAGATGCCTCGAAATGCGTGCACACGGGCACGCAAACCGAGGCAATGGCATACGCAATGCAATGAGACTAAAATGGCATATATAATGCAATATGGGCTTACACTAACATGGGAGAGCCTCAGCCGCACCCACACAAGAGGCCATCGGATAAAAAAGAAGTGCCTCGAAATGCGTGCACACGGGCACGCAAACCGAGGCAATGGCATACAGGCATGAAATGGCATGGAATATGATACGCAAACATGCAAATGAATTTCAACAACTAAAAATGATGCAAAACAGCCCCGAAATGAGGCGAAATGTCACCAAATGCAAGGAATGGTCCCGAAATGCGAATTTAGGCACCCGAAATGGCCTATAGTTATACCAAACATGCACAATATGGACATGGAATGAAAATACAGTAGCAAGGCAGCCCCAAGACAAGCATTTTTCAGTCATAAAAAGGACTAAACAGCAAGCACACATAGGATTAAGCAAGAATGCAAAAATGGCTCCGCAAGAGGGATATTGAAGTAAGTAATAAATGCAAAGCTCAAACAAGAAAATATCCTTCTACAACACTGAAGAGGGCCTAAAAATATGAACATTTACAGTAGATGACATCCCCCAAATCAGTATGAAAACATGCTAAGAATTCCATGCAAGAAATAGGCCACAAGAGGGTATAACATGAAGTAGGCCAAACATTCATCCAACAAGCAAAGACCCTTAATGAAATATGTCCAGGGGGTCAAAACATGGCTATTTCCAGTTCTGATGGTGGCCGAAAACAGAAGCTAGATAAGCCTAAAAGAGCATGCAAGAATGGGGGCCAAAGAGGGATATAGTGGTAGGTATAACATGGAGGCCCCAAACAAGATTTATCCCTTCTACAATGTTGTATAGGGACACAAAATAAGCTTACTCACAGTTCATGACAAACTCCAAAACAATTTACATATAGGCCAAACAAATCTTGCAAATTTACGGTAAATAGGAGAGATTGTGAAGTAAGTGCAAGATAGGGGACCCAAACAGGGTTGAGCCCTTCTTCAATGTTGAATAGGGGCTCAAAATAGGCCCACTCACAGTTTACATTATGCTCGAAAACAGATCACTCATAGGCTATAAATTTCATGCAAGATTATGGCATATAAGATGATATTGAAGCAAGTGCCAAATGGAGGGCTCAAACAGGGTTGAGCCCTTAACCAAACATGAAGATAATCTCAAAAGAGTGACTCTTTCAGTTAGGGTCGGAGCCTAAAACAATGAGCAAGTAGGCTTAAGAAATGGAGCAAGAAAATGCTACAAAAGAGGGAAATGGAGACTTACCCTTGTAGACCTTTTCTTTTCTACCTCTTGGCTTAAGGAATGTTGCTTCTAAGCCTCTGAGAACCTCTCCTTGCTGCTGGAAATGGAGTGGTGATGGGGATGCTTGATGGTGATGAAGAAATGGCACCAAACTTGAAGAAAAATGACTTTGGAGCTTTGAAATGGAGAGAAATGGGAGGTGGAAGGTATATCTCTCCCTCAAATGTGTCTAACAAATGTCTAACCTTGAGCCAAGAAGCCAAGCCTCTCCTTTATAGAGGAGAGGCATGAAAAATATCTAATGTACCTCTCTAATCCTCCATACACGTGTATGGAGGATTGTCCAATTGGCAACCAGCTGGCACAGCTGGAATACACTGAGGGAGAGGAAAATGGCCAGCCAGCTTAAAAGGGGCAAAAAGGTCATTTTACAAAAAGGGTGGCCGGCCAGCTAGGTTTTCTGGCCGGCCAGCTACTTTTCAGGATAAAAAACTGGGCTGTCGGGAATAAAACTGGCCGGTGGGTGCTAGGGAAGTCCAAATGTGGCCATTCAAGTGTCCAAATTGAAGCCCCGGAAGTTAGCTTTCCAATGGAGCAAACCTTGCATCAAAATTCCTCCTGTGGAAAAAGTTATGCCCGTTTCCGTGAAGCTGCGCAGATTTCGGTTCAACCGGAGTGATGCCTTACTTCAATCAACCATATCTCCTCCGTCCGGAATCGAATTTAGGAGATTCTTGAGTGCAAAATGAAGCCCCAGGAGTAATCTTTCTAACGGTGGTGGCCTCATAGCTTGATTCCAAGTATCCGAATGAATAGGCCCGATTCGGCGAGGGCTGCTCGACTCTTCTCTTAACGGTTCATGCCCGTTTTACCCCCAACTGGATTTCTTCCCTCTTCTCCTCTTTTCTTCAACTCCAAACCCCTAAGTAAGGTGTTTTGAAAGATTTTTCAAAGATTTCATCTCTCCTTCATTCATTTCCACTTTGTCCTTGCTCGGTTTACCGAAAAGCGCAACATTTGACAAAATACAAGCCTCGGAACATCGTAAAAACTTTATTTCAAAAACGTTTTGAAAGAGAGGGTTTTAAGTCTAAAATCTTTTGATCAAGATCATTTTGGTCCAGAACAGGGGTATGAAGTTGAGATTTGACTCTCTCTTCGCCGAAGAAATTGCACATTTCCCCTGCACAACTTCCTCCACCGTGTGAACCATCAGCCGCGTCCAAGTCTTATGGACGGTCAAAAATGGGGTGTCTACAAGGACCTTACTTAAAGTGTGTACACCCCAGCAAAGTAGAAGCATTCATGTTCGAAATACATGAGGGGGTATGCGGCAACCATCAAGGAGGAAGATCATTGGCATACCGAGCAATTTCACAAGGATACTGGTGGCCATACATGCAAGCAGACTCAGAAAAGTATGTCAAAAAGTGCGAGAAGTGTCAGAAGTTTGCGCACCAAATACACCAACCTGCCAGAGAACTCTTACCTCTCACTAGCCCATGGCCCTTCACAATGTGGGGCATAGACATAGTAGGGCCACTTCCAACAGCACCAGGCAACAGGAAGTTCTTCCTTGCGGCAACCGACTACTTCACAAAGTGGGTAGAAGCAGAAGCCTTGGCATCAATCAAGGAAAAAGATGTGAAGAAGTTTGTTTGGCAGAACATCATCACTCGCTTTGGCATACCAAAGGCACTAATCTCAGACAACGGCACTCAATTCGACGGTAGAATTTTCAGAGGCTTTTGTGAAGAATACAAGATAGAGTTCTATAATTCTACACCGGCATATCCCCAAGCAAATGGTCAGGCGGAGGCATCAAACAAGGTAGTCCTGGATGGATTGAAGAAAAGGTTAGAGAAAGCCAAAGGCAAGTGGGCAGAAGAGCTCCCTCATGTTTTATGGGCTTACCGCACCACGCCTCGTCGATCAACTGGAGAAACACCATTCTCCTTAGCTTATGGCATGGAAGCAGTCATCCCATTAGAAGTTGGCCTCCCCACGATTCGGAGCGAAAACTTTGATCCAGACTTAAATAGCGAAGCCATAGCATTAGAGCTTGGCCTTGCGGAAGAAAGAAGAGACAGAGCATTGGTTCACATCGCCTCCTACCAACAAGAGTTGTCCAGAAAGTATAACAAAACAGTGCATCCAAGACAATTCAAGATCGGAGATTGGGTACTACGCAAAGTGATGGAAAACACCTTGGTTCCAGGAGATGGCAAGTTGGGGCCTAATTGGGAAGGACCTTACAAAGTGGTCGGATTAGCAGGCAAAGGGGCATACCACTTGGAAGATAAAGACGGCAAAGCAATTCCTAGGCCATGGAACACTGTCAATCTCAAGTTGTTTTATTTCTAGCTTTTTTTCTTTTAAATACATGAAATTTTTTACTTTCTCAATAAAACAAGTCGATTATTTTCAGCATAATTGTTTTCAGTAGAAGGTAATTTAGTGAGTTAGAAGCATTGTAAACATAGTTGGCCGGAATAACCAACTATGAACCTTCCTAAGCCCAGGATAAGGATCCAGGCTACAGGACATTTGGTCGGAATAACCAAACATTTTATTCTAAGTTGGCTGGAAAAACTAACTTAGAGGTTGGCTGGATTAAACCAACACCCCTCTTAAGCCCAGGATAAGGATCCAGGCTGCAGGACGTTTAGTCGGAATAACCAAACACTTCATTCTAAGTTGGCTGGAAAAACCAACTTAAAGGTTGGCTGGATTAAACCAACACTTGTTACTCTTCGGCCAAAGTAAGTTTATGGCTGAAGAGTGGTTGGCTGGATTAAACCAACTCTTTGTACTCTTCAGCCGAAGTAAGTTTATGGCTGAAGAGTGGTTGGCTGGATTAAACCAACTCCTTGTACTCTTCAGCCGAAGTAAGGGTATGGCTGAAGAGTGGTTGGCTGGAAAAACCAACACTTGTTACTCTTCAGCCAAAGTAAGTTTATGGCTGAAGAATGGTTGGCTGGATAAAACCAACTCTTTGTACTCTTCAGCCGAAGTAATTTTATGGCTGAAGAGTGGTTGGCTGGATTAAACCAACTCTTTGTACTCTTCAGCCGAAGTAAGTTTATGGCTGAAGAGTGGTTGGTTGGATTAAACCAACTCCTTGTACTCTTCAGCCGAAGTAAGGGTATGGCTGAAGAGTGGTTGGCTGGAAAAACCAACATTTGTTACTCTTCAGCCAAAGTAAGTTTATGGCTGAAGAGTGGTTGGCTGGATAAAACCAACTCTTTGTACTCTTCAGCCGAAGTAATTTTATGGCTGAAGAGTGGTTGGCTGGATTGAACCAACTCTTTATACTCTTCAGCCGAAGTAAGGGTATGGCTGAAGAGTGGTTGGCTGGAAAAACCAACACTCGTTACTCTTCAGCCATAAACGCTGGATAAAACCAACTCTTTGCACTCTTCGACCGAAGTAAGTATATCGGCTGAAGAGTGGTTGGCAGGTATACATTATAAGCTAGGACCGAGATGGTTATCTCGGCAAGAAAATATTGCAAGTTGAAACTGTAGAAAAGTAGAGAGTAAACCGAAATAGCAGTTGGAGCAAATAGAATACATTACAAGTATAAGCAAGTAGATCAAAACCGGAATAAGAGTTGAGCAAAGAAGAAGATTTTTTCATTGAAGTACAAAACAAAATACAACCGAGGGGCCGCAGCCCGGTTACAAATTCAAAACAAAGAGAAGAAGAAAGAAAAATGAAAATCAGTTGAAGAGACCATCAAATTCAGTATCTAGTTCAACATCAGCATTTGCACGAAGTCCGGTTTCAGATGGGAGCACGGTTTGAGGTGGGAGCTCGGTTTCAGCATAAACCTCGGTATCAATCGAATGAATGTTGTCAGTCAGCAGCTCATCAGTTAGGTCTTCAACTACCGGCTCCAACAGAACTATTTGATCTATGGGTTGCTCATTAACGGCCGGAGTATCTGTTGGCACATCCTTATCATCATCTTCATCATCTTCATCATCATCATCATCAGACCCTTCAAGAAATTGCCTCTGAAGATCGGCAGCGTACTGCGCCAGTGAAGCCGGAATGGAATACTGTGGAGCATTGTAGACCTCGGTGTCGGGTGTACAACCGAGCTGCTCCACAGCACTCCTCCAGCCGCATTTGAAGAACAAATCCTTGGCGGCATCACATTAGAGGGTGTACACATCCTCTGCCTTCTTAAAGCCTCGCTTTTCGGCTTTCTTCACGCCCGCCTTCAGTTGGGCTATCTCGGCGTCTTTCTTCTTTTCAATTTTTGCCAGCAGGCGCAGGTACTTGTCTTTTGCCTCAGTGGCAACCTTCTGCTTTTCGGCTTCGACCGAACTAACCAGTCCGGTCAGTCGGCCGTTTTCAGATCGTAGCTCGGCCAATTGTTTTCTGGCCTCTTCAAGCTCGGCCATTTTTGCTTCGGCCTCTGCCATGGCCTGCCTTGTATTTTTTCTGAGCTCTAGCACTCTCCTATGAGTGAGGTTGTTTTTCTGAATGGCCTGACAAAGCACAGACCTCCCTTGAGCCGAAATGAAAGTTGGAAAAATTAGATAGACAGAAGGACAGTGGTATTTACCAGGATCATTGACTTAGTTGAAGACCGGATGGACTTCAGCTCGGTATTCAGCTGCTTGGAGTGGTGCTCCATGTCTTTTGGAAGGCACACACTCTTGGCTAGATTGAAAGCCATCAAGTGGTCCTTCTCAGCGACACCGAATCCGAAGCCAGTATATCTGGTTGTTGAAGGTGAGACTGGAACCCATTTGGAGGAGGCACCTCGATCAGAGTGCTCCGGTTGTGGGCTTCGTTGAGGACTTGGAGGGGGGGCTTGGTGGCAAAATGGTCTCATCCTTATCCGCAAGTCGTTGCTCGTTTGTCCAGTCCAAGCACGCTTGTGCGGACGAGATGAGGATGGCCGTTGGGATGGGAGTGCCACCACGGTCTCAGTGGTCTGGCCGGTTTCTTGTACATCGGTTGGGTTTGTTGTGGTCAGCAAGGCCTTCAGTCTGCTCCTTTTTGCCATCTCTTGTTCGGCGGTGAGAGGCACTAGGTTGATCTGGGGCAAGGATGGGTCCGGTTCTGGAGCGTCTTCCAAGAGAAAGTCGGTCACTCTCGCTTTTTCGGCGACCGCTGTATCTGTAGGTCGGCTCGAAATTTAGGAAGTTTGGCCCAACCCCTTTCTTTAACCCGTAGTGCGGCGCGAGGGTATTGAGGTTGGGGTAGTTGTACAATGAATGAAGGTAAGCTAAGTCTGCAAGGAAAAATTCAACTGTTAGCTCGGTTCAGAATATAAGACGAAATCATAGACAGGCACAAGAGTAAACCGAAGTAGTTATACCGGGTTCCCCTTGTTTCCAGTTTATTCTTCGGCAGGAATTTGGGCCTGGTAATCTTCATAATTCTCAGACACCCAGAAGAAATCATCGTCATTCAAGTCTTTGTCGGCGTGTCTTTTATTATTTTTTCTCGGTTGCGGCGTATTCTTAAATAATAAACCCAGCCCTCTTGCTTTGGAGCCTATTGGAGTACTGTTGGAATATTTCGGCTAGGACCGAGGTTAAGTCCTTCTTGGTGGTTTAGTGCGGCTATTCCCATTATAATTCGGTAAGAGTTGGTGGAAAGCTGGGGTTGGGCATAGTCTGGTTTGCCTAAGAAACTCACAATTAATGGTTGGACTGAAATCTTAGTCCGGTCTCGATTATTGAGAGAAGGGTAAAGGGGACGAAGCCTTCATTTCCCCATGGAGTTTACATCTTTTTCGGCCAAGATAAGTTGGACGTCGTCAGGAATGTTGTACTCCCTTCGGAATTCGGCTAGGCCTCCTGGGGTTTCTACCAAAAATCTATACTTCCCCATTTATTGTATAAATTACAAATAAATTATCTCGATCAAAAGAATGCGCTCAGTAGCTCGGTTGAGCGCGCATGGAGTGCCTGGGCAACCTAGTCTGCAAAGCGGAAAACAAAGGGTTAAGCACAGATCATTGGACCGTGTTACAAAATCAAAAGAGAGATTAAAGGTCCTACTTCGGTTGCGTGGGATGCTACTGGTTCTATATCGGCTCTAGCAAGGTGCTTGGTAGTTCGGTTTGAATAAAGGGGTTGTTTATCTCGGCCTGGACTACGGGTTTTCTTACTCCGGTTAAGCCTATAGGGGCAGCTTTCTGAGTTCGGTTTAGAAACTAAGAAAGCTGGCTTAGCCCCAAGACTTAGCTCGGTTGAGGACAGAGGTTTCCAGTTTTCTAAATCAGACTTATTTCGGTTTGTTTATATCGGATAAGGAGCAACAGAGTTGACCTATTAGAACTTCTATTCACGCAAGTTTTAGTTCGGTTAGGGTCTGGGTAGATCTACATTTACAAACGTTGTCCTAGTTCAGTTGGCACATATTTTTGGATCAAAATAATGTTCTAAAGATTATTTCATGGAGTTCAAGTGGTTCATAAGGGTTTTTTTCCCAGAAAGTACAAGAACAGTGGAAAAATAGAAGCAGAAAAAAAAAGTGTTTTGCAAAAACACACTACAATGGACCTGAACAAAAAACGAAAAGAGAAACAGATTTATATTGCTTACCTGGTAGAGAGGAGGAAGAACGAGATGGAAGCAAACGGCAGCAAAAACACAAGCTTCAGAGATGCGAGGTTGAAGAATAATAAGAACTCAAGAAGAAAAAGAAGAAAGACTGAATAGTAAGGTGAAGTGATCTTTGGAAAAACGAAGGGGTTTTGTTTTGCGAAAGAGAAAAGAGGCGGGAACTGTTCAAAAATTGCGAAGTACAAGGGCGGCGTTACAGCTGTGAATAGCTAATAAAAGCCTGCCACGTGTCATTGGAATACTGAGTGATTCAGTTTCTGCGACTGAAGAGACGTTTTGACCGGACAGGGACAGTTCGGCTTAAGTATAGCTCGGCTGGAGAAGTTAGAAGAGAGTTTTGCTCAGCTGGAGAGGTTAAAAGGGATTTTTTTAGCTCGGCTGGAAAAGCTTAGAAGGTCTTAGCTCGGTTGTTAGCTTGGCTGGTAGACAAGTAATCCTTATCATGCTATGCAGATGGAATTAAGGGACAATTGAGAGGGTAATTTATATATAAATTGGGGCCGAGCTAGGATTGTGGGACCGATCTGTGGGCCGTGATTAAAGAAGCTTGGAAGATGGGCCTCGAACAAGCGGTAGTCCGGTCCAAGATAAGAGGTTCGCTGCCGGATTAAGTGATTAGAATTAGTTCGGTCGCCGTGACCATGGATAGCTCGGTCATGCTATTCGGAACCGAGGTATGTTGGCCCTGCTCTAGGACCTGAGTAAAGGTTAGCTCGACTTGGTTCTTCTATGTATAGTTCGGCCTTTGCATATGAGGCCGAGGTAGGAGAAAGGAATGAAAGAGCCGAGATAACCGTTAGATGGGTCACGCTAGTTAGTCCAACATGGCAATGTTATTTCGGTCGGATGGTAGTCCGGTCGTGATAAAACCATCTCACTTGGTTTAAGCAGTGAGGAGGGTGTTGAGGGATAAGCATTATCCATCAGGAGTATGAATCCTAGGAGGACTCTACATGGAAGAGTAAGAGTCCTACTAGGATTGTGCCATGCGAAACCTATAAAAGCTCACCAACATCACCTATGGAGAGGTAATGCAACTTTGCTCCCTGAATACTTAGAGCTTTTGCCTATTTGTTTTGTTGGCTGACTTAGGCATCGGAGAGGTTTCCGGCACACACCCGCCGGCTAGCTCACGTTTCTGTTTTCTGGTAGTAGAACGACATCGTACGGAGGAGCGCAAGCTTGGTCAACAGGATTATACGAGAAGGTGTATTTCTTTCTCGTACAGTCGGCTCTGTTTTTTTATATAAATATATATATATATATTTAATGTGAATCAAACACAAGATTATATATATATAAGTCACACTCTTGCAAGAGCTAATTATATATATATTTATTAGCCTAAATTATATATATATATATATAAAATTATTATCGGCCCAGATTATATATATATTTATATATATAAATCAGTTACATATTCCTGATGCAAGAACAAAATTTCACTAACCCAAACAAATAGTCGAAGCTTACCCAAGGCGGATCTACCAGGGCTGAAGAAGAAGGAAGTGAAGGTGGAGATCGAGGACGATAGGGTTTTGCCGATTAGCGGAGAGAGGAAGGTTGAGAAGGAGGAGAAGAACGATACTTGGCACCGTGTGGAGCGCAGTAGCGAGAAGTTCGTGAGGCGGTTTAGGCTGCCGGAGAATGCGAAGATGGATGGGGTGAAGGCATCTATGGAGATTTACCTCCACCATTCTTCAAAGTTCAACTCTCTTGTACAAAAAATGAAATGAGTCTGAGAGAGAGATAAGGTAGATAGGGTTTTCTTTAGATTTAATCTAATGGTACACATAAAAGATACTAATCCAACAGTGAAAGACTACCCAAAAAAAAAAAAATTAAAAATAGCTCTTTTATTTAATTTATATATATTATATAATTTATATAATATATTAAATTCAATTCGAGTTTGGGTTGCTCGGGTTGGCCATTGATTCTGCCCAAGCCTGGCCTAAATTACAATTCGGGTATCAAAAATCTGCCCAAGCCCGGCCAGATTACAAGATATAGTTACCCAAGTCCTAAAAAACTCGGGCTGGGCTCAGGTTGCTCGAGTTGAGCCCCCCTCCGAGTTGCACCCCTAATTAGGAATGGCCACGCGGCGGGTTTGTCATCCCCTTCCCTGCCCCCCACTTTCAAACCCCACCTCCACTCCTGCCCCAACCCCGCTATAGGTGAAAATTTTCAACCTTATCCCCACCCCTGTGGATACCTAACTGCATTTCAAATAGTCAAAAAAATTAAAAATCATTTAAATTTTTAACACGTTAAATAATTTCTCTTATTTCCATATATATAAACAATGAGACTTTTAAAATTATTATTTATTTATATTTAAACAAAACCACAGACTTTTAGTATTATTTTCTTATATCTAATTATATTATATATATATATATACACACACATATATTATTTATTTATATATATTATTAATTATATCTGATCGGATTTGGATCGGAAGAGGTGATACCTGCCCCCACCCCGCCCTGCCCTGCTCTGCTCCCGTTGCAGATGACTAAAATATGATCCACCTCCGTCCCATATAAGTATCAGGTCAGGTAAAATCTGCCGGTGGATTGGATTAAAATGACCATTCCTACATGGTATAATTAACTTGTCATTAAATAGTTGACCAGAAATTTCATGAATCACTAATGTGAATTTTGGCGTGGTTTTTTTTAACCGTGCACGCTATTGAATCCGAACCGTCCCACATTTATTTTATTAGATAAATTATAAATATATTATGAAATTCATTTAAAATAAAAATATTGTCTCTTATGATTTAAAATATTACAAATATTTTCTTGTCAGAATTTTTTATTTAACAGAATTAATTAAAAAAATAAAATTTCTAATTGTTCTATTATACAGTGATAAAATTATCTGAATTATTAATTAAAATAAAATTTTTACCTCATTAAAATTAGAAATTTTAAGGGCGGAATATAATTTTTAAAATTATAGAGTTTAATTTATATTTTAAGTAAATCTCAAGAAATGTATTTGTAATGTACTTTTATTTTTTCCCATCCACGAAGATAACTTTTTCTCTGTGGAACTTGTTTGGATAGTGACAGAAAATAACATTTTTTTTAAAAAAAATGAAAATTGGGAGAGAAATAGGCTTGTTTACCATGTTAAGGCATGGTTTGGCAAGTGAGTTTGGATAGGTTTGGGGTTATTTTAGCCATAAAAGACAAAATAGACTATTTTAGCCACAACAAATAAAACATTACATCCAACCCATAATCATTACACTATTCTCTCACAAAAAAAGTCAAAAAAGCCAAAAAGTCAAAAAATCCTTCCCAAACTAAGCTTTTTAACCCAGGCTAAAACAGTCAAAAAAGTCAAAAAGCCAAAAAGCCAACCCATTTCCCAAACGAAGCCTAAATGTCTGTTATCTAGTCTACATTTCAAAGTATTTATAAATTATGTCCCACCTATGGAAAAAATTAAATTTCTTTTGATGGATGAAAAAAATTAAATTATTTCATTAGATTGATTTATATGCTCAACTTTCATTACGGGGTTGTTTGGGGTATCCTAAATAAGTGCACTTTTTATCTTTTTGGACTAAAAAGTTGAGGACAAAAATATGGTTGTTTGGGTTAACTTTTTGACTTTTTATAGAAAAATGTGTATTAAAAAATTATATAAATTAGTGTGTAGGGGAAAATTAGGATTTGGAGTTGTGCAGCCGTAATTTTTGACTTTTAGTGAATAGTGATAACTTTTTAACTTTTTGAGTAACTTTTTGACTTTTTGACAACTTCCCAAACTTGGCCTACATCATACATTGATGTCATCATTTGCAAGTTGCATAAATTTAATTCATATGTTTACCAAAAGGACTTTTCTTAAGTGTGCAATTGCACACCATGTGCCACTTACACAAAAAATGTAAGTGTAAGGTGTAAGTATAAGTATAAGGTGTAAGTGTAAGGTGTAAGGTGTAAGTGGGTTGCATATGGTGTGCAACATTAAAAATGGTGTAACTGTAAGGTTTAATTTTTCACAAAAGGTGTAAGTGTAAGGTGTATGTATAAGGTGTAAGGTGTAAGTTGCACACCATAACCAAACCCTTACCAAAATTGGAATACAGAAAGTTCTTTGAATTTGAACTATCATTTTCGTAGAATGATATATATGTGTACTTGAGCAGAAAATATTTACTAACAAAAAAAATATTTATTTGGGCTCCAAGGTATCTTTAACTTGTCAACTTTTAGTTTTTTTTTTTTTTTTTACACTGATCTTCTAATTACATTGACCTTTCTTTTTGTAAAATTAAATGACCAAAATTAATATAGACGGTGTGAAGAGACATTAGTAAATAAGGTAGTCTATATTTCAATATAAAAGAGATAATAATAGTTTTTATTCATATGATTAAAAAATTAATATTAATGAAAATAGAATTAAATATTATGTGAACTAAAATTTAAGTGAGCTCAATGTAACTATACAAAAGCCCTGGGTTTATAGTGTAATAATACCTCATTATTTCAAAGTAACTCTCAAAATAATATAAAATGGCCAACAAATACAAGGATATAATGTCCTATTACAATGTAACCCTTAAAAAATAGAGGAAATTACAACAAAAAAACAAATTCCAAGATTTAATCATTGTAATAAAATTTTAATTTTATCAATTCAAATTCTAATTTTTTGATTTATATTCAATCTAAATCATTTGACTATTTTCATCAACTAAAATCAACGAAAATATAGTAGTTTAGTCATTAAACTTAATTATTTTTATCAAATTTAATGACTAAAATATTTTTTATCAGTTTTGCTTAACAAAATTAAACAAATAGTTTAAATTGAAAATAAATCAAAATTTTAATATTTAAATTGACAAAATTAAATATTCCTAGTTTATTTTGTTATAAGGGTCAAATATTAGAGTCTTTTTTTTTCTCCTAAAAAAAATATAAAAAATAAATAGAACTTAAACTGCCTAGAAAAAGTAAAAGTAAAATAATGAGCTAGAAAAGAAAACTGCAAATCCAAATAAAGAAATCAGCAATGCTAGGTATCATGAAAAACTTTTCATGAAAATAATTATGAAAGCTTTGTGACCCTTGGATTACACTTAGAATAAAACACCACACACTAATCAAGGTAATCCAAGGATCATAAATTTTTCATGATTATTTTCATGAAAAAAATTTTATAATCCCTAACTTTTCCCTAAAGAAATAAAGTAAGCAAACGAATTTTGTGTTGGAATTTTCCTCAAATGTGCAACCATCTGGATTTGCCCCTGGCCATGGAGGTGCCGATGGAACATAATTAAATTGCGGATGCGGCGACTCCAGTGGTGATGGTGGTGGAAAGTCCCTTGACCACGGTGGTGCCCCCTCTGTCAGAGTCACCAGAGTGCATCCCCTGTTAGGAAAAATATGTGATTCCGCACAAGTAAATCAATCAATGGAAATAAAAATTAATGTGGAAAAATTAAATCATAAGCAACACAAGAATTTTACGTGGTTCCCTCAATGTGAGGTACGCCTACGGGATCGAAATCCGATTCCACTATCAACCAAATAAGTTTCCAAACGATTACAAATGAGACACGAATGGTCTCACAAAACCACCCTTAGGTGAATTTCAAATAATCACAAATAAACAAGAGGAAAGATCTCACCAAATAGATGAAACAAAATTTTCAGAATCAGAGTTGTAGAAGACCCAAAATAATTAATCCAAAGCAGCCACGAACGGAGTAATTTTCCGAAGCTTGAACAAATCACTCCACCAAATTTAAATGCCACCAAAAAAATTTTTGTTGCTGCCGTAGTGTATCACACGGAAGAACATAAACAATATTTTTATATTGTTAATTCTAGGGTTTTTTATTCAAACCCTAACTGCTATCAAATTGACTATCCAATCCCTATTAGGATTCCAAAATCAGATATAATATATAAAAATATATTATAACTAATACCAAACCAAATTAAACTCTTTTAATAAACCAATTGGGTCTCAAACTCTAATAAGGAGGTATACCCAACAATTATCCCCCTATCGACTTAGGTGGAGACATCAACCATACCCGCCAAAGTTCGACACTTTAAATGTTTGTCCCTCGACAAAGTCTTAGTCAACATATCTAAAATATTGTCATCTGTGTGAACTTTTTCGAATTATAACAGTTTCGAATCTAACACATCACGAATCCAATGGTATCTAACATCAATGTCACTACACCATAACAGGGCATTAACGGCGGCTTCGTTACCGCCGTTTAAAGATACTATTAACGGTGGTAACGAAACCGCCGTTAATACCGCCGTTAATGTATCTTTAACGGCGGTTTTCGTTACTGCCGTTAACAAAACCGCCAGTAATGACCCTTTAACGGCGGTAATGAAACCGCCGTTAAAAAACCGCCGCTAAAGCCATTTTTAAACGGCGGTAATGAAACTGCCGCTAAAGCCCTCTCATTACCGCCGTTAATGACGGCGGTCTTTGTCGGCCGAGCTCCGGTGAGTGGTGACCACGCGCGATTAGGGTTGAACATGACCATCTACAATAAAGTAAAAGTAATGTTTAAATATTTATTTAGGAAATATATTTCATGAAGAGTGGCTGTGGTGGAGTGGTTGGTGTGGTTGGATGAGAGGTTGAGGGTTCAAGACTTGGGGAGTGCAAGAAGAAAGAATTATTTTTTGAAAAATTTGAACTTATTTACGGCGGTAAAGAACCGCCGTTTTTGGTCTTATATTACCGCCGTTTTTGGTCAACTTTTAACGACGGTAATTTACCTTTTTATGACGGTTGTACTTTTTCCGACACGCGCATAAACGGCGGTAACGAAACCGCCGTTAATGGCTTTAACGGCGGCTTTACAGCCTTTAATAGCGGTAAAAAACCGCCGCTAAATCCCAATTTTGGCGTAGTGTGTGTTTTGATCTCGAATGAAAAGTAGAATTTTTACTCAAATGAATAGCACTTTGACTATCACAATAAAGCACATACTTTTCTTGCTTCAAACCCAACTCTTGCAAAAATTTCTTCAACCATAACTCTTCTTTGCAAGCTTCCGTAATAGCAATAAATTCAGTTTCGGTAGTTAAGAGAGCAACACATTTTTGTAATTTAGATTGTCATGCCACAGCTCCCCCTACAAATGTCATCAAATACCCCGAAGTAGATTTTCTAGAATCAACATCACCGGTCATATCAGAATCCGTGAACCCATCAAGTATCGACTTACCATCCCCAAAACACAAAAACACCTTCGAAGTCCCTCAAAGATACCTTAGAATCCATTTTACCGCTGTCCGATGTTCTTTACCCGGATTAGAGAGAAACCGACTCACCACACCAACGGCGTGAGCAATATCCAGCCTTGTACAAACCATGGCGTACATCAAAGAACCAACTGCTGAAGTATAAGGAATTTTCTGCATCTCTTCCTTGTCTTTGTCATTTGTAGGACATTGATTCGAACTAAGCTTGAAGTGACCCGCAAGTGGACAACCAACCAGCTTTGCTTTATCCATGTTGAACCTCTCAAGAACTTTCTTAATGTAGCTTTCTTGAGACAACCAAATCAGCCCCTCTTTGCGATCAGGAACAATTTTCATACCAAGTATTTGTTTTGCCAGTCCCAAATCTTTCATAGCAAAAGACTTGCTCAACTCCAATTTCAACCTGTTTATCATGGTAGAATCTTGACCCACAATTAACATGTCATCAACATAAAGCAAAAGAATAATAAATTTACCATTCGGGAAATTTTTCACAAACACACAATGGTCCGAAGTGGTTTTGGAAAAACCATTATTCATCATGAAAGAGTCAAATTTTTTGTACTATTGCCGCGGGGCTTGCTTGAGGCCATACAAGCTTTTCTTCAATTTGCAAACAAATTTCTCTTTCCCTTTTCCACAAAACCTTCCGATTGCTCCATGTAAATTTCTTCTTCAAGATCACCATGAAGAAATGCGGTCTTCACATCAAGTTTTTCAACTTCAAAGTTCATACTTGCAGCCATGCCAAGTACAACCCGAATAGAAGACATCTTCACAACCGGCGAGAAAATCTCATCAAAGTCAATACCTTTCTTTTGCCCAAAGCCTTTCACAACAAGGCGTGCTTTGTATCTTAGATTCTTGCTATCATTCTTCAATTTGAAAACCCACTTATTTTTTAGAATTTTCCTCCCCTTAGGCAACTTCACTAAATTATAAGTGTGATTTTCAAGTAAGCAATTCATCTCCTCGTCCATGGCCTTTTTCCAATCACCTTTCTTTGCATGCTCAATTGCTTCTTGGTAGCTCTCGGGCTCCCCTTGATTGGAAATCAATACAAATTCATTGGGAAGATACTTTCTTGAAGGTTGTCGATCCCTTGTAGATTTTCTTAACTCAAGTTGTGGTGGCGTTCTTGAGTTGGATGCTCTTCCTCAATTTCTGGCTCAGCTTCATTAGGATTAGCATCATCCTCCACTTCTTCAATAGGTGGCTGCACATTTCCCACATTTTCATCATTAACTGAAGATGAAGGAGATAGATCTATGTCAATGAGATCACTAGTTTTTGGCTCCGGTTGATCACCTTTACCAAAGTCTTCAATTGTTTGGTCTTCAAGAAACACAACATCACGGCTTCGAATGACTTTCTTGTCGACCGGATCCCACAATCTATACCCGAATTCATCACGCCCATAGCCAAGAAAAATACATTGTCTTGACTTACTATCAAGCTTGGACCTCTCATCCTTTAAAATGTGAACAAAAGCTCAGCAACCAAATATTCTCAAGTGCTCATAAGACACATCTTTGCCAGTCCAAACTCTTTCAGGAACATCATAATTCAAAGGATAGGAATGAGACAAATTGATCACGTCAACTGCTGTCTTCATTGCCTCACCCCAAAAGGATCTTGGCAATTTAGCTTGTGAAAGCAAACACCTTGTTCTTTCCACAATGGTGCGATTCATCCTCTCAACAACGCCATTTTGTTGAGGAATCTTTTTAACTGTCTTTTGGTGCCGAATACCTTGGCTGCGACAATACTCATCAAATGGCCCAATGTATTCACCACCATTGTCTGATTGGATGCACTTCAATTTCTGCCATGTTTCTCTTTCAACAATGGCCTGAAAATGCTTAAATACTTCTAGAACTTGATCTTTAGTTTTTAGTAGAAAAACCCAAACTTTTCTTGAATAATCATCAATGAAAATAACAAAATAAAGTGCACCACTATGTGTTCTAACTTTCAAAGGACCACAAACATCTAAATGAATTAACTCCAAAACATTTTCTTTTCTAGAAGTAACATTTTTCAGAAAAGAAATTCTATGTTGTTTACCCACCAAACAATGAAAACAAGTTTTGAAATGTGTACCTTTCAAACCAGGTAGAAACTCTTTCTTGAACAAAACTTGTAGCCCCTTTTCACTTATATGGCCAAGCCGCTTGTACCACAATTCGATAGAAGTATCATCTTCAAGTGCATTGGCAAAATCTTTACAAATTTTTCCTTGCATGGAATAAAGTGTATGAGTCTTCTTACACTTAGCCACCACCAAGGAACCCTTTGTGAGCTTCCATATTCCATCACCAAATTTGTTGTTGAAGCCTTCATCATCTAGCTTCCCAGTAGAGATCAAATTGAGGCGAATGTTGGGAACATGCCTCACATCTTTAAGCAACAACTTGCAGCCCAAATTTGTTTCTAAGCAAACATCACCCATGCTGATAATCTTGGACAAACCTTCTTTACCCATTCGAACAGAACCATAATCTCCTTTGGTGTAGGTAGTGAAGAAATCAACTCGAGAAATCACATGAAAAGAAGCACCGGAATTAATCACCCAATTGCTCTCTTGGCCCACAAAATTGATACAATCATCTTCACAAACGACCATGAGATCATCGGTAGTAACTGCTGTAATGTCTTCTTACTTCTTATCCACACTTTTGTCACGTCTTTTCTCCTTGTTCTTGAGCTTTCGGCATTCCCGCTTCATGTGCCCTTTCTCATGGCAATAATAGCACTCAATGTCTTTCTTTGAAAAAGAACCATCTTTTGATTTGTCACGGCTTTGATCACGACCATGAGGAGTCTTACCCCTCCCCCTTGTTTTACTTCGGCCTCTCACGACAAATGCTTCCGAATAAGAGGAACCCGCTGATTTTCTTCTAGTTTCTTCATTCAACAAGCTACTAGTGACTTAGCCCATTGTGACAACTCTATCAGGTGTCGAATTACTAACCGTCACAACCAAAATCTCCCAACTTTCGGGCAAAGAACTAAGTAGCATCAAAGCCTGTAACTCATCATCAAAAATAATTTTCATAGAAGCAAGTTGATTAACAATACTCTTTATTTCATTCAAATGTTCTGGAATGGGGTTGCCAACTTTATATTTTAAATTAACCAACTTACGAAATAGAAAAACTTTATTTGTGGCTGATTTCTTATCATAAAGGCCTTCTAATTTTTTCCATAAATCATGTGTTGAAGTTTCAGTAGCAACATGATGAAACACACTGTCATCAATCCATTGATGGATAACACCAACGGCTTTTCGATTAAGCCTATTCCATTCATCATCTTTCATACATTCGGGTTTGCTACTATCACCTTCAATAGGCCTATACAAATCTTTGCAAAATAATAGGTCCTTCATTTTAGTTTTCCAAGTTACCCAATTGCTTCCATTGAAGCTAGACATACGACCCACATTCCCTTCCATTGATTTACACAAATAAATAGACCCAAATAAACCGTAAGCTCTGACACCAGTTGTTAGGGAAAATATGTGATTCCCCACAAGTAAATCAATCAATGGGAATAAAAACTAATGCGGAAAAATTAAATCAAAAGCAACACAAGAATTTTACGTGGTTCCCTCAATGTGAGGTACGTCCACGGGATCGAAATCCGATTCCACTATTAACCAAATAAGTTTCCAAACGATTACAAACGAGACACGAATGGTCTCACAAAACCACCCTTAGGTAAATTCCAAATAATCACAAATAAACAAGTGGAAAGACCTCACCAAATAGATGAAACAAAATCTTCAGAATTAGAGTTGTAGAAGATCCAAAATAATTAATCAAAAGCAGCCACGAATGGAGTAATTTTCCGAAGCTTGAACAAATCACTCCACCAAATTTAAATGCCACCAAAAAATTTTTTGCTGCTGCCGTAGTGTATCACACGGAAGAACATAAACAATATTTTTATATTGTTAATTCTAGGGTTTTTTTATTCAAACCCTAACTGCTATCAAATTGACTATCCAATCCCTATTAGGATTCCAGAAATAGATATAATATATAAAAATATATTATAACTAATACCAAACCAAATTAAACTCTTTTAATAAACCAATTAGGTCTCAAACTCCAATAAGGAGGTATACCCAACATCCCCATCCTAGTGGCCGCGGCCAGTAGACATTACTGTATGAATCACCAACACCACCATGCTTACCATCATCCATGACAAATTTCTTGTGGGTATCATTTCCATGATTAGATTCACTTTTGTTCTCATGAAATGTGAACTTTGTATTGGTGGTATATGTCACTTCCACCTGTTATTCCTACTAATTGCTGCATTTGAGCCACCAAGTTTTGGACACGAAACTCTTTAACAACAACTGGTTGTGGTGGTTGTGGTTGTGGTGGTGATTGTACTTTGATTTGCATATTGTTGTTGCAGTGATTGTCCATTTGTGGGCTTTGTTCCAGCAACAAGAAGACTACTGTTTTGTAATGTTTTTCAAGCTTTTTTATGACTCTTTGTGGGTTTACTGTGCCTGTAATGGTGACCTTCCCTTGGTTGGGATCCATGGAAGTCGAGAGAACCCCATGAATTTCCCGCAACAGATTTTTGAGCTTTGTCTTACATCCTTGGCATGGGCAGTTCATGATCAGTTTGAGAACAAATGTCTTTGGAGTTGGAGCTACCATGTGAATATCACAGCTGCAATCTGAGCAATGCTAGGTTGCTGGAAAATTTAAATAAATACACTACAACAAAAAGCACCAATGGCGACTAAAAAAATGATTTTCGTCGCTGAAAGTTGCACAAATGGCGACTAAAATGGATTTAGTCGCCAAAATTGATGACTTTTGCCGACTAAAGGAGTTTAGTCGCCGAATATAAGGGTTTTAGTGACTAAAAGTCAATTTAGTCGCCGAATATAGGGGTTTTAGTGACTACAAAAATTTTAGTAGCTAAAAGGCATGGTTTTTGGCGACTAAAAGCATTTAGTAGCCAAAACTATAGGTTTTGGTGACTAAAAAATACTTTAGTCGCCGAATATAGGTGTTTTACCAACAAACAAATTTTTTGTAGCCAAAAGTAAAGGTTTTTGGCTACTAAAAAATATTTAGTAGCTAAAAGTGGACAATTTGGAGACTAAAACTGAGTTTAGTCGGCAAAAGTGCAGGTTTTGGCGACGAAAAGTAAGTTTAGTCGCCCGGAAGTAGTTTTTTGGGGCAGAAATTAATGTTTTTAGCGACAACGCAGTATTTAGTAGCCAAAAAGCATAGAATTGGCGACTAAAATTCAGATTTAGTCGCCAAAAGTGCTCTCATATTTTTTTTTAGTAAATACTTTATTTTTTACATAAAATACATTAAATAAAAATAATTATTTATATATATAGTTTTGTATTAATACCGGCGAATATAGTATATAAATAATATATGTTGCATTAATATTCGCGTGAGGTTGTAGTGACGTAGTGGGGAGAGAGTGTTGGTAAAGGTTGAGAATGTTGGGAAGTTGGTGGTCATAGGTTTGAAACTTGGTAGCAGCGGAGGCAAAAAAAAAAAAATTTCTGAAAATGCTTTCAGCGACTAAAGTCAGTGGTCGCCGAAAGCTGGGCTATTGGCGACGAAAGGTTTAGTCGGGAAATGTATAAATAATAAAAAAAAAAAAATTAACTATTGGCGACTAACAGTTTAGTCGCCAAAGGTATAATTTCCAAAAATGGAATTGACTATTGGCGACAAATTCTTTAGTCGCTGAAGACCTGTCTATTGGCGACTAACAGTTTTTTAGTCGCCAAAGGTATTCGCGACCACGTATTGGCGACAAAACCGGCGACTAAAATATTTAGTCAGGGAAAGTGAAAATTCAACATTTGGCGACGAAAAAAAGACTTTTGGCGACTAAAAATTTAGTCGCCAAAAGTGTATTTTCTTGTAGTGATAAATTACAAATTGAAATGTGTCCATTCAAATTACACCAGTGAAAATAAAAATCACCAAAAGAACTATGTAGACCGCAATGGCAACACTATTACTTGGCGTAGTTATGAAAATTTTAAAGCATGTGAATCTCAATGCATATTCAATATTGAAATTAAACAACAAAAATAGAAAAATCTAGAGAATAAAGGGTCATTATGAAGTCGTGATTCAACCTTTTCTTTAAGACAATCTGATTAAATAGACATGTTAACATGTCTACTTAATAAATAAATAAAAATTGAATATTAATTTGAGAAGGATGAGCAAATTAACTAATTAATGATGATCATAAAGTTAAACAAGAAACTTACTAACTGTAGTAGCTCTAGATTGGTGTACCAGTAACAAAGGACAATATATGAAGCTAAGTTTTGAAAGTTTTTATACATAAATCAACCTGGAAAGTATAAACGAAAACGTGTAAAACTCATTCATAGGCTAATCATAATTAATAACCAACAAAAATGTTTCATGCCCCCTTTTCCCCCCCACCCCCTTTGACCTCTTCTCTCTCTCATTGGTTACATTTTTTTTTCTTTTTTCTTTTTTTCTTGCTCCTCCAATCACCACCTGCCACGTGTGTGTGGGGTTGTGGGGGTGATGATTGGAGGGGGTCTCTATACCAAAACCACCAATATTAATTAAATATTATATTTTATGCAAGTGTGGGGTATTTTTTTTTTTTTTTTTTATTAAATGTATCGCTTGAACTTATTAATGTAAGTCCTACAAAAAAATTTATATATGAAAATCGGTTTATTCACAGGATTACTGCTTCTCTTTTTTAATGTGTTGATTTTTTTTATGTTAAAAACATATAAAAGTAGTTAACTATAATTTTAATGGTCTATTTGATAATAAATATAAAACAAATAAAAAATTAAAAAAGAGGATTGGGGCTCCTTTTAGTTCATGATATGATCTGTATTAGAGGGTGCGTTCCGTTTTTATAATTTGAATAATTTATTTTGTAAAATCCTTCGTGTATATCAAGGCGGGACTGTTCAAAATACACGAAGTACGAAGACGGCGTGACAGCTACGCTGAGCCGATGACAGTTTGCCACGTGGCCATGGAATGGGAAGCGGTTCAGTACAGCAACTAAAGAGACGTTTTGACCGGACAAATAGAGCCCGGTGTGAAGTTAGCATGGTTGGAAAGTTAAAGGTTTTTAGCTTGGTTGGATAGCTAAAAGTTTTTAGTTTGGTTGGGAGCCTAAAAATGTTTTAGCTCGGTTGAAAGGCTGAAGTTTTTAGCTCGGTTGGTAACAGGTAATCCCTATCATGCTGCGCAGATGGAATTAAGGGGCAATTGAGAGGGTAATTTATGAGTAAATTGGGCCGAGCTGGGAAATGGGCCGTTCTATGGGCCATAGTAAGAAGGGCTTAGTAAGTGGACCGAAGTCCCGCTGTTAGCACGGTCCAAGTATGGAAGTAACCTAGCAAGGGTTAGCTCGGTCTAGGAATAATCATGATCGCCACGGTCAGAGTAGAGATAGTTAGCCCGGTATAAGAGAGCTCTGCCGTTAGCTCGGTCACCACACTCAGAGCGGTAACAGTTAGCTCGGTCATACCATATTGAGCTAAAGTATGTTGGGCTTTCCTCAGAACCTTGCTATTGGTTAGCTCGGTCTTGGCTCGTTGTGGTTAGTGCAGTCTGAGACAACCCAGTTGGAATATGTCAAACCGAGGTACACACAGTGAAAGGAAGAACCGAGCTAGTGGGAGCTCGGTCTAGTCTGCGACTTTAGCATGGCCATATTATCTCGGTCGTATTGACATCCGACCATGGTAAAACCATCTCACTTGGTTTAAGCAGTGAGGGGGGTGTTGAAGGATAAGTATTATCTTTCAGGAATATGATTCCTAGGAAGACTCTACATGGAGGAGTAAGAGTCCTACTAGAATTGTGCCACGCGGAACCTGTAAAAGCTCATAACATCACCTATGGAGAGGTAACACAACTTTGATTCCCGAATACACAGAGCTTTTGTTTATTTGTCTATTTTGCTGACTTAGGCATCGGAGAGGTATCCGGCACACACCCACCGGCTAGCTCACGTTTGTGTTTTCAGGAAGTAAAGCGACGTCGTACGGAGGAGCGCAGACTTGATCAACAGGATTATACAAGAAAGAATATTTCTTGCTCGTACAATTGGCGCCGTCTGTGGGAATATCAGACAAAGAACAAAACCTCTTGATCAAGTTTCCCTCGCTAATTAGGAGCAATGGCGTACAACGAAGATTTTCCGCAGTCCGCCATCGACGGACAAACCCCAGAGAGGGGTGGGAGGCGCGAAGGTCTGCCTTCTATCCCTCCCATGGCGGACTTAGAGCCCCCGCGGCAGAACCCCCGAAGGGATGCAAGGGGGAGGCAGAACAATAGCCCCCGTCGCTCTCGCTCACAAAGTCCTGAAAGGCAAAGGCGAGGAATCGACCCTCAAGCTCTTGAGGATCGCGTGAAAGAGCAGGATGAACTAATAAGGAAGATGGCGGCGGATATGGAGGCCATGAAGCGCCAGATCAAGGGAAAAGTGGTGGCGACAAGAGAGGGGCGTAAAGGCAACACACCCCCTCGCCACCCAGAAGATCGCAGTAGGCATACCACACCATCATAAGCAGAGAATAGGAGCCTCAGAACAGGCGACACTCAATCCAGGACTTCCAGAACTCGTCACTCCAGGTCTGAGAGGACGAGATCTGAGAGGTCATACACAGAGGGAAGCACCTATCGGCCCTCGCGCACGCACCAGACATCATCCAGGCAGATGGAGTTACCTAGATCGTCCGACTTACGAACTGTGCTAGAAGAAAGGGCACGATGGAAGGAGGATGCCAGGGCGCGCGACCCACACAGAGTTTCTACCCTTCAGCGGTTAGCTCCTCGGACGCATGGAAGCGTCGAAGTAGGAATGCCAATACCGCACCCTGCTTACGAACCTACGGACAAAGCATTAGCGAGGCTGCAGACCTCGCCGTTCGTTCCGGCAATTGAGAACGCGCCCTTACCTTCCGGCTTCCTGCAGCCCAAATTCACCATGTATGAGGGGAAGACGGACTCTTACTCGCACTTGAACCACTTTCGCCAGGTTATGGCTATATACCGACGAAACGAGGCTTTGATGTGCATCCTATTCCCATCCAGCCTTAGCGACCTAGGATTAACCTGATTCGAAAGGCTGCCAGAAGGCAGCATCGCCTCCTGGGCACAATTAGCAGAGGCGTTCGTGACAAGGTTCAGAACGAACACCAAAACGCCAGTGGAGATCGACCAGCTTCTTTCCATTAACATGGGCGACAAGGAGACATTAAGATCCTACAATAGTCGCCACTGGGAGACCTTCAACCAGATTGGGGATTGCCCTACCAATCTCGCCATCGCGCAGTACAAAAGAGGTCTTCCAGTCGGGAACAGGCTGAGGGACTCAATCACCATGACGCCACCCCTCACAATGGAGGCCTTAATGGAGAGGGTACACCAGCACATTCGGGTGGAGGAGGATGGCGCCCGTGCTAAAACAAAGTCTAGTACAACCGCAGTACCAGACAAAAAGACCACGGCGAAAGTCAATACGGTAGAACGTCCAAGCAGAAACGGACGAGGTAGGCGAGACAATGGAGAGGACTAGGATAAAAGATGGTTGAGAGTCCGCACTGCCATTACCACGGTATTCAAAAAATCGATCTATCGGATTCTAAGTGAGATACGCGATGAACCTTTCGTCAGATGGCCAGCTAAGCTGGGAGAAGCGCAAAAGGACTACGACGAAAGATCCCGGTGCACCTTCTATAAGGAAAAGGGGCACCGCACTGAAAATTGCATACCATTGAGGCAGCATCTGGAGGAGTTGGTGGCAGCCGGTCATCTAGACAAGTACATTGAGGGAGGGATGCAGCCAGCCCCCCAGGACCACAACAACCCAAACGGAATGCCAATCGACACCCCACCTCAAGGCGTGATCAACGTAATCCATGGGGTATTCGAACCTGAGCGCATATGCGAGCTCAGGGGCATGATCAAGAAGGCTGAGCACTTAAGGGAGGTACTAAGCGCCCAACCTACCGTCAAAAAGAGGAGAACAGAAGCCACGAACGTCATATCTTTTTTAGATAGAGACATGGCAAGGATATACTGCCCTCACAATGATGCACTGGTCGTCACTCTCAGAGTCAAGGATTTTGACGTCAAGCGGATTTTGATTGACCAAGGGAGCTCATGTGAGATAATGTACTACGAAACATTCAAACAATTGAAACTAGAAGACAAAGACTTAGCACCTGTTGTATCTCCCCTGATCGGGTTCAACTCAATGCCAGAGTGGCCAGTCAGCAAGATAATCCTCCCAGTCAGAGCAGGAAGCATAACGAAACAAGTGGAATTCTGGGTATTGAAAGTGCCCTCCACTTACAACATAATCTTGGGAAGGACATGGCTGCGTGCCATGAAAGCGTTAGCTTCAACCTACCATCAAATAATGCGATTCCCCAACGAAGCCGGGGTAATTGAAGAGGTCTATGGAGACCAAATTATGTCCAAGCAATGTTTCGTCACAGTAAACGGCAGTCGCGCTGCCAAGGGGTTTGTTCAGATGGTGGAAGAACCAGAGAGCAATGAATTGTTCGCGGATGTTGGCAAAGCTGCTAAACATAAGGCAGTGGAAGACTTGGTACAGGTAAGAATAGATGAAAAGAATCCGAATAAGTTCTTTTTGCTTGGCTCATCTATGTCCAGCACTGAGAGAATAGAGGTCATGGAATTCTTGACCTCTAACATCGAAGTGTTTACCTGGACACCGTATGATATGCCTAGCATTGACCCAAGCTTCATCTGTCACCAATTGAACGTCCACCTAACCGCCAGACCAATCATTCAGCGCACTCGCAGATTGGCACTCTACCACGCCAAGATAGTGGCGGAAGAAGTAGGAAACCTGCTGGAGGCAGGAGCTATCAGAGAGGTACACTACCCCAGATGAATCTCTAATACAGTGGTGGTGCCAAAAAAGAATAGAAAATGGCGTGTTTGCGTAGACTACAAAACAGTCAACAAGGCATGCCCAAAGGACAGCTTCCCTCTACCCCGGATAGATCAACTGGTAGACCTGACAGCAGGACACAACCGTCTTAGCTTTTTTGATGCGTACAGAGGTTACCATCTGTAACCGCACCCGCGAGGGACCTCGATGCTACAGTTCGGACTCCCCTTTTTTGTTTGTCGCGGTTCTTAATCTGAACCAAAGAGTCCAAATCCGGCAAATCGTTTTGAGAAAAAACAGATTTTGAAAAGAAGTGCCAAACATGGACTGCTTTGCCAGATACAGAGTCGCCACCTAAATATTTTTTAAAATGGGAAATTTAGGAAACCCTGACTCGGTGCCGAAGGCCACGTGTCCGTCATCACCAAAGTTGTCTTGGCTCGGGAGCTTGGGTACGATCGGGGAAGGTCAGCTATGAGCACCCCCTCTCGCCCGGTCCGAAGACCGGCCTCTACTAACCGTGATATCCGATTTTGAAAACTTTATGTGCTCTTGTTCCAGTTATTAGCCTAGAATTACTATGTTATGCGCACAGCAAACAAGTATAGACTAGATTGCCTAATTTGGAAATAAGCATTGCATATCCGTTTGTTTTGAAAGTGCTTTGGAATTTGCTACTCGCAAGTAGGCTAAAAACACGGATTTCAACGAGTTTTTCCAACTCAAGCAATCCAACCTTCACCCACAGGCATTCAAACAGTTTATCTCATACAAACATTTAGCCACATGGTAATCATGCTGTCATGCTAACATTCACACACATGCGAGATGCTAAAGCATAAAAGCTTACCTAGTACTCCGTGCCAAAACAGAAACTAGTTAGCAAACATGCATGGTCCTAGTTCATGTTAAGTGGCTAATGCAACGCATACAGAATGTCACTAGAATAGGCTCGGCTAATCTACAATGACATGTGAAATGCTACACGTAACAAGTATTCAATTTGGAAATTGAAATACAATGCAGTTAGCGTGATGTACCGAGCCTGGTGCATGTAAGACAAATGTATGGATGCACGCATGCATTGCATAAGGTATGCTAATTTTAAATATGCCCTAATCTACCATCATAAGCAGGTAAATAAAAGGGAAGAAAGACGTGGGGTTGGAAGACATACACACACTCACGCACACTTATTACAAATACGCCCTCACACGGAGAGACCAAAAGAATATACAGTCCAAGATAATACAGTCCAAATACGGAATAAATTATTACAAAAAATTCTAATTTAATTGATGATTGAAATGCATAATAGAGAAGGCCGCAGCCCCGCCTCGGGATGCGCGAATGATGCATGCTCGAATCCGACTCGCCCGGAAAACCCGCACCATACCACTGCTGCCTCTGTTCTTACTGCCCTGTCTCTCCAAAAAATTGCCAAAGTCTCAGAACACCTTCCTTGCATGCTGCTGTACACCACCGGCTGGAGGAAGTGCCCACCGGCCAGCTAAAATTTCCATCGGCTGCTTAGGAGGTTATCGGCCACCCATATAGTGCCGGTCGGCACTCTATACTGCCGGTCGGCAGAAAATTCCTGCAGAAGACAGTTTTGACAGCAACAGCAGACAGGCAGTGCATGGTATGGGATTTTGAGCATATATAAGCATGGCCAATGCTTCCTATCATGCATGGGACTCAAGGAAGCATGACCCTTGGTTCTTGGGCCATCAATTATGCATCTTGGTGCATGATAGCCTAAGGAACCAAGGTTGCATTTCAATGTCAATATGCATGCAACACACAAATGAGACCAAGACCCTATCATGTATAGATCAAGGGCCTTGGTGACCAAGAGTTGAGACAAGTTGCACCACTTGTAGTGTGAACTTCTCTCAATCCTTACACTTGGTTTGACACCCCAAACCAAGACATGGAATGCATGTATACAACATGGCTCAAATGATGCAATATGACATGAAGTGCAAGACATACCAAATGCAATGCAACATGTTATGGCAAGTGTGCAATATTAGGCATGCAAGATGCAAAGTATAATGCAAACATGGACAATTCTTGTAAAAGAACTAGCATATAACAAGGCTTTGCTAATCAAGTATGCAACAAACATGTTTCAAGCAGGCAATAGTAGACTTAAACCATAATGGGACAGACCTCAAACCTCCCCCCCCCAAAACAGTGGCAAAAAATGCCCAAAATGATGGACCAACACTCATGCAAACATGCAAGCAAATGGGCCCAAAGCCAAGGCATAAACAAGGGGCTTTTCACTACCACCAACATGACCATTCATAGCACGTATTAGGCCACCAAAAACAGATTTCTAGCATGCAAAATACACACACACACCTTTGACATGGTAGTCCCCAAATGCCTTAAATATGCAAGCATGCATAATGTCCACTCCTAGGCATAAAAGACCAATGTTTCAAAGCATGAAAGGCATGACAAATAGGGACATATAAACATGGTATAGGGACTGAAATAACATATTAAATGATTTCAAATCATCTAAACAACCTATCCAATGCATATACATGGATCACATCCTCAACGCTTACAAGCAACAATGCAAAACAACTACATTAAGCATGCCAAAAATGGTAAAACCAGTGGCCAACAGACCTAAAACAAGACAAATTATGGCTAAAAGCTTCAATAAGTCAAGCCAAAACATGAGGATATACGAGGCTAAACCCATGGCACATTTCTAGGCAAAATGGAGGATTACAAAGCAAGTATACAAAGCATGCTAAGGACCACAAAACCACCATTAGACAGAGATGTAACATGCTCCAAAACATCCAAAAAAACTCTGAGATGGCGCCAAAAACAAGCAAGCACGCATGTTCCCTTTTAAGCCAAAGACAAAGGCAAAAGAAGGACAAAGGGGAGAGGGGTGTCCCTCCCCTATACAAGACTTCAAACCACCTTCTTTACCACTAAAAACCCACTGGTTTTCAGTGGTGAAAGGACCCAAAACAACAAGGCAAACAAGGCTCAAAGTAAAGACACCAAATAGGCCAAAATAAGGCCTAAAAGGGTGAGTTTGCACTCAAACCACAAAATGACCTTAATGAAAGTTCAAAAGCAAGAAAATCTAATACTTTTTTCAGTTATACACAAAGCTCAAAACACAAAGCAAGATGGGTAAAAACTTGTTACAAAAATGGGGAATCTAAAGTAAAGTGCTCACCCTTGAAGAACACTTGAAGAACAGGTGGTGCAGCCCTCCTCTATTGATCAAAACCAGTCCAAAAACTCAACAAACAACCCTCCAAGCCTCCCAATCTCGAGCTAAGGTGTAATGGTGTGTGTATTGGTGCAAAAGTGAGGTAAAAGTGCACTTTTAGGCCTAAAAACACACACACAAGAGGAGAGAGAGGGAAAATCTAGAGAGAGAGAGATATATGGCAGATATATAGATACATAAGCTCTGGTTTTTTGATCAAAAGTGGCCAACCCCTCTCAAAGGGAGAGAGATGGTGTTTATATAGGCAAAAATCAAGGCTCAAGGCTTCTCCAAGAAGCTAACTAAAAGGGCCAAAGGGGGGCAAAAGGGTCTAGGCTTCTTGGAGAAGCTAAGACAGCTGGCCAAGCTTCTCCAAGAAGCTTGGCCAAAGGTTCAAGCTTCTAGAAGCTTAGAGGGTTCAAAGGTGCAAAGTGGTCACACTTATGCACAGAGGAATGTGATAGTGCATTCCAGCTGGCACAGCTGGCATGCACCATGCCTCAGGGGTTCAAAGAGTGCACGCCGGCCAGCCAAAGGGATCATCGGCACAAAAAAGTGCCGGTCGGCAACATATAGTGCCGACCGGCCAAATATTCTAACAAAACGGTGTCAGCTGTACACATATGCGGCCGGTGATGGTAGGGAAAGGCCGGTGGTGTGTGGGGATGGCCAACAAGTCATTCTCTGCCCTTCAAGACAAAAACACAGGTGTTTGGTGCAAAACCAGACACAAAACGGTCGAGTTCGGAGATCCTGAGGCAGGGCGCGTAGCCGAGACCTCCGGGAACTCCAAACGAACACAAACATGGATAATCACCGAGTGTTCAATGGTGACGTCCAAGTCTTGAGGACGGTCAAGAATGGGGTGTCTACACCATCAGATCGCTATGTATGAGACGGACCAGGAGGTCACCTCTTTTACGACGCCAAGAGAACTGTATTGTTACAAGGTCATGCCCTTTGGCCTTAAGAACACAGGGGCAACATTCCAACGGATGGTCACCAAGATGTTCGAACCATTGTTAGGCAGAACAATGGAAGCCTACATCGACGACATGGTGGTCAAGAGCAAGGATAAGAATGACCATCTCCGGGACCTAGGTGGGATGTTTCAGATCCTGAATAAGCACAAGCTACGCCTTAATGCATCCAAGTGTGCGTTCGGAGTAGGATCTGGCAAATTCCTAGGCTTCCTAGTGACCAACCGAGGTACTGAGGCAGACCCCTCTCAGATCAAAGCAATTCAAGATCTGGAGAGGCCCAACTCAGTAAAAGAAGTGCAGCATCTCACCGGCATGACAGCTGCACTCAATCGATTCATAAGCCGGTCGTCGGACAGATGTCGACCATTTTTTCAAGCATTAAAAGCCAAGTTCGAGTGGGACGAAGAATGCGACCGCGCTCTAGAAAGCTTGAAAGAATATATGTCTTCTCCACCACTGCTTGTAACCCCAGTACCCGGAGAAGAACTCTTTCTATACCTAGCAGTTTCACATCACGCAATTAGCGCAGTGTTGGTCCGAGCGGAAGGGATCCAACATCTGCCCATTTTCTATGTCAACAAAACATTACTGGGCGCCAAAACAAGGTACTTACCACTGGAAAAACTGGCCTTAGCCTTGATGATGGCCTCAAGGAAGTTGTCGCATTACTTTTACGCCCACACCATAGTCATCCTCACAGTTTTTCCATTAAAAGCTTTGTTTGAGAGGGCGAACTTTTCTGGGCGAATCTTGAAGTGGGCAGTAGAGTTGGGACAGTTCGACATCAAGTTTCAACCCAGAACCGCGATAAAGGCCCAAGCTTTGGCAGACTTTGTCACAAAATTCACCCCAGGAAGTCATCATATCTGCCCAGTCGACCTGACTGAAACAACCCAACTAGAGATGGAAATTGACGCCGGAATAGCGTAACCGCTGGTGCAGGATACCCAGTCAGACCCTAAGGCAGACCAGAGTAAAGTAAGGGAGAAAGAAACAAACCATGCTACACCAAGCCAAGACTTACCAACAAATAAAGACTTGGTACAATCAGATAACGATGGGCAAACAACAAGCATGGACCTTGAAGAAAACACCAGCAACACTCTTGATCCCAAGGCATCATCTGATCCCTCCACTTGCTAGAAACTGTTCGTGGGAGAGATGCAAAAGCTCTTCGTAGATGGAGCGTCCAACAGGCATGGTGCAGGACTGGGCATAGTCCTCATCTCACCAGACGGTTTAGTGGTGGAGCAAGTAGTCAACCTTGGCTTCCCAGCATCAAACAATGAAGCGGAATATGAAGCACTTCTGGCAGGCTTAAAATCAGCATCCTACATGAAGGCCACCGAGCTAATGGTTTACAGTGACTCACAACTGGTGGTAAACCAAATTTCAGGTGACTACGAGGCGAAATATGATAGGATGATTGAGTACCAAGAGCTAGTCAGAAAAGAGATCAAGAAATTTGAAATAGTGCGGATAGAGCAAATCGGCAGGGAAGAAAACAGTAGAGCGGACGAACTAGCAGGCTTTGCTTCAATGGCAGATACCTCCATCCCTCATCCATTGCTGATTGACTACCTACCAAGACCAAGCATTGAAAAACCCGAAGTAGAAGAGATATGTTGTGCCGAACTAGGCCCTTCGTAGATGGATCCTATCATACTATTCCTAAAAGACGGCATTTTACCCGAAAAGAAGAAGGAAGCCAACAGGATAAGAGCAAAATCACAGTGATTTTGGCTCTCCCCATCAATGGCCTTGTACAAGAAGTCATTTACAGGACCTTACCTAAAGTGTGTCCACCCCAGCAAAGTTGAAGCATTCTTGTTCGAGATACACGAAGGCGTATGCGAAAGCCATCAAGGAGGAAGATCATTAGCTTACAGAGCCATTTCGCAAGGATATTGGTGGCCTTACAAGCAAGCAGATTCAGAGAAGTATGTCAAGAAGTGCGAGAAATGTCAGAAATTCGCACACCAAATACATCAACCAGCCGGAAAACTCCTACCATTAACAAGCCCATGGCCCTTTGCAATGTGGGGCTTGGACATAGTAGGACCACTTCCAACGGCACCCGGCAATAGAAAGTTCTTCCTTGCAGCAACAGACTACTTCACAAAGTGGGTGGAGGCAAAAGCATTGGCATCAATAAAGGAGAAGGATGTGAAAAAGTTCGTCTGGCAGAATATCATCACTCGGTTCGGCATACCAAAAGCTCTAATATCGGACAACGGCATTCAGTTCGATGGCAGAATCTTTAGAGGCTTTTGTGCAGAATACAAGATAGAATTCTACAACTCTACACCGGCATACCCATAAGCAAATGGCCAAGCAGAAGCATCAAACAAAGTGGTCTTGGATGGATTGAAGAAAAGATTAGAAAAAGCAAAGGGCAAGTGGGCTGAGGAGCTTCCCCACGTTTTATGGGCTTACCGTACTACACCTCAGCGGTCTACTGGTGAAACACCCTTTTCCTTGGCCTATGGCATGGAAGCAGTAATCCCACTGGAAGTTGGCCTCCCCATAATTAGAAGTGAAAATTTTGATCCAGACTTAAATGAAGAAGCCATAGCATTGGAGCTCGATCTTGCGGAAGAAAGAAGAGAAAGAGTACTGGTTCACATTGCCTCGTACCAGCAAGAGTTGTCTAGAAAGTATAACAAAACAGTATATCCAAGACAATTCAAAATCGGAGATTGGGTACTGCGCAAAGTGATGGGAAACACCTTGGTACCCGGAGACGGCAAGTTAGGGCCCAATTAGGAAGGACCTTACAAAGTGGTTGGGTTAGCAGGAAAAGGGGCATACCACTTGGAAGACGAGGACAGCAAAGCCATTCCCAGGCCATGGAACACTGCCAATCTCAAACTATTTTATTTTTAGCTTTTCTTTAAAGTACTTGTAATTTTTCTTTTTCTCAATAAAACAAGTAGTTTTCTTTTCAGCATAATTGTTTTATTCTGTAAAAGTTGTTTTAGTGAGCTAGGGGCAACAAAAACAGAGTTGGCCGGAATAACCGACTTTGTCCTCTCCTAAGCCTAGGATAAGGATCCAGGCTACAGGAAGTTTGGCAGGAAAAACCAAACACTTTACTCTAAGTCGGTAGGAAAAACCAACTTAGAGGTTGGCTGGAAAAACCAACACCCCTCCTAAGCCCAGGATAAGGATCCAGGCTGCAGGAAGTTTGGCAGGAAAAACCAAACACTTTACTCTAGGTTGGCAGGAAAAACCAACTTAGAGGTTGGCTGGAAAAACCAACACCCCTCCTAAGCCCAGGATAAGGATCTAGGCTGCAGGACGTTTGGCCGGAATAACCAAACACTTAGTACTCTTCAACCGAAATAAAGATCAAGGCTGAAGAGTGGTTGGCTGGAAAAACCAACACTTAGTACTCTTCAACCGAGATAAAGATCAAGGCTGAAGAGTGGTTGGCTGGAAAAAGGTTGGCAGGTATGGCCAGTCAAATTGCAAAGTTAAGACCGAGATAAAGTATCTCGGCTGGAGAATATTATACCTTACTCAAATTACAGTTAGAAAGTAAGTATACACATGAAAGTCAACCGAGATAACAGTTGAAACCAAGATAAGCTTTCATTGAAGATTCAAAACAAGTACAAAAGAAGGACCTCAGCCCGGTTATAGTTTTTTCTTTCCAACAGCAAAAAGAAGAAATTACAGAGATTAAGCAAAAAGGTCATATAAATCAGCATAAGAACAACGCGGTCTTCACCCAGGGGTAGCTCGGTTGTGGCAGGCACCTCTGGGTTAAGCTCGGTTGAAAGATCTGCATCAGCAGGCAAATGTGGGACGGAGACCCCTGGAGTTGGGGAGGTAGACTGGCGACCGGGCTGAGTGTTGTCTTCTGGAGCTTCATCTTCATCCTCCTCTTCCAGAAATTACTGCTGAATGGTAGCAGCATACTCCGCCAGTGAGCTTGGTATGAAATATGGAGAAGGATTGAAGACCTCGGTCTCAAGACCATGATCGAGCTGCGCCACAGCCCCCCTCCACCGGCATTTAAAGAACAGGTCCTTCGCGGCTTCACACTGCTTGATGTACAGGGCTTCGCCTTCTTTGAAACCGCAGTCCTCCGCATCCTCCAGCTTCTTCTCAAGCTTGGCTATTTTAGCATTCTTTTTTCCTTCAAGCTTGGCCAGCTCACGCAGATATTTATCTTTTATCATGGCCGCAGCCTTTTGCTTGTCTGCTTCAGCCGAGCTAACAAGACCGGTCAGACGACCATTCTCGGTTTGTAGCTCGGCTATCTGCTTCCTGGCCTGTTCTAGCTCGGTAGTTTTTTCGGTTACCTCGGCCATTGCTTGCCTTGTCGTTTTGCGAAGTTCCAATACACGCTTGTGAGCGATGTGGTTTTTCTGTATGGCCTGCAAAAGGATGGCAAGAAACTTTTAAACCGAGCAGAAAGTTGCCAAAATTAGAAAGGTAGGCAGACAGACTACTTACCAGCACCATGGATTTTGTGGACGAGCGAATAGCCTTTAGCTCGGTTAGGTGATCATGGTGCTTCATGTCGGCTGGAAGAAAGACACCTTTAGCAAGGTTGAAAGCCATAAGGTGGTCTTTCTCTGCAACCACTGAATCAGAATCACTGATAGCACGGTTCTGAAACATGGTCTTTGGAACCCACTTGGAAAAGCTAGCTCGGTCAGAGCGCTCCGATTATGGGCTAGGTGGAGGGCTTGGCGGAAGGATGGTATCTTCTTCATCAACAAGGCGTGGCTCGGTTGTGGAAGTCCGAGCACGCTTGTTTGGACGAGATGATGAGGGTTGATGGGATGAAAGAGCCACCATGGTCTCCTGAGTCTGACCGGCTGGTGGTACCTCGGGCTAGTTTGTTTCGGTCAGAAGGGCTCGCACGGCTCTCTTCTTGGCCATTTCTTGCTCAGCAGTTAGTGAGATCAAGTTGATTTGAGGCAAGGATGGATCCGGTTCAGGAGAGGCTTCCAACAAGAAGTCAGTTACCCTGGTTTTTCGTTTGCTGTTATATCTGTACGTCGGTTCAAAATCCAGTAGCTCGGCCCAACTTCTATTGGGATATCGCAGTGCAGCGCGAAGTGTGTTTAAGTTGGGATAGCTGTACTGGGACTTGAGAAAGTTCAAATCTGCATGAAGTAAAGGAGGCAGCAGTTAGTACGGTTCAGCGTAAGCAAACCAAGGTAAAAGAAAGCATAAAAACTAAGCCGAGGTAGTTATACCGGCGAGTCCTTTATTCCAATTAATTCGGTCGCCCGGGATCTGGGCTTCATGGTCCTCAAAATTCCCAGAAACCCAGAGGAAATCATCATCGTTTACATCCTTGTCCGGAGTATTCTTTATTATCTTTTCACGCCGGAGCCTTATTCTTAGATAGTAAACCCAGCCATCTTCATTTGAACCTATGGAATATTGATGGAAGAGCTCGGCTAAACCGAGGTTAAGGCCAGCCGGCGGTTTAACTCGGCGATGCCATTTATTATGCGGTATGAATTTGTGGAAAACTGGGTAGGGCAGAGGTTGGTTTGTCTAAGGAACTCGCAAAGAAGGGGTTGTACAGGGAATCTAAGTCTAGTTTCTACAATGGAAAGAAGGGTAAAGGGAACAAAACCAAGGTTTCCCCAAGGAGTGATATCTAGTTCGGCTAGAGTAAGATGGACATCGTCAGGGATATGGTAGTCCCTTCGAAACTCGGCCATAGCACTTGGGGTGTTTACCAAAAACCTATATTTACCCATGAGGTTTTAAATTATGTATAAATTAACAGAGTATTAGCTCGGTCGTGAAATGACGCTGAGTAGCTCGATCTGAACGTTCAAGGAAGTGGCTGGCAACCTAAGTCTGCAAAGTAAAAAAAGACAGGTGTTAAGCTCAGCTCGTTGGACCGTGCTAGAAGAAACCAAGTCAAAGATAAATGTCCTAGCTCGGTTGTGTGGGCCAGTATCCATTCTTAGCTCGGTTTGAGCAAGGGTCTTTTAGCCCGGTTGAACTTTTGGGGCAGCATTCTTAGTTCGGTTTTAGCTAAGGGAGCTGGTTTAGCTCCGAGTTTTAGTTCGGTCGGTGGTTAGGGCTTTCTAGCGCGATATTGCGCAAACCTAGTTCGGTTCAATAGCCTGGCTATTTTAAGGCAAAGGGTATTTTGATTTACTGAAACCACAAGTATAAACATGGAGTGTTAGTTTGGTTGTTTAGTCTGGCTAGCCTCGCATCAACTACAAACAACTTTCTAGCTCAGTTGGATGGTGATTTTGGATCAAATCCAGTGTTCTTCAGGCTGTTTTCGTAAACACAAGTGGTTCAAATATAAAGTTTTTTCCAAAAAAAGCAAGGCAAAGCAAAAAATGGAAAGTGTGTTTTACAAAAACATACAAAGAAAAACACGCTATGTGTTGCAAAAGAGATGCGAAATCAACAGAAATGAAGAAGATTCGAAAACACTTACCAGTCCAAGGCGAAGGAGTTGAAGATGGAAGCAATCTCAGCAAGAACACGAGCTCTGCAGTTGCAGTAAGGAAGAGAGAAGAAACTTGGAAAAATGGAGGCTCAGAGAGAGAGAAAGATGAATAGTAAAATGATTGATTCAAAACAATAAGAAGTTTTTGTGTAAAGAAAGACAAAAATGTGGGACTGTTCAAAATACACGAAGTACGAAGACGGCGTGACAACTACGCTGAGCCAATGACAGTTTGCCACGTGGCCATGGAATGGGAAGCGGTTCAGTACAGCAACTAAAGAGACGTTTTGACCGGACAGATAGAGCCCGGTGTGAAGTTAGCATGGTTGGAAAGTTAAAGGTTTTTAGCTTGGTTGGATAACTAAAAGTTTTTAGTTTGGTTGGGAGCCTAAAAATGTTTTAGCTCGGTTGAAAGGCTGAAGTTTTTAGCTCGGTTGGTAACAGGTAATCCCTATCATGCTGCGCAGATGGAATTAAGGGGCAATTGAGAGGGTAATTTATGAGTAAATTGGGCCGAGCTGGGAAATGGGCCGTTCTATGGGCCATAGTAAGAAGGGCTTAGTAAGTGGACCGAAGTCTAGCTGTTAGCACGGTCCAAGTATGGAAGTAACCTAGCAAGGGTTAGCTCGGTCCAAGAATAATCATGATCGCCACGGTCAGAGTAGAGATAGTTAGCCCGGTCTAAGAGAGCTCTGCCGTTAGCTCGGTCACCACACTCAGAGCGGTAACAGTTAGCTCGGTCATACCATATTGAGCTGAAGTATGTTGGGCTTTCCTCAGAACCTTGCTATTGGTTAGCTCGGTCTTGGCTCATTATGGTTAGTGCGGTCTGAGACAACCCAGTTGGAATATGTCAAACCGAGGTACACGCAGTGAAAGGAAGAACCGAGCTAGTGGGAGCTCGGTCTAGTCTGCGGCTTTAGCATGGCCATGTTATCTCGGTCGTATTAACATCCGACCATGGTAAAACCATCTCACTTGGTTTAAGCAGTGAGAGAGGTGTTAAAGGATAAACATTATCTTTCAGGAATATGATTCCTAGGAAGACTCTACATGGAGAAGTAAGAGTCCTACTAGAATTGTGCCACGCGGAACCTATAAAAGCTCATAACATCACCTATGGAGAGGTAACACAACTTTGATTCCCGAATACACAGAGCTTTTGTTTATTTGTCTATTTTGCTGACTTAGGCATCGAAGAGGTATCCGGCATACACCTGCCGGCTAGCTCACATTTATGTTTTCAGGAAGTAAAGGGACGTCGTACGGAGGAGCATAGACTTGATCAACAGGATTATACGAAAAAGAATATTTCTTGCTCGTACAAGAACTATAATCCCGAAGAGCATACTCCGGTCCTTGATCTAGACCCAAGAAAGGCCAAGTCCCAATTAAGCATTGTGTGAGTGATTTTCTGACCACACTGCCCGCTTAGTAATTCAGCTGTAGAACACTAGCAGAATAGATGGCACCTTGCTGACCTGCAACAGAAAGAGAAGGCTCCGGCAGTGGTTCTTCCACCCGGGGGTACTCCGACGATCAAGTCAGTACTCAATATCTCTCAAAGATAATCAATCATTTATTCAACTCACAAGCTTGAGCATAAAAAATATACCTTAGACCCATGGGGGTGCCTCTTATTTATAGCCAACTCAATCCTAGTCCCAATGAGAGCCTAACTCCAATGGACTCAGGATTACTGCTAATCTGGGACTCCCAGTGGGATTAGGATAAACTCCCTAAGAGTTTATCTTTACCCAAACTGAAGTCTTCTCCCAATCTAGGACTCTTGTCCCATATCCAGGTTGAGTTCCCTCTTCATTCTAGGACTCTTGTCCCTTATCCACTTATCTCGGATTTCGATATCTTCGGAGATAACCTCGGCCTAACCGGGATGACCTCGGCATAATGACCAGGACACGTGGCATCTCGGCCAATACGTCGGCGTCACCTTGCCACGTGTTGGTACTCAAAAAATATATCTCCACAACTGCCCCCCTAGGTTCTATTACCTTGGCATTCTGAGGTGATGGAACCTACATTGTTTGTTCATCTGTGCCCCTCTGTCCGAGATCAAACTCGCCGATCTCAAAGTTCCCTGGACTTTACTGTCCACTTCTGCCAAGTATCAAGCTTCATGCTTTCCAAGCTGTTCGAGGTCACACCTCCTAGCCGAGGTTATTGGTTCCATTTAATTCATAAACTCCAAGAGTTTTTGCAACTGCTCCATTCACTTTTTCTGGTGGGTTCCCGATTTCTAGTCATCTATTTGACTCCGGCGACATTCATATCGGCGTTCATTTCACTTGGTAGGTTCATAAATTCCTTTAAGCTCAATAACTTTTCTGAATCTGTTTACTTGCTATCTGTTGCCTTCTATTTTGAATTGTTTACTGTTTGAATGCCTGGCACTGTTCTCGCCATATCCACTTTCTGTTGCTAGCATCGTGCCTGGGTCATTGTTCTTACTTAGTGCCTGTGCACTTGGTTTTATTCTTGAACTTTATTGTCTTCTTGACTCTGAATTTTCTCTTTTTTCATTCAATCCTCTAGCTTTTTCTCTTTCTAGCTCTTTTGCTTAAATCTGTCATTGTTCCAAGCTTTCAAGCTCTGCAATTGTTTTCGTTTCCTCTCCTCCGGTGAAGCTTACGTTATTCTGTCATTTTCGCATCCGTCGTCAGACTTCGGCAATTCTCATTCCGGCTTCCCTCTTTCTGGTAAGCCACTTTTCCTCCTGGTTTATTTCTTGTTGCTTTCCAGGAGGCTCTGCTTCATTGTTAACCACCATTGCTGTTTTACCCGTTGTTTCCAAATCATCTTCTTGAATACACACTATTCACATATCTGTTGATTTCTGCCACTGTTCTTGGCTTGACACACCTATGCAATCTTTTTGTCTTGATTTCCTGATAGCTTCATCACCATTTTTGATTTACGAATTACATTCTTGTTTCTATTTTCTGTGTCTTTTTCCAGATTCTTGCCTTCAATCCTTGCCTTTAAACTCCGAGGTGCCAATCGCCGAGAAGAGCTTTGATCAAACTCTTCGGGAGATTGATGCTGAGCTCGAGGCCGAGAAGGCTGCTGAAAAATCTTTCCAACTGTTTTCTGGGGGTGAGACACAACTTGCTGCTGATGCCGAGTAGTTTGCTTCTTTTCTTGAAATTGATGCCAAGATAACGGTAGAGAAGCTCCTCCAACTGACTATCGAGGCTGAACCATCGTCGTCCGTCGAAGCAGATCAGTCCGACGTTCTTGCTTTCAGTCCCTAGTTCTTTGAGGTCTTCATTTTTGTACTTGTCTTCTTTTATACATGCTTCATATTTCCCAACCTTCTCAGCTCTTAACAAGCTAGTTGCTTAATCGAAGTCAATCTTGTAAATTGCTCAAAAATTTCAACAAGTGTTAACATTCCTTGCTCCTTGATTATCATTCCTTCCCCCTGCACCTTCTCCCTGCCCCCTAATGTGAACATAAATTACACTTAGGATCACATTAAGGAAGTTGGCTTTGTGCCGTAGTCACAGACCCGATGTGTTCTTCTTTCGCCGATGTATTAAAATTTCTGGTATTTAATTCACCCCCTTTAGACCCTCTTTCTCTTGGCCTTTGCAAACTATCATCGCTGTTTCTTGAAGCATTTATTCCTTTCACAATTCTGGTCACCACTTCTGGTGTGCACTTAGTGGTTCTGTTCTAACCAAAATGACGTTTGACTCCGGCGAATCTTTTGCCGACATTTAACTTTGTGCACTTTTTAACTTGTAAATTCTCTCAGAATTAAACAGGTGTTAAACATCATTTCGTTTTAACTTCGATTAAACATCATCTCGGCTTAACTTCGGTTTAAGCATCACCTCCATTTAACTTTAGTTAAACATCATCTCATCTTAACTTCGGTTAAGCATCATCTCAGTTTAATTTCGGTTAAACATCATCTCGGCTTAACTTCGGTTAAGCATCACCTCAGTTTAACTTCGGTTAAACATCATCTCGGCTTAACTTCGGTTAAGCGTCATCTCAGTTTAACTTTAGTTAAACATCATCTCGGCTTAACTTCGGTTAAGCATCATCTCAGTTTAACTTCAGTTAAACATCATCTCAGTTTTTGAAGTTTTTCCTTTTTTGTGCAACCTTCTCGGGGTGACATACCTCAGGTATACAAACTGATGATTTACCTCGGCAATAACTTGTCCTGTAAATTGCTCATAAATTTCAACAAGGGTAAAACATATACTGTTCAATGCTAACTTTGTAAACTTTTCTCAAGTTTCAACAAGTGTAAAACAATAATCTTAGCTTTTACTTCAACCTGTAAATTGCTGTAAATTTCAACAGACGATTAAATATCATATGTCGGCTTACCTTTACCTTTGTAAATTGCTACAAATTTCAACAAGTTTAGACAATGATATCGGCTTAACTTCAACTTGTAAATTGCTGCAAATTTCAACAAGCGAAGATAAGGAACAATCTCAGCTTAACTTCAACTTGTAAATTGCTACAAATTTCAACAAGCGAATATAAGGAACAATCTTAGCTTAACTTCAACTTGTAAATTGCTACAAATTTCAACAAGCGAATATAAGGAACACTCTCAGCTTAACTTCGACTTGTAAATTGCTACAAATTTCAACAAGTGAAGATAAGGAACAATCTCAGCTTAACTTCGACTTGTAAATTGCTACAAATTTCAACAAGTGAAGATAAGGAACACTCTCAGCTTAACTTCGACTTGTAAATTGCTACAAATTTCAACAAGTGAAGATAAGGAACAATCTCGGCTTAACTTTAACTTGTAAATTGCTACAAATTTCAACAAGTGTTAAGCGTCTTCTTCTTCTCTCTGCCTCTTGCTTGCTAGATCCATTGTTACCTCGGCCTCGCTTCGGCGAGCCATTTCTTTTCTCATGTTTTTTATAAGCTTCTGCATCCTTTTGTCCGTTGGGTCACCAGAATCCCTTTGATATGGTTCTGTAGGCAAGGGATCTGCCCCCTGCATAGCTTCCACATACTCCTTTGTGGACTTTACAACAGGTCTTCCTCTTGGCTAACTTCAGTCCAATCTTGTGTGTTTCTTTTTTATCTTCTGGGATCTGAGATTTGCTCGCTAAGCTCTTCTCTTCTCGGGTTTAAGTGCCGAGTTCTTGTCTTCTGGAATCTTGAATCTGCTCATTCAGATTGAGCTTTTCTTTCTCGGGCCTACTCATCTAGGCCGAAATCTTGTCTTTCGGGATCTGGGGTTCGGGGCCTGAAATCCAGGATCTGCTCACTTAGGCTGAACTCTTTTATACTTGAATGTCATCTCCTTGGGAGCGCTCATGCCCCCTGTCTTCGCGTCCCTTCTAGAAGGGTCTTCATTCCGTTTATGTCGACAGACTCTCCATCTTCACTAAACTCGCCGTTTTCAACACGTTGATCTTGTACGGTGATGGCCATCTATTCTCCTTTCTTTCCCACAAACGGCACCAAATTGTGTGAATAATTTTTTGACCACACTGCCCGCTTAGTAATTCAGCTGTAGAACACTGGTAGAATAGATGGCACATTGCTGACCTGCAACAGAAAGAGAAGGCTCCGGCGATGGTTCTTCCACCCGGGGGTACTCTGACGATCAAGTTAGTACTCAATATCTCTCAAAGATAATCAATCATCTATTCAACTCACAAGCTTGAGCATAAAAAACATATCTTAGACCCATGGGGGTGCCTCTTATTTATAGCCAACTCAATCCTAGTCCCAATGAGAGCCTAACTCCAATGGACTCAGGATTACTGCTAATCTGAGACTCCCAGTGGGATTAGGATAAACTCCCTAAGAGTTTATCTTTACCCAAACTGAAGTCTTCTCCCAATCTAGGACTCTTGTCCCATATCCAGGTTGAGTTCCCTCTTCATTCTAGGACTCTTGTCCCTTATCCACTTATTTCGGATTCCGATATCTTCGGAGATAACCTCGGCCTAACCGGGATGACCTCGGCATAATGACCAGGACACGTGGCATCTCGGCCAATACGTCGGCGTCACATTGCCACGTGTTGGTACTCAAAAAATATATCCCCATAAGCATCAGAGAAAAAGTATTCGAATCTTTTTTTATAATGAGTCAAGGGTTCAATGTACTTCAAAAAAAATTATATTTACACTTGGCAACTTGGAACCTATTATTGTCTATGAAAACCAGCAACAGGCCAGTAACGTTGTTGAAGTTGGTATTTTTATTTGGATGACTTGATTGAGGAAGAAAGTAATGTTGAATTAGTTTGACCTGATGTTTCATGAAAGAAAAATGTTTGAGGGTCATAATTTTTGTGGCTTAAATGGCTTAAAATTGTCAAAACGACGTCGTTTTGGCAATTTTGATGTCGTTTTGTACTCAAAACGACGTCGTTTTGACAATTTCGAGCCATTTGAGCCACAAAAATTGTGACCCTATACCATTGTTGTTCATGAAATCACCTCGTGGGACGTGTCTAACATTTACTTTTTCCATCAACAAAATGACTTTTTGGCAAAGAGTGAGAGAGGGAAATATATATGTGATTTTAATTATTAATATTTATAAATAAAAAAAAATCATGAATTTGTAATTATTTTTTCAGATTACTATTAATTTGATACTCTCTCAAAAAGAATTACAGGAACTCGTTTGGATAGTGAAAGAAAATAACATTAATAAAAAATAGAAATGAGAGAGTGCCATCTGTGTATTTTTGTAATCAAATTCAATGGTTCAAATTTATTTTTAAATTACTGATACAAAACTACATGGTTTTGGTGCAAAAAACTAAAACAAGAAAAAAAATAAAACAAATAAAAAACAGCTTGTAGTGCAAAAAAATTAGAAATTGATTGTCTGTCTTCTTCAATTTTATTCTATTCTTCAATTTTGAATAGGCATTCTCAGAGAATGAAGATGGAAGTTAAAACACACTTGGATGAGACGTTTCTTTTTCTTTCTTTTTTTTTAAGAAAATTAGTAAAACATCCCTCTAACTTTGTGTAATAGGAGAGGTTTAAAATATATTTTTTATTAGTTAAGGTCTCTTAACATTTTCGTAGAGAAAATTCGACTAAAAGAAATTTTAGCCGACTCAAAGAAATTTTGCTCGACTCAGAGAAATTTTGGGCTCAAAATTTCTCTGGTATGATCACAGAGAAATTTTGAAATTTCTCTGTAAAAATTGAAACTTTTCTAAGTCGATGTGAAATTTCTCTGAGTCGAATTTTCTCTATAAAAATGTTAAAGAACTTTAACTACTATAAAAATATTGTATATCATTTATGTTATAAAATCTTAATATCAAGAATTTAAAAAAAAAAAATCTCCTTTTTTTGGGACAAATTACATAACACATAAAAAGATAAAAATACCCTTGTAAAGTAAAAATTAAAAAACCAAAGAAAATAAAACATCTCCCCCACAAGGGAAAAATAAGAAATTCAACGTGAAAATGACTTGCATCATATTTTTATTTTGTTTAATTTTCCAACGGATACTTGACTGAGTGGGGTTTGGTGCAATACGACTCTAGTGTTAGGATAAGTCTGTGTTATTTTCCTATACTAGAGGGGCTGGGTGTAATTTTTTGATAATATTCAAGGGAGGTCCGTGTAATTTGCATTTTTCTGTTTTTTTATTTATTTTTTATTTATTTATTTTTTTCTGGCCGCCTAAATCAAGTTGTTTTGAGTATGGAATTTTAAAATCAATTTGAACCATTTATATCCGTACTAAGGGAATCTCTAATGGTGCATTATTTTTTTTATTAAATTTGAGTAAAAATTTTCTTTGACATTGCCTGCTCTAACGGAAGAATTTGGTTTTTCTCCAAACCACTGGTCGACCGGGTGGACGACCAGGTAGTCAACTGGCTGGTCAACCAGTCAATGTAAAATTTTCACCAATTGAGAGGTCATCTGGGGGTTCCACTGCCCGTGTAAAATTTTCATAACATTTTGCCTTAAGGTCGTCATCTGGGGATATCCGGTGGTAAAAATACAATAATAATGAATAGTGATTTAATGAAAGACACAAAGCATCCTCAGTTTGGTAAAACATTTTTGATATTCTTAATTTGATATCTATTTGATGAAACCATTGGTGTACAAAAAAATGTACTTTTTTACCAAATTTGAATTTGGTGAAAATTTGGTATAGCGTTGAAGATAACCTAATATGTTATGTTGTGGTTAAAATTAGATTGGTGCAAAATATCATCAAATCAGTTAAAATCGTTAGATTCACATAGATCTGTCCGTTAATTGTTGATTAGTTTAATTCGTAGTTTAAAATTTATAATCTACCTTTAATTATTTGTCAATTTATTATTCATGGATTGATTTATAATTTTATGTCAAAATAATATTGGATTGTTTTGAGATGATGGTTAAAATCTGATTTTTTTTTTTTTTGATACTTATTTTTAAAAAATATATAAAAAATGATATAATTCAAAATGAACTAAAAATTGACTTTTGACTAATAACTCACTCCCTAAAAGAATCCATTGAATCACACCACTAAAACTACAACAAAATCATTGTAAGACCCACCACCGGAGAGGATCTCAAGCTATGTTTAGTTTTAGCTTTTTGGTTAAAAAAGTACAAAGAAAAAATTGGCTACATAAATTAATAAAATAAAATGTTACATCTAAATTATAATTATTATATTTTTTCTCTTACAAAAATTAAAAAAGTCAAATACAAAAACCAAAACCAAACGAAACTAAAAAAAATTATAATAAAATAGATAAAATGTCAAAAAGGCAGATTATTTTAGCTCTTTCCAAATAAAGACTCAGTTAGTCAAGTGAAAGAAACACATGCACTGTACACGTATTTGGGTAGAATATGTAATATTGCCTTCGTTTGTGAAATTTTTTTTTTTTAAATTTTTGATTATTTTAATTTGATTAAAAAAAATTTGTTTGAGATAAATTTTTGATTTTTTTATAATCTTATAAGAAAAAAAAAAAAAGTGAAACGATTATAATTTAAATGTGACATCTTATATTATTAATTTTTAACTCATTTTATCTTTTAGTTAATAAATTAAAAGGAGAATTATATATAAGTGGAAGAAGGAGAAAAAAATTACTCTCAATTCACACACTTAGATAAACTTTTATTTGTACTTTACCACAAACACACTTATACCCTCCCGTGTCAATAATTTTTTTTTTTTCTTCTCCCACATGTAATTTTCCCTAAACTAATTGTTTAGAATAATCTAAATAAATATATTTTTTATCTTTTTACAAAAAGATGTGTAGAAAAATAGAGAGATGATGTGATAAAAAAATAAAAAGATAAAAAGATGGATTGTATTGGGGATGCCAAACCACCAATTACTCTCAATTGTTTGATCTCAAACACAATTGCACCTCAGCATATGCATATACAAATAAAGACTTGGCGGTTGTGCGAAATGAATCAGAAATTCGGAGGACGGAGGCAGCCCACCGGTACTCCGTCGCTGGCGTGGTCTTGCGCCGTCGTCGTCATTTCGCTTCTTGCTGGCGCCTCCGTCGTTCACAACATCTTCAAGCCTGATTTGGTCTCTCTCTCTCTCTCTCTCTCTCTCTCTCTCCCCCCCCCTCCCCTGTATTGCCTATGACCTGTTTGATAAACTGTCTCAGAGATTTCAAAGTACGTGTGCTAGTTTATTGAATTTATAACACTTTCATCCACAATTAAACATAAAAATATTAAAAAACACTATCCATGATTAATCTCACTTTATTGGATGTTGAAAAATGAAGTAGAAAGTAAATTCTTTTCCCCCCTTTTTCTTGGTTGGGTTAGAAAAATGAGAAGAAAAAAAATCTATACATTTGTCCAAAAAAATCCATTTTTTATATATTTTTCTTTCATTTTTTCTTTTCTTTAACAAATTCAAGATCCGAATATATTACAAAAGTTAATTTATTGGTGGCTAATGTAACTCCACTGGATATCTAAATTCTATAACCTAATGTTACACAAATAGAACTTTTACGCAAAATAGATGACATGACAATGACAGTTTCAAACATTGTTTGGCACTTGGGTTGGGATATTTTTTAATCCAATTTTGTGCAGCTTTCAAGAAGCAGTTTGTTTGTTTGTTTGTTTGTTTGTTTGTTTGGGACTTGTTTATGGAATTTTGTTATGTAATATGCAGACATTGCCGCCAATGGACGGTGTGCATGGGGCTAAGGGCAGAGAAGCTGACAAGGGATGAATATATTTTGTTGGTTTCGACAAAGTAGTTGATTTTTGTTTACTTTCAATGCTTTGAACTTCAACTTCATGAGAATGTTTTGCAAGAGATTTTGTTGGAGGTACATTTTCCCATTGATGTGTATGTTTATCTGAGATTGTTATCTTGCTGTGTTGCTATGTCTGTCAAATAGGCTTGTTATTTGTTTTGATTGATTATTTGCTACGTCGAATTTATCAAATAAAGTTTTTGTTTTTTAATTCTTTGTTTTTTTAAATGAAAAGTGAATGATCGAATTTTAATTGAAACTAGGCATTGTAGGTTGTTTTGAAATTGAAGTTCACAGTAAGGGCAAGGATGCTCCTCTTTGGTGTAACTTATTAGGGCATCTGTAACGGTGCATTATTTTTTTCATCAAATTTGAGTAAAACCAAACCAAATCAAACCAAACCATACCTTAAGTCCCATCAAATGGGGTCGGCTACACAAATCCTTCTTCTCCACGCGGTCTTATCAAAGGCTATTTCGTTAGTCAAATTCAATAGATCCATATCTCTATTTACAACGATAGTCAACGTTAATCTAGGCCTACTCCGTCCCCTAACACTCTCATCTGCCGTTACAGCATTACATCTCTTCACTACTGTCTCTGTTGGTGTCCGTTAAATGTGACCAAACCATCTCAATCGATTCTTTCTCAACTTATCTTCTATCGGTGCTACTTCTACCCGTTTCCGAATACACTCATTAATCCTAATTATGTCTTGTCTAGTCTTGCCATACATCCACCTTAGCATCCTCATCTTATCTATATGTTAATTCTTAATTGTCCAACACTCCGTCCCATACAATATCGTCGGTCTAATAACCGTTCTATAGAACTTACCTTTTAGTCTAATGGGTATTTGTTTATCGCCCAGTACCTCAGACGCCCTTCTCCACTTACACTATCCCGCCTTAATCTTATGGGTCACATTCGCATCAATCTCCCCCACTGTTGTGATAATTGACCCTAAATAACGAAAATGTTCACTCTTAGACAGTTCTTAGTTCTCAATCTTTACTTCTCATCTGCTTTCATTGTTACTGTTACTAAATTTACACTCTATATACTCTGTCTTAGTTCTACTTATCCGAAATCCTTTAGATTCAAGAGCTTTTCTCCAAATTTCCAACTTTGTGTTAACTCCTTCTCTAGTCTCATCCACTAGCACAATATCGTCTGCAAAAAAACATACGCCATGGCACGTTATCCTGAATATTTCTCGTCAACTCATCCATAACTAAAGTAAAAAGATAAGGACTTAAGGTAGATCCTTAGTGTAACTCTACAGTGATAGGAAATTCATTTGTCTCTCCAGCAAGTGATCTAATAGTGGTCACCACCCCTTCATACATATCCCTAATCACATCAATGTAACATTTTGTCACCCCTTTCTTCTCTAACACCTACCATATTATATCCCGGAACACTCTATCATATGCTTTCTTAAGGTCGATAAACACTATATGAATGTCTCTTTTCTTTTCTCTATACTTTTCTATTACTCTCCTCAAAAGATAAATCGCCTCCATTGTTGACTTGCCAGGCATAAAGCCAAATTGATTCTCTGACACCTTTGTTATATCTTGTAATCGGCGTTCCATCACCCTCTCCCACACTTTTGTTATATGATACATTAACTTGATTACTCTATAGTTGTTGCAATTCTGGACATCTCCTTTATTCTTATAGATTGGCACTAAAATACTCTTCCTCCACTCATCTGGCATGTTCCTAGTCAACAAAATTTTGCTAAACAACCTAGTCAACCAAGTAACCCCTTTTTTACCCAAACACTTCCAAGCTTTAATAGGGATATCATCGGGTCCTAAAGCCTTATTTGATTTCTTCTTTTTAAGTGCAATCTTCACTTCAAAGTTCCTAATCCTACGATAGAGCTTATAGTCTTGGTTTATCCTATTACTGGCTATTTCTTCCCCTGTTGTCGTACTTCCATGTTCCTTATTTAATAGTTTCTCAAAATAGTTCTTCCATCTTTCCTTAATCTCTTCATCATTCACCAATACCTTAGAATCCTCACTCTTAATGCACTTAACTTGATTAAAATCTCTTGTTTTCCTCTCCCATATCTTAACAAGTTTGTATACCCTCTTCTCTCCCTCCTTACTATCTAATCTAGTATATAGGTCATCATAAGCTTTCAACTTAGCCTCTCTCACTACCTTTTTGACCTCCTTATTAGCTAATCTATAGCTCTTAAAGTTTTCCTCAGTTCTATCATTCTATCACTTTTTAAAGCACTTTTTTTTTTACTTTAACTACTACTTGAACCTCTTCTCTCCACCACCAAGTTTCCCGAGAGCTGAGTCCCATCCCTTTTGCCTCTCCAAGCACTTCCCTTGAGATTCTCCTCATACAATTGGCCATCAAGTTCCACATAGTGTTAGCATCATCTTCCAAGTCCCAAGTACCTTCATTATCCATTCTATTCTTAAATATTTCTAATTTATCCTCTTTTAGGTCCCACCATCTCCTCCTACGACGCCCACCATTCTTCCTAGCTTGGTATTGCTCTCTAAAATATAAATCTAGTACCAAAATCCTATGTTGAGAGGCTAGGCTCTCTCTAGGAATCACCTTACAATCATTGCATTTTAGGTGGTCCACTTTTCTCACTAAGAAGTAATCTATTTGGCTCTTAACTAACTCACTCTTAAAGGTTATCAAATGCTCCTCCCTCTTCTTATACATAGCATTGGCCACCACCAAGTCAGAAGCCAATGCAAAATCTAAGATACTCTCTCCAATCTCATTTCTGCCACCAAAATCGTATCCACCATGCACCATTTCATAGCCTAGTTTAGCTATGCCTACATGGCCATTAAAATCTCCATCTATAACCAAGTTCTCTCCTACGAATATCTCCTATAAGATCTCATCCATTTGCTCTCAAAAATCCTTCTTAGTCTGATCATCTAATCCTATTTGATGGGTGTATACACTAATAACGTTCACTATATTCCTTCCAATAACTAGTTTAACTAACATAATTCTATCCCATTTCCTAATGGCCACTACTACATTCTCCACAAAACCCTTGGCAATTATGATTCTTACTTCATTCATGTGTCTATCCTTACCACTATAATACAGTTTAAAACCGGTATCCTCAATTTCTCTAGCTTTCTCACCCGTCCACTTAGTTTCCTGTACGCAAACTATACTAACTCTCCTAATCATAACATCTACCAATTCTATCGTCTTACCAGTTAAGGTTCCTATATTCCAAGTGGCTACCCTAAACATGTAGTCTTGGACTAGCTTCTTTATCCGCGCTCATCCAAAAAAACACGGGAACCTTTGCCCATTACCGCACCCAGGCGTCGATGCAGCGCCCCTTGCTCACTTTTCGAAACACCTGGAAGTAGGCGCAACGCGTCACTTGAGAGGAACGACCTGGCATTTAAACGATTCAAAGTAAGATTCATTGTCATAAGGGATCCGAACGGCTTTTTTACGTGTTGGCTATCAGTTACCTAACACACAACCCTCCTAGACGACCAGGTGGTTGACCCGCCAATGTAAAATTTTCTCCAATTGAGAGGTCAACCGGGGAGGTCGACCTCCTAGTGTAAAATTTTCACAAAATTTTGCGATGGTCATCTGGGAGGACATCCTGTGGTGAAAATACAACAGTAATGAACAGTGCTTTGATGAAAGGCACAAAGCATCCTCAATTTGGTGAAAGATTTGGGATGTTCTCAATTTGATATAGCTTTGATAAAACTGTTGGAGAGAAAGAAAACAAAAAGTATACTTTTTCACCAAATTCAAATTTGGTGATGGATTTGGTTAAACGTTGAAGATGGCCTTAGAATTGTTTATAATTGTATTTGAAAATTTGTATCTGAGTTCCCCATGCCATGAAATTACACATTTGCTCAAAGCACACTATAGGTTTTTGTGGTCCTAGTTGGTATATTTGAAGAATTCCACGGATCAAGCAATCCCAAAACAGAAAGATTCCCATAATCAGAAATATACACCATGGTGGATTTGAATATCCCACACTATTCAATTCTTCAGAATGGAAACGCGAGATTGCCACTGCTATCCATAGTGTTCCATTCAAATTTGGTTACACAAATGTGCAAAAACCCTGCATTGTGGTTCCATATTTCCATTGTTACGTCCGATTTTGTACCGCAAGAATACAAGCATCGACAATTGGGGGGGTCAAAGCTGCTGTTGCATTCTGTAGAAGCGTGATTGATGATTTCTTTTTTTTGGTGTGAATGTCTGGTACGAATGTCCTAATAGGGTTTGTGCATTTATTAGGTTTGTGCAAAATTTTGTTGGATGTGAATTTTTGGTACAAATATCCTTCTAGGGTTTGTGCGTCGTTCGGTTTTGTGCGAAATACATGTATTCAATTTCTCCCTTTTTTTCGAGTTTGTGAATTTTTTGTTCTTATATTTTATTTTGTGATTTTCATCCGTATGATGTTACAATGTGGAATTTGCTGATGATATGTGGTTGGAATTCTGGGTGCATGCAATTGGGATGATCATGGTAGCTTAGGTTCTCCAGCGTTAATACAATGTGGGACTCCCCTCAAATGTGGGTTTTGCACTATCAACACATAGGGATATAAGAAAAATTGAAAAAATCAATCAAACTAATTGAACCAAACCAAATCAGCCATATTTAGGCCAAGTTTGGCATACACAAAACAATGAGTGTTCTGGAAATGTTATTTATATTGATTCGGAAATGTGTTTGGAGTTTTAGTGATTAATGTTTCATGTGATCATGTATTTAATTGTTTCAATGACATTCTAAATGTGTAATTATGTATATTGTTTGTTGGTGTTACTGTAACATTTCATGAGCGTTAGGTGTCATAAATGTTAGGTGTGTTGAATTTGTTAGTATGAACTTACACGTTCACAGGTGTGATGTTATTTTCGTTATGTAGAACCACGTTGGTTAGATTGGTGTGTCGTTTATTAGATTTGTGGAATTGTCCTTTTAATTGTTGCGTTGAGAATAAGTACCTATGCAATATGGGAGCTATTATAATCTTTCAGAGTTTTGAATGTCACATTGTCTATGTGGGGTAATTTTTGAATGTAAATCCAATTTCCAATTTTCAAAAGTGTAAACCCAATTTTTAAAGAACATATTAAATTTACCTTTTCAAAATCAATGGAACTAATTGATCTATAAGGACATAACCATAAATTCAATTTTTAAAGAATATATTAAATTCGGAAATTTCTAAATGCCCCTACCTTTCTTCTTAGAACCCCCCACTAATCTCTACCACCAAAATTGTTCATTTTCTTATTTTTCTTTAGACTCCTTCCATAATCTTAAATATATCCTCTAAACTTTCATTCTAACACTTTTCAACCGGCAATCTCCCTTCACCTCCAACAACCCATTTCCTTCATCGACAACCCTCACACGGCCCTTCTCTTCCACTAGAGATCCTCCTTCAGCCCCCTTCCCTTACCGATGACTTTTCTTTTTCAATGGCCTACATCCTTAGCTCCATCTTCCTTCCCCTTCTTCCACTAGCGATCCTCTACCTCGTTTCTTTCACCCAAATCTCTCATTCCACGAATTTTAGTCATTTGCCATTGTTGCCACCTATACAACTACCCTAAAACCCTCTCCCACATGCTTGTGTTTGATTTTTCTTCATTTGAAATCGTCTCACATGGTTCGGAAAACCAATACCAAACAAATGGTGAAAATTCAAATGTAAACCACCGAATAAATGATAGTAGTTCGGTTGTAGAACACCAAACAAATGGTATTGGTTCGGTCCTAAACTACCAAACGAAATTTAGAAAAATCGCAAGCAGCACTACAGTCGTGACAATCATACAAGGAGGGTAGATTTTCCACCATCACTGATCTTCTGTGATAGCGATTGTGATTTGACGAGAGATAGATAGAGAAGAAGAAAGAGAAAAAAAGAGCCTAAGAGTGGTGTGGCTGGTGTCATTGTTGGTGGTTGGTGAGTAAGAGTGGAAGTATAAGTGGCTGGAGGTGATATTGGTGATAAAGATGGCAATGAGGGGCAATGGATGCGAATATTAATTCCTCATCCCTATTTTTCTATAATAATTTTTTTCCATTTTTCATTCTTTATGGGTTTAGATTTTTTCCAACCCAACTTGACCCTTTTTTTTTTTAAAGGTTCACAATCAAAACTAAATATACATTTAATTTTATTTTTTTGGTTCAATAACAAAATCAAATACACATTAATTGATCATGTATAGAAATGAAGAAATTATTGAATTGGAAGAGTTTTCAAAATCCAAAGAAAGTAAATCTAAGAGACATAAAATTGACTTGAGAAAATTCAAAGAGAGAGAATTCTTTGCATTTATGATCATCACCAGCAGCTTTTAGCAATGATCACTCTCAGTGATGAAGGAGAACATCCTTTTTTTTAACTAAATTTGTGATTTGCGATTATATCTGTACATATGTGGCCCTGTTTAGTAGAGTTTATTTCTAGTTTATTTTAGCTTTTAGTTAATTTAAGCTATTTTGATGTGTTTGGTTCAGCTTAACAATACAGCTTATAACTTTTTGTAAGTCAAAAATCAACTTATTCTTTGAGTGGAGGAGGAGAAGCTTAATTTATAAGTCAAAAATCAGCTTATGTTCACAGTTATAAGTTATAAGCTATTAGGCTATAAGTTATAATTATTTTCCCACAGCTCTACCAAACGAGACCTATGTTTCTTTGCAGCTTGTGGCTTATCATTTTTTTCCCATGTTGCCCTTAGCTTGTTTTGAAATTATTATTTTGCCTTTTAATTTTGTTGATGAAACAATTTGGATAATAGCCTTTTGAAAATTATGTAATAACTTTTGACTGCTTTGGTTGAGAAGGTTTGTCTTAGGTTACTTATTGTCTTTTTATTTTGTATAATTTACTAATAGTGTATTAATTTGAGTGAAGTTTTTTTCGTAAATATGCAAACATTCTTGATTAATTATGAAAAATAAATCTTTTATTTTTTAACAAATTACAAATATACCAATAAATTTGTTAAAAATATGAATTAGTCTTATAATACTACAAATTATAACTATCGTTTATTATAATTTTAATACAATAATTAGAAGAAAAAAAAATTACTCTCCTATGCAATAATAAATTATCAAAATTGTTCATTAAAAAATATTTCTTATATTATTAAAAACTGTTAGTTGACTTAATGCTTTATTTATTAACACAGAATTCAGACTTTAGAATCACAATTAAACTATTTAAAATTATAAAGACTAAAATAACACAAAAAATATATATATAATTACATATGTAATTAACCCAAAAGATTTTGTAATTATATTAACAGGCTACAAACAAATCATAAAAAAAAAAAATATTTTCAACATGGATAAGTCTTCGTTTGGCAAGTGAGTTGGGTTTAAGTTGGGATTAAAAAAGTACAAAAAAGGTAAAAGAAGTTAAATAAGCTAATAATGTAAAATATCACATTCAAAAATTATCAAAATGCAAAATTTAAACATACTGTAACAATAACTTGTGCACTTAGTTGCTTGAGGTTCGTCTTTTCTTTTCGATTTTGCCATTTCATTTTGAATAATTTACTAATAGTGACCTATATGTTGAGTGAAGATTTTTTCGTAATTACGCAAATATTCTTGGTCAATTATGCAATGGGTTTTTTTCATAATTACGTTAATATTGTTGGTCAATCACGAAACAAGTTTTTTCATAATTACATACATATTCTTGGTCAATTATGAAATATAAATCTTTTATTTTTTAACAAATTATAAATACACTCATAAGATTTGTTTAAAATAAGAATGGGTCCTATAATACTAGCAATTATAACTACCGCTTGTTATAAATTTTCATTTAACACAATATTGAGAAGAGAAAAAAAACTCTCCTATACAATAATAAATTATCAAAATTGTTTATTGAAAAATGTTTCTTATATCATTAAAAATTATTAATTAACTTAATAATTTATTTATTAACAAAATGATCAATTGAAAAATATTTTTCATATCATTACAAATTGTTAATTTACTTAATGATTTACTTATTAATAAAATTGGTCATTCATTATGCAAGTATGATTTATGTATTAATAAAATTAGTTATTTATATATATATACGTATTTTCTTTTGTTTCTTTGTTAGTTCAATGAATTATCTTAGTAGTTTTTTTTTAGATGAGAGAATTATCTTAATATTTGTTTTATATTTATCTGTTGAGAAGAAAGGTTAAAGATTTATTCTATTATTTGTTTTATATTTGTTTTATATTTATTAGTTCAATGAATTATTTGTTTTAAATTTGGAAGAAATGTTAAAGACTCATAAATTCATCCAAAATGATATGGTAATAAAATTGGCGTCGACATCATTAGTTGTATAACAAATCAAAAAATGATACATACCATACCATATAATTCTATTATATATCTAATGATTTATTGTATTCAATTTTATAGAATAATATTTTAATTTTAAAAAAATTATCAAAATGTAAAACTTAAATATACTGTAATAATAGCATGTGTAAACTAGTATATATATATATATATGTAGCTATGCTTGCATATGTATGGGAAGATATTAGAAATAACGAGACAAAAGAAGAGAATATCTTGCCGTGGGTATATATGTATGTATCTATATATATATGGGATAAATGGGTGGGTATCCACTCCCAACCCATTCTCGATAGAGATTTAAAGAATATCACTTACCTGATTTAATGGGCAAAAAAAAAAAAAAAAAAAAATCATGTATTTGGGTTTGGTCTCTATAGGTACCCACAAGATAGGTTATCTATTTTCATCCCTAGTTGGTGATGGCAGTAGAGGTTGTCGGCCGGAGTAGGGGGCGGTGTTGGAGTGATGGGGATGGTTGGTGGGATTAGGGTTAGAATTTGAAAAATTAGCATTAGAAAGTTAGGGATGGAGATACAAATGGAATTTTATATTTGAACAAAATTAGAATTAAAAAAAATAAAAGATGTGAGGGAGGGGGGGGAGGGAGCTTCTATTTGCACACACACAATCCACTCTATACACACACTTAATGATAATTATTTTTATTACAATTTTATTTCCAAGTGAAATTATTATTATGGACATCACATACAACTCAAATAAACACATTCGGAAGTTGAATGTCGAAAAAATTCAAAATTCAAAATTCAAAATTCTACTGTCGAAATAAATGATAATTTTTGGAATTCTACTTTCGAACAAGTTGTTTATTTTCGGAAAGCTACTTCCGAACAAGTTATTTATTGAGAATGATGTATATAGAGTGTAATGGGTGTGTGCAAATAAAAACTCCCTGTGATGGGTCCTAAGAAAAGGGTAGGGGTAAATACCACCACTCCTAAATTCACTTTTCCAAAATCAATATGGTTAATTGGTCTATAAAAAAATTCTTAAGAATAAATGGATTATCATTATTTAAGATAGGATTTATGGATAAATTTTTCTTTATTGTCTTAGGATAAAAAATAAAAAATATATATAATTCAGTATATATTTTAAAAAATAAAATTCAAATCAATGATTAATTTTAAAAATATTAATAATTGAAATTTTAGATTTTTTAATGAAACAGAACCACTTCATGGTAAATTTTTCATATAAAATTACATTCTTTAAAATTTGGTATTGAAAATGTAAGGCTCTGTTTGGTAAGACTTTCTAACTATGATTTGAGAATATGAGTTGTATTTTGAGTTTGTGTGTTTTGAAATTATGATTTGAGTGTAGAAAATTTGTTTGGTTATGATTTTTGAATAGAGTGTTGAATTGAGTTTTGAATTGAGTGTGGAATTGAGTTTTCAAAGTTTGATTTGACATGTGAAGTAAGAAAATTTGTTTGGTTATGAGTTTTGAAAAGAGTTTTCAAAACTTAATTCAAATTGTTATAACTCATAACAAAACACACTACTTTCACACTATTGAAAATTCTGATCAACACTCATAACTAAACTCTTTTTAAAACTCGATTAAAAAAATTTATTATTAACAGAAAATAACATTAATCAATTTTTTAATTGAAAATACTACAAAGGAAATAATTTTTTTTTCAAAATAAATATTCAAAAAATTTAAATCATAAATATTTAAATAATTTAAATAATCTAAAAAATTTAATAAGTAAAAAATTAAAATAAATATTCAAAAAATTTAAATCGTAAAAATTTAAATAATTTAAATATTCAAAAAATTTAAATAATTTAAAATTTAAAATTTAAAAATAACTCTACACTCAAATCATAACCAAACACATAAAACAAAACTCAATTAAGAAATTATTTTTAAAACTCATAACTAAACACATAATTCGAAACTCCATACTACTTTTACAACTGTACACTCAAATCGTAACCAAATACATAACAAAAAAATTAAAATATTTAAAAATATTTCTATAAAATAGAGTTTGAATTTATTTTTATAAAATATTTTAAAATTTAAAAAATTAAAATCGTAATATTTAAAAATTAAAATATTTAAAATATTCAAAAAATTAAAAAATTAAAAAAATCATAACATATTTAAATATTAAAATATTTAAAAAATTAAAATATTAATTTGAATTGAATTTTGAAAAGCATTTTAAATTATGTGTTTAATTATAAATTTTAAAAAATAATAATTATGTTTTGAATTGAGTTTTAAAAAATAAATGTAAAATTATAATTTAAAAATTCAAAATAAACGCTACACTCAAATCAATGGATTTTGCGAGTCTTACCAAACCAATCCTAAAATTGTAAGTAAACGGATCGGATGGTGTTGGATCCGGAGTTGTCTCTGGTACCCTCTCTCTCACGATCTCTCTCTATCTTTGCACTGAACCGAAGGCCCCAAAAACACACCATTACGAAAACCCTCACAAATCTCTACTTATGTGTGGGTTTTGCTGTCGAATTTGTAGCGATTTGGGAACATTCGTGAAGAGTTTGGAACAAATTTGATCCGATTGGTGAGTATTCTTGTACTTCTTGAATTTTTTAGAGTTTTGAATTTAAGGTTTTTGTTAGGGTTTGAAATTTAGGGCTTTTTTTTTTTGGATGAATTCTGCGTTGGTTTGTATTTCTGGCATTACTTCGATCTTGGTATGTGTCAACTCTCTCTCTCTCTCTCTCTCTCTCTCTCTCTCTCTCTCTATATATATATATATACACGCGCATGAATATACATTACAAATATTTGATAAATTGATTTTGGAAATTTTAGGGTTTTCTCAAATTTATTGCAGCTAATCATTGAAATCGTGCTTTGAATCAATCAATCTTGCGTTTAAGTTACTCTGAAACTCTGATTTTGCGTTGAGAATTTCAATGGGGAAGAACGAATTTTTGACTCCCAAGGCGATTGCGAATCGAATCAAGGCAAAGGGTCTCCAGAAACTTCGATGGTACTGCCAGATGTGCCAGAAGCAATGTCGGGACGAGAACGGGTTCAAGTGCCACTGTATGAGCGAGAGCCACCAGCGCCAAATGGAGGTTTTCGGCCAAAATCCCCACCGAATCGTCGACGGCTACTCTGAGGAGTTCGAGAGAGAGTTCCTCGACCACATGAAACGCAGCCACCGCTTTAGCCGCATCGCTGCCACCGTGGTGTATAACGAATACATCGCTGATCGCCACCATATTCACATGAATTCGACGCAATGGGCTACGTTGACTGAGTTTGTTAAGTATTTGGGGCGCACGGGCAAGTGCAAGGTAGATGAGACCCCAAAGGGGTGGTTTATTACATATATAGATAGAGATTCAGAGACCCTTTTCAAGGAAAAGATGAAAAGTAAACGAGCTAGGGCCGATCTAGTGGATGAGGAGAAGCAAGAGAGAGAGATAAGGAGGCAAATTGAAAGGGCAGAGTTGTCAATGCCGGAGGCAAATGGGGCTGCTCAGCCTTTGGAGCCTGAGCTCAAGCCCCTGGAAAAATCAGAGACTGGTGAGAAGATTGTGCTTAGCTTGGCTTCGTCATCTAAACTCATTGCTAAAGAGAAAGTTGGGAGTTCTAAGTTGGTATTTGAAGAACCGATGATTGATACAAAGAAAGATAAAGTTAAAGAAAATGGAAATCCAGTGAAAAGTAAGGGTATGAATAGGTCGGTGTTGGATGATTTGATGAGAGAGGAAGAGAAGACGAAGGAGCGGATTAATAGGAAGGATTATTGGTTGTGTGAGGGAATTGTTGTAAAAGTCATGAGCAAGGCATTGGCTGAGAAGGGGTACTATAAGCAAAAGGGAGTTGTGCGAAAGTTGATTGATAAATATGTTGGGGAAATTGAGATGCTTGAGACTAAGCATGTGCTCAGGGTTGATCAGGAAGAGCTTGAAACTGTGATTCCACAAATTGGAGGCATTGTTAGGATAGTTAATGGGGCTTACCGCGGATCAAATGCAAGGTTGCTAGCAGTGGATACAGACAAATTCTGTGCCAGGGTTCAGATTGAGAAAGGGATATACGATGGGAGGGTCATTCAGGCTGTTGAATATGAAGACATTTGCAAAGTTGTTCAATGAGATTATTGTATATCGTGAAATCTTTTGTTCTTCTGCTTCCGCCACTTTTGGGTTGGTAAGTTGGAATGAGCCCATGCCAATTTCAATCAAACTGATTTTGTGTTCTGTTGAAGCAATTGTAACAAGTGTTTTTGTATCTTTCGCGGAATTTAGCAAAAAATTGCATGAAAAGGCTTATGTTTTTTTACATATAGCTTGGTGATTTTAAAATTGTGGGTACCACAAAACACCTGTTTTGACTTTTAACATCATCATTTCATTTACAGTTATATGCCTCGCTATACTATGTTTCAGAGTAGGATTATTGCATGATTGGTCATGTTAAATTTCTGATAATTTGCTCTCTTTCCTGTGTAATTGTTCAAATATTCCTTCAAAAGATTGGCTGCCGTTTTTATTCTCACCTGCTTTTTATTAACTCTTTCTAGGAAATGTAAGTTTGATAATTTTTGCAACTATTTTGGTATACAAGTAAATTGTGAATGCATGATGCACACCCATTTATTGATCTTATCTGTATGTATGGCTGTCCACTAGTATTAGTTCTGTTAGTTACATGCATATTGTGAATGCATGTACACCCATATTATCTTCTTCAACTGTGAAGCACAGACACCTCTTTGGAGGTCACGTACAAGTGTCCGACATGTGTCGGACACGTTGGGGACATGCTGAGGACACGTTAAGGATACGCTGAGGACTATTTTTTTAACATACCTAAAGTTGATAAATTTGATTAAATTAAATATTTGATACAAAATACATATTAAGTATTTAAAAATCTGACACATAATAAATATATAAAATTATATTTTTTGCACGTGTCTCTAATGTGTCGTGTCCTGCATTTTTTAAAAATTTATGTGTCTATGTTGTATCATGTGTCCGGGCTTCTTAGTTCTTCATTAAATTGTGTTTTAGGGTGATACCATGCATACCATAGCTGATAAGTTGTCTGTCTACTTTAGTACTGATAGTTGCTGATGTTTGCTCCCATCTATTGTGAAAGGAACAGTTAGTAAATATTGCAAATTATCTTGGTTGATTGAACTCTTCTGATGGATGATGAGGTAGATGTCTGATTATCTTTTGTACATCCGAAGTCGAAGGTGCTCTTCTACTTTTGTCTGCCTTTTGTTTTGGCTGTCTTCGAGGTATAGATCCTATTGCAGCTATTTAGCTTACATATTGTTCTTCATTTTATTTTCATTGTTGGTAATACTTTGCATGAATTATGTCAATGATCATTAGAGAAAAAATAAACTGTCATTAGTACTATGAGAGGGGAAATATATTAGACTGGAAAATAAACTGCATTTTGTTGCGGAACAATTGTGTCACCAAAGGGCCCTTCTCACCATGAAGGCACCCTTTTATTAGTTGTACAGTTTCCAAGTCATTCGTAGGATTTGAATTTAAAACCCCCCCATAGTTTTGGCTGTCAAATATTATGTTTTGAAAAGCTATAAAATTACCCTATCCGTAATTTAACATTTCAGAGTTTCACGTGTACACTATCTTAAATAGACTGGAAAATAAAAAATGCAAGTGTGCGACTGCATTTTGTGTATGGGGTAAGTGCCTAGACTTCAGGTGATTAGAAACCCCACTGGGTATGAGTTCATAGCATTGTCCATGACTGCTGAACTTGGGTACTTTTTAATAGTTTAAAATGCATGTCATGTTTATAACTGGGAATCTGGAATACTGACCCCTCTCTAATTTTTATTTTTATTTTTTTATTTATTTTTCTATCAATGGGAAATTTTTATGTTAGCTTCTAGTTGTCATGATTTTGCCACCAGGTCTAAGACTTGTGTTATCTAGAACGTGGATCGTTTTGATTTGTGGAACTAGAATGGAAATAGGGTATGCCACATGCTCTAAAATGTAATATAATAGTTGTAGACTTGTATATATTACAATTGAGAATTTAAGGTATATCTAGGGTAATTTTCTTTTAACTATTAGACATTCAATAAATATAGTTTTCATGTAGCAAAATATTTCTATGAGTATTATGACCCATTATTAATGTTTTTGTCTTGTCAAAACTTAACTCGTCATATATTTTAGTTTATTATATTTGATTTTTTTTTTTCCTCTTAAGGTAACATTTAAGGAAATATATTGCAAAAAAATTTTGGAATCGCTTCAGTTTACTTAATTTACCATTTTGAAATGGAAGTGTAGCATGTTTCAGAACTTGTGTATCAATACGTAGTTCGTTAGGATATTAGTGTTTTCTGGTAACATGGGTCAAGACACTTGATCATGATTTGCATAATTTGAATCGTCTAACCTTAGTTGCAAAAACAGTATGTGAACTTTTACCCTTCATTAAATAAGCTATTTTGGGAATTTTTGTTGTGGACACGTCTTGCTCTGTTGGTGGTTTAGGTGTAGAGAAATCCCTTGGGAGATGTGATGAAATATTGAAACGTAGACTTGGAGTTAGTGAAGTTTGGCAGAAAAAGGTGAATCCAATACTAATTTGAGAACATGCGTTATCGGCTGAAATTTAGCATATTGTATTAGAATCTTAGGTGATGTGGTTTGTAATGCATTGGTGTTCTTTTGTTAAAGCTTCCACTCTTTACCATGTAAAATTACATGGAATATCAGGACCAGAAGACATGTCCATTAAGCATTATGATAGTGTTGCAAATTCATTTTTACCTTTGATTTCCATAGAATCCACAACTATGACAGGTCTCACAGAAATTAAGATTGAAAATGATTTATGGCATTGCTAGGTCTGTGCCACCGGTGAACAACTAACTGCTGCTCATAATGGGGCTATGAATATGAATATGATTGATTTGATTTGACAGTCCATTGCCATAGCATAGTGTGTTTCACTATGGATGGCAAGGAATTACAGTTACTGTCTCTTCCACTGACGTCCATTCCATTCGGTTGTGTAGGTCTCATTTGATAAGTATATTTATGCTTATGTTTAGTAAAAACAAAAATAACATAAAATGAATGGCCAGCAAGAGGTGCGGTTATTTGAGATGATGGTTGGTAGTGGTTGTCAAATGTTAGAGGTAGTTGTTGCTGGTGGTACGAGGGTTGGTAGTGTCTAGGTATATAAGAAAAATTGATAAAATCAAGTTGGCTGATCGAAATCAATTGAAATTTTAGTTTTTGGTCTGTTTTTCATAACAGACGGTTTGTTTCGGTTTTGGAACTTTTTGTACCGATACAAATTGAACTGACTGAATATTATATTTAAATATTTTTATATTATAATTTCTTGAACATTATATGAGAAGTAACTAATATAATATATTTTTGTGATAAAAATTAAGAAGAAAAAATTTTGTAGAGTAATTTTCATATATTGTCTTCATTTATTTTCAATATAAAATTCTATAATCTATTATAAAATCTTTTAAAATTTTATGTAAATTTTTCTTTTACATCAAATTGACAAATCGGTTTTTCAATCATAAAAAAGGAAAAGATCGATTTGCTACTAAATATATTTTTAATACTGATCAAATCGAATTGTTTACACCACTTAGTGTCTAGAGATGATGGTGATCACTAAGCACTGGTGGTTACGATTTTCGTTTTCGATAAGAGATGGTGGGCAAATGTGGTTGCTTTTGGGTGCCGATGATGGTAATAGGATGTGATGGCCAGTTAGTGGCCAGATAGGGTGGGAGAAGGGAGGAAGGAATGATACCTTTTTTTGGTGTTTTTTTATTTTTTATTTTTTAAGGAACAATCCAAGCCAATTATTTTGAGATTACAAGAATATATTAAATTTTAATTGTTTATAAAATTTTGAAAATATAAATAGCAGTTTTTAAAATATTTATAAATATAAACATGAAAGTGTAAGTATAATATTACTAGACATGCCCTTGAAGTTTGTTTGTTTTGACAAAAAAATATTTTTTAAAAATATTTTATATAATCTGAAATTTGACAAGATAAAAAATAAAAGGTAACAAAAAAAATTTTGTGATCAAATGAAAAATAAACTTATTAGCATAAAAATTTTAAAAATAAAATATACTTTTTGAATTAATCTTTCCAAGGCCACCACTATTGTCACCATAGCACCACTACCATTACTTGCAACTATCAACACATCATTTTTAAATTCGCAACCGAACATAGTCAAATATATTTTTCACAAAAACGACATCTCCATTATACACTTAAAAGGATAAGATAGTTAAAAAAGATTTGTTGAGCATTTTAGTCAATGTAATTTTAATTTTGAGCTTCAATGGGTTGATTATTGGGTTAACTATTTTGCCATCCTATTTTTTTGATACCTACAATTGAAGAGTCCCAGAGACTCTCCAAACAAATATGCATGTATATATCTTGGATTTTGTATATTTATGTCTTGGATTTGGGATTATATATAGGATAATGTTTCAGAGCTCGAATCTTCTCCCCCCTAATCTCCCGAATGCCCAAAACGACGTCGTTTTGGGCATTCGATTTTTTTTTTTTTCCTTTGTCTTCTTCGTCGTCCAGGCTGAAACAGAGGGAGAGGGAGAGAGAGAAAAAGAGAGAGAGAGAGAGAGAGGAGGTAGGGCATCGCAGCCCTCCGCCCACTGTCGCAGCCCTCCGCCGTCGCCTCTGCCCGATCGTCGCAGCCCCGCCTCCGCCAATCGTCGTCGCAGCCTCTGCCTCGCAGCCCCCGCACCTCCTCCGCCTCCTCCTCCAATCCTGTTGGCCCCCTCCAGTCCTACCTCCTCCCTCTCCTTCTTCTTCCCTTCTTCTTCTTCCTTCTCTGATCTTCCTTCTTCTGCCAAAAAAAAATAAATAAATAAAAAACGGCGTCGTTGCAGAATTAGGGGGATTCGGGGGGAGCTTTCGAGCTCCCTACCACGGTCCTTATATATATATGTGTGTGTGTATGTAGCAATTTATATGTTCTTTCAATTTTGTTTAATGAATTACGAAATAACTTATTTTGTATTTTATATTTTTTTCTTCTCATTCTACAAGTTTTGTATGTTTGTATAGGCAAATTTATTATTATTATAAATTTATATTAGTAAAATATCAGCAATTAGTATTTTAAAACAACAAATTTATTATTATTATAAATTTATATTAATAAAATATCAGCAATTAATATTTTTTTGTTTTAAAAATTAATTCAGTTAGTTTGAATGATTAGCTAAAATAAAGAGTGTGGTTGGAGAATACAATAGCTAAAGTAATTAGGTAAAATAAATAGTGTACTTTTCTCATACTTTAACTAGTGAAAAGTAGAGAGTATGGTTGGAGTTGCTCTAACAACTGAGAAGAAAAAAAAAAAAAAAAAAAGGAAAATAATTATAAAGTGAAATTCTATATAATAAAAAATTGTAAAATAATATGTTTGATTTTCATATTGATTTGGGTTAGTTTCAGGTTACTTTTGACATAATCAAATTTGTCATTTTTAAATCCCAAAATTGAATCGTCCTATTAAAAACCAAACCAACCTAATCAATGAAAAATGAGATAGCTCATTTATTTTTCCATTTTATGATGGTAAATTATTATTTTTTTTTTTTTTGAAAATATGAAAAATAGTTATATTAAAAAACAATAACGTACAAAAATAAGATCTTAAAAGGCCAAACAAAACATACAACAAAATGGAGAAAATAAAATTCCTCAAAAAAACTAGTTATGATCCATGAAATACCATCAATCTTCTCATATATGTGGTTTAAAAAGTTAGATCTGCATCAAAATACGCCGTCCGCATCGACGTCGTCTCCATTATCGCTGTCCAACTCTGCCACCACCATCACTATACTTCATACATCTCCAGAAATTAGAGTTGAAGAGGAAGGACATCCACAATGATATTGGAGAGGGGTTAAGAAAAGAGAGAACCATTGTGGATATCTAAAATTCAAAAATCTATGTCTAAATCGGGAGAGAAACAATCAAAGCCTCTATTTCAAACATAAATTTTTGTTTGTAAATTTGCACTTTAAAAATGTAAAGGAGGTCGTCAGAGCATCGTCGGAATACTACCGAAAATTTCCTATCTTGGTCTAACTATGATGGTATATATACCTAACATTAGTGAATATGGACTTAATTTTCAAAATTTGAACTATTATTTGGTAACATGTGTAGGATAATTTCATTTTTTATTTTTTCAAATAGATAATATCATACAAACAAATAAAATTTATAATTTTCTCTTATTAACTATCATAGCATTTATCTTGTTATTATAACAAGTCCCGTTTTAAATATTAATTTTTTTATAGCAAATTATATCAGTAATAAGAAAATAAAATTAAAAAATAGGGAAATTCTAACATACATACCTTTAAAAAGAGTGTATCATATGCACCTCTAATTATATCATTTTTTTTATAGTTATAATTAATTTTTTTCTTTAGTTATGATATTATTTTAATTATGACTTATGAGTTCTTTAGTTATGCCTTATGTTGTCTTTAGTTATAACATTTTTTTTTTTTTAACTACGACTCAAAAAATATAAAATTATGCTATTTTTTTCTTTAATTATAAGATATATATTGTACATAATATTTATATATATATATATAAGGAGTGGTTTGAAATATTCTAAATAAGTGCACTTCTTGACTTTTTATAAAATAAAATAAAATTATGTAAAAAAGTAAAGAAAGTAGGTAGTAAAATAGGAAAAAATGTTAATTGATATGATCTAAATAAATAAATGTATATATATATAAGTATACTTTTTTTGTGTAGGCCAAACACCCGCTTACTCTTTATGGTGGAGGTAGGATTTTACACTCAAGGCATTGACGTTACTCTAGCTGTCCTAATCAAATCACTCAATTGAATATTTTGCACTATTTTGGGAAGTTGGGTTGGGATGGAGTGGGGTTAAAACCGCTACAAAAGAATAAAATAAATGTTTTAATTACAGGTTAAAAAATATCACATTTAAATTATAATTTTTTTTTCTCACATCAAAAAGTCAAAAAATTTATCACAAACGATACTTTTTAGCCTTAGACTAATAGTAAAAAAAAACTAAAATGCCAATCCACATCTCAAACAAAGCCTTTATATGCCATTAATTGATAAGTTTAGTGAAGTGTGGAGTCTATTCAAATCCTCAATAATAATAATTGTTTGATTCTGGTCTTCAAAAAATTCTACGTTTTTATTTTTCTTATCTTAATAATTTTTTTTTTAATTTTTAGATACACCTAACATAAATACACTTAAAAAGTATAATATTTGTGAAAAAAAAATCTTAAAAAAATACTAAGGGTGCAACTGCAGCTGGTTCGGTCAGGTTAGAGGTTTGCCCAGTCCTTGCTCGAATTGTGTTTGGCAATGCCCAAGCGCGCCCAAGCCCGACCATCAACCCGAACTTGGCTGCCCAAGCTTGAACCAAGCTTCATAATTTGAACTTGGGTTAGCTCGAATTGCCTGAATTTCACAAGGCAACAAACAGTGCTTCATTATTCTATACATAAGTCCATTAATCCATACAACAAACTTAAACATCAACTTGAAATCAAACACAAGCAGAGTACAGACATAGCCCATGGCTGGTATTTCTTATTGGTTCTCAGCGCGCGCACACACACACACTCTTTCTCTCTCTCTCTCTCTTCATAATCAAACCCATTTTTCTCTCTCTGTCTAGACCTGAGAACATGAAACAAAGTGGAAGAAGAAAGTCAAAACCCAACGAGTCAGTCCCAAAGAAGAAGAAAAAAACAACCACATAGAGGAATGCGTGTGGCTCAGCTCAAGCATCTCAGATTGCAAGACCAAGAAAGCTGGAAGAAGATAACCTAAACAAATATATACACAAAATTTCACTAATATAAACATATTTTGCAAATCTATTAAGAAAAATTTTTTAACTCATAGATCCACCGGTTTTAAGTGGTATTCGAACGACGAGTGACTAAAAATAAACAAATTAAAGCACAAATACAAACACAAAGAGGGATCTACCAGTTTTGTGTGGCATCGTTGAGAGTCAAAAGGGTGGCGTTGTTGTTGGTGGCTGCACTTCGTGTTCATGGCCCTTGTATCTCCGCTGTTCTTCAACTCTGATGAAGAAATGAAATGAGAGTCTGAGACTGAGACTGAGACAGAGATGGAAGAAAAGAATAGATAAGGTAGGGTTTTGTTTTTAGTTTTAATCTAATAGTCCAAATAAAATATTCTAATCCAAGGGCCAAAAACCAGCTTAAAAAAATAAAAATAAATTAAGGGCCACCTATTTAATTTATACATATATTATATAATTTACATAATATATTAAATGCAATTTGGGTTTAGGTTGCTCGGGTTACCCACAGATTCTATCCAAGCCCGGTCCAAATTATAATTCGGGCATCAAAAACCTGCCAAAACTCGTCCAGATTACAAGATATTGTTGCCCAAGCCTTAAAAAAACTCAGGCTGGGCATGGGTTGTTCGGGTTAAGCCCGCTTGAGTTGCACCCCTAAAAAATACAGTAAATACCAAAAAATACAAAAAAAAAAAAAAAAACGAAAATTGAGTACATTTTCCGTATTTTTTTGTATTTATTAATTTTTTAAAATACTTTTTTCACAACTATTTTACTATTTAGATACATCTAAGTAAGGTGCATCTAAATTTTTTTTAAAAATTGCTTAAAATTTTAAAAATATTCACTAAAAATAAAAACACACAAAAAATAAAAAATTCGATTTTTAAAAAGCTGAATTCAAAAAATTGAAATCAAATACACTGAATAATATTAATAGTCAATTTTTTTTTTTTTAAATTTACTGTGGTCCATATCCAATTTAAAAATAAATTTTATCATACTATAATTAAATTTGAATTACACATAATTTTTCTAAATAAAATGTGACATATAAATTTGAAATACTTTATTTTATCGTAAAAGATTTTTAAAAAAATGTCATCATGGCAAATTCAAACTTTAGCAATCATTTTTAAGCCCACAAGAAATCTGTGATATTGGTGAAGTTGTGGGATGTACAAGTCAATAAGGACTTTATTCTATATTCCCCCTAATAGAACGTAATCTAATGACATGATAAGAACAGTTTTAATATAGTCCAATTTATTATGTTATTTAAAATTTTGACACAATGGATATAAAAATTACACTTTAACAAAAAGTGGCGGAGTCACACGGAGGGCAAGGGGTCACATGCTTCCCTCAGTTTTGGATTTTTTTTTTTACATATGTATATGAATAAAATTTTAAATAAAAATAGTATTTAGAATAAAATATCAATAGTATTTTTAAATTTATGAGAATAATAGTGATTGTTTTATTGAAAATGAAGAGATTACAGCAAATTATATTTTTATGTATGAAAATTTTGTGAAAAAATCTCAATATAAAGATGATATCCATTATTATTGATATGTAAATATAATTAATCTCACTATATATATGTAAAAGTTATTAGAGTATTAGTTATATTTGCATGTGGAGTTCACCCTTCATATGTTGGTTTACTAGTGGTCGGTAATATCATAGTCAATAATGACGTGATATCAATATTATATGAAATTTTTACTCAAATTTTGTAAAAATTTAATTTATCTTACCATTATATAATTTATTTTAAAACTTAAATATATAACTTTTTTATATTGTTCATGATATACTAGTTATACGTAATATTTTATTTTCGATTTTACTCGAAATTAATTGTAAAATTTTATATGAAATACTTTTGTAATAATTTATTTAAGTTTTTGTACTGAATATTAATTCAAAAATTATTATTATCTTCTTATTGTTGATTATGAAAAAAAATTAAAATTAATAAGTATCCATTCTGATTTAGTTTTCTACCTTTGTGTAAATAATGCTCTACTAATCATGCCAAATTTAATATGATGCTCTATATATTGTGTCTTGGCACAATAAGAATATCGTCTCAAATTTTAACATGATAAATATTTAATCATTGACTTTAATAATTTTATTATATTGTTTTTCAAAAAATACCGTACCGTGTATTTATATATACATTTATATAAATTTATTAAAATAATAAATTAAGAAAAAAAATTAAATTAATATTTTTAAAAATAATTCTAACCCTCATCTTAAAGGTAGTTTAATTCAAAATACAATTTGAAGGGTTTATTATTAAAGTGGTTTTAACCATCATGTGTTTTTTTTTTTTTTTAAATAATAAGATACCAAATTAAGTTACTATAATAAATTTATATATGATTCTTTATTTATTTTTAGGATAAATTATAAATACATCTATTAAAATTTATTTAAAACATAAATTGTCCTCTGTAATTTTAAAAATTACAAATACTCTTTTGTTAGAATTTTTTTATTTAATAGAATTAACAGATTAAATAGAATTCTTAACTACTCTCATATACAATAATAAAATTACATGAATTGTTAATTGAAATATATTTATGATATTATTAAAAACTATTAATTAACTTGATAATTTATTAATAAAATAAATAATTTGTTATACAATTAAAACAAGATGTAATTTTCAAAATTACAAGAAATAATTTATATTTTAAACAAATTTCGAGATATATTTACAATTTGCTATAATTATTTGGGTAAATTATAAATACATCCCTTGAGGTTTGCTTAAAGTGCAGATTACCTCTGTATTTTCGAAAATTACAAATATCTCCTTATCAAAAATTTTTATTTAACAAAATTAACTAAAGAAATAAAATTCATAATTGTTCTCTAATATAATAATAAAATTACACAAATTATTAATTGAAACATATTTCTAATATCATTAAAAAATGTTAATTGACTTCACGATTTATTAATAAAAGAGTAATTTATTACGAAATTAGAAACTTCAAAGGCTGAAATGTAATTTTCAAAATTACAAGAGTGATTCGTATTTTAACTAAACCTCAAAGGGTGTGTTTGTAATTTGTCTAATTATTTTTATTGCTTTTGGTCATAGGTCACTTTTGGTAAAAAAAGTAAAATAAATAAAACCTATGACTGGGCCCGCAACTGGGCCCAATACTTACGTGGGTTCGGTTGCTTTGTAGATTTATGTCGTTAAAATTTCTTTATTGATAAGACGGTGGTTCATCGGCCCAAATGGTTCGCCCATCTACCCCAACTGCACGCCATTAATTTCACATATTCGGTGCTTGAACATACCTATAGAGAGAGAGAGACTATTATATAGTATACGCAAATCTCAGAATCTCCGCAGATCAACTAGACGAGGCTCTCTCGTTTACACACTCTGTTTCCTGAACTGGGTCTCTCTCATTTTCAAAGATGAAAGTGTCTGTTGTTACGCGGAGTGGTAAAGAATTCATCAAGGGAGGCCTCGAGCTCAATGACTCCGTATGTTTCTCTCAATTTCATTACCTGGGTTTGCTTTTGTTTTTCCAATTGATCTATACATATACACGCCTGTGTATGTGTCTTTTTTCTTTTTTTTTTTTTCTGGGTTGTGAGGTTTTGAATTTTGGGTCTGATTAGTGTTTGTGTTTTGGGTTCTTTTCAGGCTACTGTGGCTGATCTGCAGGAAGCAATTCACTGGCGATGTATGTACTGTGACGACAAAATTTTACGTGATTTAACCTTTGTGTTTTGATTTTTATTGTTGTTAGTCTTGAAAATTTGAATCTTTATATGTTTATTAGGATGGTTTAGCAATTTAGTTGTCTAGAGTGGAACTTGTGCATCTTCAATGAAAGAGAGATGCAGATAGATCATTGAGTCGAATTGGGCAAAATTTTAGTTCTTTTTTGCGTTTTGCAAGAGATGAAAGTAATTTTTGGTTTGACTTAGAAAGCATTTTGAAATTTCTAATCCACGAGTCAAGAGGGATCTGATTTTCCACTGCTGTTTATGTTGTGGATTTTCTGATGAATTTGTCTCAGCCACTATGCATGCTTATTATGTTTACTTCTGCTTTCAATATACAAAAGAAAAAAAGAAAAACCATTATTTCAATTTTTTTCCTTACCTGTGAATCACTATTTTCTTGGCCTGTGATAGTTTATTTTTTATGTTTTTAAATATTTTGTTTAGTGCTAGGCTTTTGGATTGTACGCTTTGCTTTCATGGCTTGCTCAGACATCTTTCGTGGTCCCCCCAGTTACGCCTCATTATAAATTCTATTTTTTGGTATATCTAATTTTCTTACCTACCAAAAAAACTGTTATTGGAGTCAGTATGTGAGCAATTTTGGCCCTTTTTTAGCATTTTGAAAGATTAAGTAATTTTCCTTTTGACCCAGAAAGATTTTTCAAATTTGAAAGCCACTAGACAACTCAAAGATGGGTCCGATTTGTCACTCTTGTTTACTGTGTGGAATTTCTGTTGAATTTGTCTTCACCACTAGAGATGCTGTTATGTTTGCTTCTGCTCTCAATATATATATATTTTTTTAAAAAAGGAAGAAAGAAAGAAAGGAAGAAAAGCCATGTGTATGAAAAAAAAATTCTTTCCTTTTTTCCCAAGAACCACTATTCTTGGAGTCTGTTTGTGAGCTTTGTTGGATCAGGTGTTTGTGTTCATATTTTACCGTTTCATCCAAATTGGTGGTTTTTTGGGATTTGAATAGAGCACCTTTTGTTTATTGTTGTCTTTTAGGTAGTGTTTGGTTCACTAGATTGATCATTCCATCAGAATGTCCATTCTCACATTTGGTTCACTAAACAAATGACTAAAAAAAAAGCACTGCAAATGGAGTCATCATCTACCTTTGTAAACCATAGGGAGGCTAAACACTACGTTATGGTTTTTCATTCCAATGAACCAAACACTACGTTATGGTTTTTCATTTGGAATGAGACAATGCAAAGGCTTTAGAAATAATCTTCCTTTTTTGAAAAAATGATTTGCCTAGCTGACTCCAAAAGTTTGAAATATCTTGTTTAGGGTTGTACAGAGTTTTTACGTGAAAGAATAAACAGGAAGGACTAGAATTAACATGAACACAATCAAATCAATAATGTGAAAACTGTGAATTTTTCCCTGGGCATTCTTTAAAGTTTAATCCTCACATGGTTCTCACATAGCATGGAATTAAACTCAGTTGCCTTCAAAAGTTGTTTTAATGGCCAATGTGATGAGATCTCTAGCTATGTACTGCGCATTCTGTACATTGTGATTTTGTTCTACTGACTGCATTATTAGAATGTTCTGTGATTTGTGTGTACGCATTTCGTGTGTATAGGTCTCAAGAACAGCGTGCACAAATTTTGCTTCCTTAACAATTTTCTATAATGAATGAACTTCAAACATGGGGAAAATTGAGAATATAAATTGGCTAACATTTGTGGTGCTTGAATTCCCAACCAAAATATCTATTTGGATTTGTGTGTTTATCGGCATAACCTCATTTAGTGATTTAATATGGAAGCTTGCTAGGAGCATCTCCAACGATAATAGGCATTTTATCTATTTAACCATTACTATAAAGTATATATTTTATTTTGCCTATCAACTGTATCATATTTTTACTCCAATCATGCTCTATATTTTAATTATTCATCCAAATATTATTAACTTTATAGAATGCCACATCAGCAACAAAGATGGAGGGAAATGATTCTAATGATTAAATATATTTTGCCTAACCTTGAAGGCTAGCTACATGTAGCTAGTGAATGTGAGTTGAGCTAAAATGCCTAATCATATGCCTAGTTTATTGGAATTGAAAAAAGTGAGTCATACTAGGCATTTTGACTAACAAGCATTATATGCCTAGTGGGTTTGAGATGCTCACTGGACCAGCCTTTTTACAGTGTTGCATTTGTTCTTGTAAGCTCTTGTTACATGTTTGATTTTGAGCTTTTATCTCCCCTGCATTTATTTGTTACTTTTATATTTCATCTGATCTCAATAACGTAGTGTTCATTTTTTGTATAAACAGTGAAAAAATATTATCCTTCTAGACAGCGCCTGACCCTCCCAATCCAACCGGGCTCTAAGGAAAGGCCCATTGCCCTTCACTACAAGAAAAGTCTCAAGGAATATTTTGATGGGAACTCCGACAACTTGATTGTGGTGTTCAAGGACCTTGGTCCACAAGTTTCGTACCGTACACTTTTCTTCTTTGAGTATTTGGGTCCTCTATTTATCTATCCAATTTTCTACTACTTCCCTGTCTATCAATTCTTTGGCTACAAAGGAGAGCGTGTCATCCACAAAGTTCAGACATATGCTTTGTACTACTGGTGTTTCCACTACTTTAAACGTATCATGGAGACATTCTTCATTCACCGCTTCAGCCACACAACCTCACCGCTCTCTAATGTGTTCCGGAATTGCGCTTATTACTGGACTTTTGGTGCTTATATTGCATATTATGTGAATCACCCATTTTACACACCTGTTAGTGACCTCCAAATGAAGATTGGATTTGGTTTTGGATTACTTTGTCAAGTCGCAAACTTGTACTGCCACATCTTGCTCCGGAATCTTCGGAGTCCTGATGGGAATGGAGGGTACCAAATCCCACGTGGGTTTTTGTTCAATATTGTCACGTGCGCTAATTACACAACAGAGATTTATCAGTGGCTGGGCTTCAATATTGCAACACAAACGGTTGCGGGTTATGTCTTTGTTGTGGTTGCTACTTCTATTATGACTAACTGGGCACTCGCTAAGCACCGTCGTCTAAGGAGGGTAAGTTTCTATGATTTTTTGCTGCATGTTCGACTTGTATATTTATTTTCTGCATTTTAAAATTTGGGCTCCTTAATTATGAATGGATTTACCTCTTTGCTTGGTGGAGTTGTTTGATCAGTTCTAGGTAGATATAATTTGCTTAGTGAAAGTATGCTTTTTATGCAAACCTTCCTTCCTTCCTTCCCAATTTCCTCTTTTTTGTGGACAAAAACCTTCGAGTGGATCAGATGCATAGCTAGATGGAATTTGGAATTGCTTTGTTTTGTTTTATTCATCTATCTATTTATTTTTTTTCTAAGAAATGTTACAACCACCTAAACAACCAAAAGCAGGCTTCTGATTCAGTTGTAATTCTTTGGAAAGGAGGTATATTCTCTTATTTGATATCATTTTCTAATACTACTTTCTGTTCTTTAATAGTAAAAATGATAATTGACTTGGAGAATGCATTTGGTGGCAGGGTGTTACTGAACACCATCTTCAATAAATTTTATTGAAAATGGAAGACGACAAAAAATAACTTTTGTTTGAAAATTTTCATTGTACATAAAATGAAAAGAATGCCAAAAGTTTCCCATCCCATAAAAGCTATCCGAGTGATAATTGGAGAATCATCTCCACTTGGTATATCTTTCTATGTAGCATATTAATTATTATTTTTTTTTTGATGATGCCATCCCTGAATTTGGTACCAAGAAATAATGTGAACCTAATTTCGATATACTCTTTTGTGCATTGAATTTTCTGTTTCTTGATTGGATGCGGGTTTGGATTATAAGCCAATGCATCAAACACTACACTACGCTATCTCACCATGGCTTGGCTAAACAGAAAACCGTCCTTTGATGGGTCAAAGAACTAGTGATGTGTACAGATAGATGCTACTGGGAGTCTCTTAAGGGAACAACAAAGATCCGAGATTCTATACATTTGGATTTTGGTGTATTTGTGTTGGTTGTTGACATTATTGCAGAGTCGATATCTGTAAAAGTAATTTTCTCACATCTTTGATTAGTTTCGACTCTTTTTTCTGATGCTCAAAACCTTTTTGTGGCAGCTATTTGATGGGAAGGAGGGAAGACCTAAGTATCCCCGACGATGGGTCATACTACCCCCATTCCTGTAGAAGGGACCAATCCGCTACTTGATGTCTTTAGTAAGTTTTGGAATAGTTTGAAGCTTGTTAGACGTCATTCTTATTTAAATTTGCTAGTAAAGGGTAAGATCTTCACCCTCATAGTTGCATTGGAGGCCTTGTAGACCGTCTTTGTTATGTTGATCAGTTGTAGCTTTCTTTCTCTCAATTTGAATGCTTTATATTCTTGTCTGAAGCAACACACAAGATTCTTGAACTTTCAATATTGCAAGCTCTTGGTGATGAATGAATATTGCTTTGTACTTGAGGCCGATTGTTCTCAGTCTAAACTGTTATCTGCAGTACTTCTATGCAATGTTTGTGCTTGCAGCCATCAACAACTTTCGATATTGCTACCTCTTGTCGATGAATGAATATTTCTATGTAATAAATTTCAATTATTCTCAGGCTAAACTGTTTTCTGCTGTTACATGTATGCAATGTTTGTTCTTGTATGGTCGCCACCATTAATGTACAATCACATTAACTAATGGATGTCACTGATAGCAGTTTCAACATTTGAAATTGGAAGCTAGCAAATCTCAATAGGAAGCAGGGAAAAGCTTGAGATGTGCCTCTAACCTCACTGCATTTTTTTAATCAAATTTGTGACAGTGACTCTCTGTGGAGTCCAATAGACCTACTTTTTCTTAACTGATCATGATGGACCAATCTCTATTTGGGTATGAAATTCTTCAAGCTAAGCTGGTAATCTGTTAGATGCATGAAATAACAAACAATTTCTAATCCATAAATATGGTTATTATGGCATTATTATCCTTGGCAGGTTTAACTCATACCTGTGTAAACACAACTAGACATTGTGTATAGCGATCACACTATGTGTCACCAATTAAATAAGACTGACCAAATAGTTGGATAGAACTAATTTTATCTCATATTCAACAAAGCAAGTGGCACTGCTGATGTCATTTAGGCTGTTTTGAATTTAGGTAGAAATTTGTGGAAGGAAATGAAAGGGTGATGGAAATAGAGAAGAAAATTAGTTTATATTTTATTTACATTTTTCTCGCATTTTTTTTTCCTCCACAAATTTTTACTCAAATCCTAAATTCAAGCATAACCTTAGGCTATTGTTTGTTATTTGGTTTAGAAAGGAAAAGTAAAATGCAAAGAAAATGGAGAAAATATTTAATTTATATTTTCTTAATGTTTAATTTTTCTTTGTCAAATCTCTACCTAAATTTTATAATGTAAACACAGCCTTAAAGTTGTTCATTGATTAATAATACCACTTGGCACCTTACACCAGGTATCTATCCACTCATGTAGCACATGATCACTTGGGATGCTGCAAGGTCTGAAATCATTCCCAACTTGTATTGAACAGCTTTTCATTTTCTTTTGGAGTGCCTTATTGTAAAGACATAATGTTTTTGTCAATAAAGCATCTAATAGGGTATGAGATGCCTCCACAATCAAAGGAAGGAGAGAATTAAAGAAAAATGGGCATAAACATCTGTTTTTACTAATTCCATTTGTCTGACAAGATGCTCTCATATCAATAAAATCAAAGGCTAAATAAATTATTAGTTCTCAATATATGCATTTTTTTTTTCTTCATTTTTGTTCCCTAATTTATTTAATTTGTGTTTAAAATAGACAACGCTGATGTTCATCCAACTTTTTACACAATTTTTTCATTCAAATATCAAACAAAAATTCAATTCAATAATTAATATCTGAACAATTAATTTTCTTTAATCGGTATCCAATCAATTTATTTTCATTCATTTGTTTTAATTTGGATAAAAGTACCCATACTTTATAAAATTTGAATGGATATAACATTCCCAAATTTGACAATGGCACTAGTGGTGTGGGTAAGGATTGTGTGTAGAAAGAACATTCCCAAAGCAAAAAAAGGTTTGAGTGACAACTGTGAAATGTAAGAAAGTGACCCCTATCCAGTTGGAACAATTTTTCTTTTCTTTTCCTTTTTCTTTTTCTCCATGAAAAGATAGTTTAATGCATTCATTAAAAAGGGTAGGTCTTTTTTCATACTACACTATACATGTGGGGTTGAATCTTTTATCATCTTTTAAACTCAGCAAAATGGGAAAGGTTGGTATTGCAATGAGTGGAATATAAGCTGGAAATGTAATGGATCTTCAAACCGAAAGCTCATCCCTAGCAATAAAGCTTTGTTAGGGTTTCCAGAACCATCCACATGACTTAAAAGAGTTTGAGATATGGGGATCATCAAAGAGGGTAATGACCACAATGTCTTATACAAATTGTATAAAAATCAGGAGACTTAATTTTTGAGATTTTTTTTTTTTTTAGAAATCTAGTACCGTAGTTTTGGACAATTTTAATGTTTAACTCGAGATCATTTTTGTGTTAAATTTAGATAATCCAAGCTTAACTCAAGTCGTTTGAGATAAGTTTAAGCAAGACAGTTTGAACTTTCAATCCAAAATTAAACAAATCCCTCTATTCTAAGAAGTTATTTGGTAGGTCTGCCTTATCACATAGCTATGTGCCCATCTAATAATAAGAGAACACCTAATCACTTTGCTTAAAACATAGAAAAAAAATGTAAAAAATACCAATTACATGACCTTATACAATTGTAAGGGCACATCAAGTAAGATATAGGACGGACATATTAGATAATTTCTTCTCTATTCTTGAAACCAAATTTGGACATGGCCTCAATTGAATTTCAAGTTCTATTTGGTAATGCTTTAAATAATCACTTTTTGTTTTATAGTTATTTTAGAAAGAAAAAAAAAAATTAACTAGCAAAATGAAAAAAAAAACAAAAAAAATCATTTTTTAAGGATTTGGAGGAAGCTTTGTGGAATCTCAATAAAACAATGAGAAGAGCATTGTACTAGCAACAATTAAAAATGTTCACCATGGTCTTATTTAAAATGCTTGGCCTTGAATTATGATAAAGCTAACAAGGTCATGCCTCCCTCAAGATCAAAAGTTTAATCACTCCCTCAACTCTTCTTTAATAATAATAACATTTGTCAAAACACATCGATTTTCTTAAAATTAATTTTTTATAAATAAATAAATAATTACTAAAAAAATATTTGTCAAACCCCATCTCAATATTTGTCCACCAAGCCTTTAATAATGTTACATTTTTTATATTTAAAATAAAATAAATAGTATATGAATAAATTTTATTTCCAAATTACAACAAAACATTGTTAGCAATCTTGCTTTTAAAAATATGAATGGTTTGAGGAGAGCCTTAAAAGAGTCAAATATATATATATATATCACATCACTCTCTCTATTTTTTTTTACAGTCTTTCAAAAAAATAAAAAATAAAATAAAACAAAATAACAAAACTCAAATCACCACGTAGTAACTAATCATATATTTTACTTAACACGAAACCCTTGGGAGTGTTTGGGAAGTTAGTTTTTAGGTTTTTTTTTTCATTGAAAGACAAATTAGTTACAAAATCAAAAAAACCAAATCCAAACAAAATATCACATCAAACTTCATAATCATTTCGTTTTTCTCTCACAAACATCACATCTAATTACAAAAAAACTCAACTATTTTTTCAAATACAAAAAAAAATTTCTCCAATAATATCCTACAATTAAAAAAACCTATAAAAAAAAATTCCCAAACACCCACTATGGAAGTTAAAAAAAAAAATTACAAACATATGGAGGTGTAAATGTGTCTATAGTAGGATATAAATGAAAGGCTGTGATGGTGTAAATATGACTTGCATTCCTCCATGTATTGATAAATTTTTTCTCAACTCCCACGTATTCCCCCAAATTAAAATTTATTCACTATTTATTTTTTCAAAAATGATCCGGACCCCTCTAGGATGAACCCCACGACCCCCTCTGATTTGTGATTGGCCAATTTTTTTTTTTTTTTTTCTTCTCCTCCTCCAATCACCAACCCCCACGTGTGTGTAAGGGGTGGTGGGAGTTGGTGATTGAGGGGGTCTCAATCACTTCTCTTATTTTTTAGGAGAAGGATCCCCTGTAGTCTAGATTGTAGACTAGAAGGCATTGTTTGAGCTCGTGGGGGCCGAGTCTCATTTTAATGATCCGAACCGTTCATTTTGTTGGACACTTCGTATATTTTGTCCTAAAAAAAAATTAGGTCAATCCAATAACTGTAACTTATTCAATTTTTTACTAAAAAGTAGACAACAATTGTATCTTAAAAAATAAACTAAACATTTTTAGTGACAAAGGTAATAAATTGAATAAGTTATAATTATCGAAATAACTTAATTTTTTTTTAGACAAAATATACAAAATGACAAAATAAATAATTTAGATTATGAAAATAAGACATATAATAGACCTCCACGAATCCAAATAACACCTCCAATTTAAAATCTAAACGGAAGGAGATCCTTCCCCTATTTTTTAAACTTTTTAAAAAATAAATGAATTAATAAAACAGCCCCTCTCCACCCATCATCGTCATCATAATCCAACAGCCCTCCCTCACTCTCCCCACCCCCCAGAACGTGTCACGGTGTCCGTACATCCAGACTGTAAGCCAGCCAAACCAACGGCCCAGATCTTCCCACTCTCCACCATATTAACCCCAAACCCCCCTTCCCTCATTTCGTGGTAGAGAGTTCCATTTGTGATCATTCGTCTCTCTCTCTCTCTCTCTCTCTCTCTCTCTCATTGCAAGGTTTCCCAAAAGGTAATGATTCCATTCCAATCTCATTCGTTGTCATTTCAATTTGATCTCATTTAGCTTACCTTAATTGAAAGAGCTTTTGTTGATCTGTTTGGTAATCTTTTCTTTTACTGTTTTTAAGGTCTTTGATTTGTTGTATATGCGCAGATTTGGGTTTGTTTGATTACCCAGATTCTCAATTTCCGAATCGATGCACACACAGTTACATATACATTCCATACATATGTGCAAGTTTGGGTTGATGAGATTAGCATTGTGATTTGGGTAGATGGGTATGTGATCTTTTGGGTTGTTTAGTTATTTATATAATTGGGATGAATTTGGTCTCTATATTTTGTTATTTTCTCTTATTCTAAATCCATGTGGTTGTTATCATTTATGCATGTTTGATTTATGTTAAAACTTGTCATTTCTTCTAGTTCTAATGAAATTCCGATGATTGGCATTGAATCTATAGAATAGAGTTTGTAATTGAAGATAGTATCCAGCTTCATTAAGCATTTGGTTTTAGATCTCAACTATTGTTATATGGCGTCCACATATTTTGTGCATTTTTCTGAAGGTGGGTTTGGGTGTTGGAATTATTTCAATGGTACTATCATATTTAGCTTTAAAAAAAAAAAGAAAAAAGAAAAAAGAAAAGTCTGTGGTAATGCTTGGGACCCTTAGGCGGTTTGGTTGCTGGATTTAGGTAAGGATTTGGAAAGGGAAAGGGAAAAAGTCTGTGAAATGAAAATATATTTCATTCACGTTTCATCCACTTTTTTCCTTTCTCTTTCCAAATCGCTCACCAAATCCATGAACCAAACACAGCCTTAAAATACATTCTTCAAATAGCTTTTGCTTAGTTTCTATGATCAAGTGCTATGTTAATAATAATCGGTGAAAACATATGAACATAAACATTTGATTAGTTTTGTTTTATATGTAAAGCCAATTGTATTTTTTGTGGCCATCTGTGTAGCCATGTCTGACATGTGTTGTGTCAGACATTGGCATGCCTCGAACATGCCAGGATACGTATTGGACATGCTATGTGGCATGTCCTATTTTTTGTTTTTGTTTTTTGTGCATGGACATTTTCCAGACACGTCACGGACATGGTTATCTTGCTGTGGGCTGTAAAAGGATTTAAAAATTCATAATCACCACCATGTAAACATGTTATTTGTGTTAATAATTACTATGTAGTAGTTAGTCACTTTGACTCTTTAAACAATACAAGTGAATAGCATTTTCTTCATTAATTTATGAGTAAGTGTTTTGTTGAAGTTGTTGAATTACCATTCTAAATTAGTATTTGATTGTTGGAATTGCTATTTTGTTTTTTACTTGTAACGGTTATAGGAAAACATGTCTTCTTGTACTTGTGATAATGGCATACCCATAAATTTTTATGTTGATGGGAGGCAAGCAACTCTGATAAAATTGTATGTTTTATATTGAATAAAGTTTGATTATAGTTTAAGTGTTTTTATTTTATTTTATATTAGTTTCTATAATGCTGAATTATTAGTATTATTTTTCATTATTTTTAGCTGTTTGTGGTTGTAATATTCATATACATAGCAAATATATATTTCGCTGCTGTGTTTGTATTCTGATTTTTTGGAATTTGTTGTGCTCCATGTCCGTGTCTGTATCCATACTTCTTAGGTGGTCATTTCCCTTATCTGCAGCTGCACTCTTATTTGCTTGACGTTCAATCTTCAATTTCTTATTGCATTTGGCATGACAATGGTAGATATCCGGACTGGGTGTTTGGCCATTTTTGGAGGGAATAATGAGAAGGCAAATGACACAAAATATTTCTTGTACGTTGAGTGATTAGATAATTAAAAGCATCCCCCACTCATGATTTTGGGCTGCAGAGATTTCTTTAATACTCCCTCCATCCCAAAATAATGGTCCCTTTTGGGGAATCCAACTTTTTTTAGTAGTACAATTATTGCACTTTTAAAAAGTTGATTTTTCAAAATTACCCTTGGATAGTATATTTTTTTGGAAATATCAATGTCATAATTGTACTTTTTATATTATTTGTGAATTTAAAAGAAGGGCAAACTAGGAAATTTATATTATTTTTGTATTTGATTTTTGAAGAGGGACTAATATTTTGGGACGGATGGAGTAATAATTTTGTTTAATATAAAGTAGCATTTGTTGGAGATTATTCTTGATTGAATTTGCTTGTCAATTGCCATTTTTAATCTGATATCTGTTACTTACTACTTATGATGAATCCTTTGAAAAGATGGATAAAAGCATGGAAACATGTTATTTAAAATAAGGTAGTATACTGTTATAGAAGAGCCCGGTTTAAAACCATGTTAGCTTGTAGAGGGATTTGAAAAATCTGTTATTATTATTACACCTTTTTGACAGTCCTATTGTATATATTTAGGTAACGTCCAGTGTTGTCTCCATAGTTATTTTTAGCAGCAGCAGTTATTCTTGTATCTCTGTTTTGCTTCATTTTCTTTTCCCTTTTTCAGAGCTTTACAGAAGCTCGTCACTCAATATTGACAACCTACCTGTAATCTTGGTTGATATTATGAATAATTCAACATGTTAGCTGAGAGATAAGGAAAGAAAATAATTCCCTCCCTCTTCCTTCAAATGTCGTAAGAACAAAAATAAAAGTTATTAAACATGAAAAAGAAATATATTTTTATTTTGATGACTTGGTTCTCACTAAAGCTGTATTCTTATCAGGAGGTAGTATAGGATGGCAGAAGGCGAGGATATTCAGCCACTCGTATGTGATAATGGAACTGGAATGGTTAAGGTATAGAATGCTGTTTCCTCTATGCAACTTTTTAGTATATGGTTTTCTTAACACCACTACCGCCACCACCAAAACCCCAAAGTGGAAAAGTGAAATTTTTGACAAAACTAATTGTTTTACTATCTCTTAGGCTGGATTTGCCGGAGATGATGCTCCAAGGGCTGTGTTCCCTAGTATTGTCGGTCGCCCACGTCACACTGGTGTGATGGTTGGCATGGGCCAAAAAGATGCATATGTTGGAGACGAGGCTCAATCCAAGCGTGGTATCTTAACTTTGAAATACCCAATTGAGCACGGTATTGTGAGCAACTGGGATGACATGGAGAAGATCTGGCATCACACCTTCTACAATGAGCTCCGTGTTGCTCCAGAAGAGCACCCTGTTCTCCTGACTGAAGCACCTCTCAACCCCAAGGCTAACCGAGAGAAGATGACCCAAATCATGTTTGAGACCTTCAACACTCCTGCTATGTATGTTGCTATTCAGGCTGTTCTTTCCCTGTATGCTAGTGGT